>CM046865.1:8341777-8766884 GCA_025617745.1 Heliocidaris erythrogramma | reverse complement strand
AAATACCCGCTGGGATAATTACCCCCAGGACAATTACCCCCCCCCCCCCCAACGGACAAGTACCCACAGGAAATATTACCCCCATAAAATGACAATTACCCAAATAACCCTCCCCAAACAAAATTTTATCCCCCGACAACTACCCGCAGAAATAATAATTACCCCCATAAAATGACTATTACCATGATAACCCCCTCCCCCCTGAACAATTTTAGCCCCCCCTCCGGAGGATTACCCCCTCCTCCCCCCCCCGGAAAAATCACCCCCTAAAATGACGATTACCCGATACCCGATAGTTGTGGGGGGGGGGGGGGGGTAATTGTCCTGGGGGTAGTTGTTGGGGGAGGGAGGGCTAGTTGTCCGGCGGGGTTAGTGGGGGTTTAGTTGTTCGGATACGGTAGGCAGCTCTTTTATGTAATTTGTTTAAGGTATTGAAATTCCACATACTTCTAGTGACCACACATTACAACAGTAAAGGACATGAGGTTAATGTACCCCCAGTATAAGAAGTTTTTATACAGAAATACGTATTTAATCTTCTTATTACACCTAGTTTTTGTTTCACCGTTAAAGCAGCGTTTTCAGTATGTATTTTAAGGTCAAGATAAGAGTCGAACGTTACACCTAACCACCTAGTAGATTCATCAACACGTTCAACAGATTTACCATTCAATGTAATATGTAACTTTATATGTGAAAATCGATGCAAGTTTTGTTTTGAACCAATTAACATGAGTTTGGTCTTCTCTGGATTGAGGATCAACTTATTTCTGTCAACCAATTCATTTATTTCAGCATTACATTGTTCAGCTGGATTTCGAGTTCTGCTGGACTGTTTCCATAGACAGAAAAGGTGTTATCATCAGCGTACATATAAGCATTCCCTTTTACTTATATACCTGGGAAGATCGTTCATCATGACTGTAAACAGGAGGGGCCCAAGGATTGAGCCCTGAGGCACTCCTGTGTTGACATCCATAATGCTTGGTTTTTTATTTTGAATTGAATTTTCCTGTCGTAAAACCAAATAAGACATTTATCGGAACAGCCGCATTTAGCTAATTTACTTATGCGATGATCTACCATATCGAACGCTTTACGTAAATCTATAAGTGCTAAACCATTCACATACCCTTTATCAACATTCATTGCTAATTCATCGACCATACAGATGAGGACAGTCTCACATGAATGATTGGGTCGAAAACCGCACTGTTTAGGGTTAAGTGCACATCCCCCTATAGCTGCGTCCGTTTTAGTATTAATTACTCACCACTATTTTGAAATCTTTTGGTTCGATTGCGGCTCCCATAGCAACCATAGTGAGACCCAGGGTGACCATCAGCACGACTTGGTTAGCAAGCTTCAAGGCCTCGATGTCCCTACCATTTGTTGTTCCATTACCGCTGCTGTCATCAAAGGCTGTTAGGTTGACTGTGACACCGCCAGTATTTACGTCGTATTGACCCGTGGCGTCAGACAAAGAGACAGTCACCAAGGAAGTAGTGTATACTGCTTCTGGGGTATTCATAGGAGGTGAAGAAGCCATTGGATAGCTGTGGAATGGAGTTTGAATTACAGTATTATTTACTGAGAATATTGTCGTTTGCTTATTATTGATACATCCTGTCCCGATGTCATTATGACTAGATGTATGAGATCTTCCATGAAAAAGAAGAAGAAAAAAATCTGTTTCATTAACTTAAATCAGTAATTATTCATTCAGGGTTATGTTTGGTATTCTGATAATAAAAACGTGTATGCCTATGCCAATTTGCAGATATGCATTGTCTTTAATGAAATATGATATAATATAACAAACTGTAATAAAAGTATAAGGTATTGTTATGTTGGGGGATTTTAACTTGCTTGATTTAAATCCTTTTCTATGCGACACCAAATTTCGTCAAGTCGTGAATAAGCCAACCAGAGGTGAACGAACCCTAGACAAGATCATAACAAACATACATGGCAGATACAATGTACCGTGTATCCTTGCCCCGCTTGGGCGAAGTGATCACTCAAGCGTTTGGTGGACTTTCAATGAACTTGTCCCTTGCTTAAACAAGCTTTCTGTCAGGACAACACGCCCAATGAAAGATAGCGAAGTTAGAGATTTCGGACAATGGATATCGAGATATAGTTGGGACGAGGTCCAGAATCAGACTAGCGTTTCGGAACAGTGCACTCAATTCTACGCAACATTGCATACTGCTATCGATGAATATTTCCCTCCTCGAAAAGTAAAGCTTCATCCAAACAGACAAATGTTGGATGACTCCTCACATAAAATCAATGATAAATGCTCGACAAAGAGCATTTAAAAATGGAAACAAAATCGCCTTTGCCCATTACAAAAATCAGCTGTTACGTGCAATCAGCGATGCGAAACGATCTTTCTACACCAACAGAATCCAGAGCTTGAAGAAAGGGATCCTGCCGGTTGGTATCGAGGTATCCGAAAGATGACGTCAGAGAAACCTCAACCAACAAAAATAACTGTACCTGATATCGATCCCGACAATGATTTGGAGATCGCTCAGCGCATTAATGGATGTTTTGCTTCCCACTCTGCAGACCTGCATCCACTCGATCGCCGACTTCTACCCGCCTACCTACCATCTCGTCACCCCGTACCTATCGTATAACCATGGGAAGTGTACAGGCAACTCAAAGCGATAAATCAATCACGATCTGGTAGACCGGATGGAATAACGGCCCGCATTATCAGAAAATTCGTTTATGAATTGAGCGTTCCTCTTTGCTCAATTATCAACAATTCCTTTTCCTGCGGAGTTTTCCCCGATGTTTGGAAGAAAGCCATAGTCACTCCTGTGCCGAAATCGTCACCCACTACACTTGACAGCATCAGACCAATTTCTCTCACTGATCACTTCGCTAAAGTTACTGAGAGTTTCATTGCAAAGTGGACACTCGATGACATGAAACCTTTTCTTGATCAACATCAGTTTGGTAACCGACGGGGCATGTCCACTTCTCATTGTCTGGTCAGCCTCTTGCATGAAATATACCTCAATTCCGATAAGCCGAAGTCGTCATCCACCATTGTTCTGACAGACTTCGCTAAGGCTTTCGACCATGTAGACCATGCGCTAGCAATACAAAAATTGCTCGAACTTAATGTTCGTCCTTGCATAGTAGAATTGATTGCAGACTTTCTAAATAACAGACAACAGCTCTCAGACTGGACTTCTGTCAACGGAGGTGTTCCTCAAGGGACCAAATTGGGGCCGGTCATTTTTCTAGCGATGATTAATAATGCATGTGATAATCTTGGCCCAGGTTCTCCTGGTGTCAGTGTGTACAAATATGTTGATGATCTCACACTTGTAGAGTGTCGTGATAAGGAGCAGAGACATAATATTCAAGTAGCAGTCGATAACCTCTGTGAATGGTCCCACGCAAACAAAATGAATCTCAACCCTAAGAAATGTCAAACCATGGAGTTTTGTTTTGTACGGAATCCACTTCCTTCCCCATCTGTCACCATAGAAAATGAAATGCTTCATCAAGCAGAATGTGTCAAGCTCTTGGGTGTGTATATCCAAAGTGATTTGAAGTGGCGTACACGCATCTCGGAGATTCTCAAGAGTGCTAACCGAAAACTATATATGTTACGTCTTCTGAAGAAGTTTGCCATATCTACATCTGACCTTCTCACAATATATACATGCTACGTCTGACCGGTTACAGAATATGCGGCTCCTGTATGGAATGCTGGTATCACCAAAGAGGAAGTGATAAGACTTGAGTCTGTACAAAAGCGAGCCCTCCGAATCGTATTGGGTCCACGATATACATCCTACGAGCAAGCGCTCACTGTACTCAAGTTGCCTTCCCTAGCGGATCGCCGCAAATCAATGTCTCTTTCATTCGCCTCTTGCCAACTAGAGACACGGTCATTCGTACAACAAGGCATTCTAGACCATATCAACGGATAAACTTCAGGACAAATAGATTGAGAGACAGTGCAATACCCTATTTTGTAAATCTACTTAATGATAATTAATTGATGTACATGCATGTCGCCGGGATATTTTTGATGGGTTACCAAGTGATTTTTAATGTGTATTTAGTGTATTTTAATTCTCCGTGATATATTTCATTGAATTACATTCGTCTTGCTCATTTTGCCAAATCCAATTTTTTCATTTTATGTATGTGTATTCTTTCCACCAGCTCTCTATTGCGCGCTCTCTCTCTCTCCCGCTTTCCCTTACTTTCCACCTCCCTGCTCTCTCTCTCTCTGTCTCTCACCCACATACACACACACATATACACAGCCCTTACCGCTATAATTATCTATGTCGGTTTCATAATTTACACTATTTGAAATGATAACTCTTAAACCTTTCGAGAAATTGACTACATTTTGAGGTTTGGTTCAAAGGCTTTTGATTCAGAGCTCTATAGAAAACATACCAGATGCATATGTAGAAAAGGCCAAAATTTCTGCACATACTATATGTCCATTTTTATTGTATGACCATATTTCATCGGATGCCATAAATTATAAATTTTAAAAACAAAAATAAGCTTTAAAATCGTTAAATTGGCAACACATTGAGAGGTTCAAAATAATCATTGTTTTTTCAGAAAAATTGGCAATTTTTTTTTCAACTGTCGACAAATTCCTAACCATGTATATTGTATTCAAACACATTATTATTATTAACCATGTAGCACTGAATGAGAAATATTGTTGTTGCCAGTTTGGGGAGCGGAATGTGGTCAATTTGGCCCTCAGATCGTTCCTGTCCTGAAAAAGTTAAGACATATATTATAATCAATGTGGAATTTGTTGTATGAGTATGTAATCTGATATCCATACACTGTTTTATTATTTATCTACAATTTTCGTTTCCTCTTTATGTGTTCACTTCATTAAAGTATTAAGTTATGTATTCCAAGTATACCATTGATGTTATTGAAATCATGATTGTAAACTTTTGTAATTCGGCTTTGCCGCGAAGAAAGTATTTTTCAATAAACCATTTTGAATGAATGAATGAATAATATAATATTATATATTATGTAATACAATATACATGTTATATATTATATGATATGATATAATATAAATATAAAACAATATATTGCATTGACAATACACTAGATCCTCTTTACAAGTGTAAGGTAGTAATAGTTTTACAGTTTGAGTAAAATAATAACAAAGTTCGGAGAGAGAGAGGGGGAAATGAGACTGAGAGAGAGAGAGAGAGAGAGAGAGAGAGGAGAGAGGGAGAGAGAGATAGAGTTTATAACTGTAAGTCATAGTTCAGTGCTAGCAAGCGCAAAACTACATGATATCACAGTTCTATCATGATCGATGGAGAATAGGCTAGTATAGAAGGTACCTTCCCTGAACGGCGCGGCACAGAAAGAGAAAGCCATTCATGCAAGCTGAGATAAGGATCTAGAACGATCACGCAAGTGAAGTCCACAAATCATACCAAGTACTAGTAGGTACTACTAGTCTACCATGAAGCTATACAATTAAGCTTGCCTTGTACCTCCTTAATCATACTGACTGAAGGAAAAAACATTAACACACCTACCGTAAAATCATGTTAGTGTATCATGCTATAAGGAAAGGGTAATTAAGGCCCATGAGGGGCCTATTTAATCCACTGAGAAGTGTGTGCGGTTAAAATGTTCATTTCTCAGTCCACCTATACACATTATTATGTTATATATTAGCTGCATTCATCGCGTGATCATTGTAGCTTCATGGTGCGATCATGGAGCTAAAAACCAATTGTAGCTTTATGTTGTGATCTAGCTTACCGTGTAATGTGCACTGGAATTGGAAATGATGACTTTGTATTAACTGCGTAACCAAGTCCTCAGCAGTGAATAGCAAAATTGCATCTGCATGGTCGTACGGTACGGAGCTTCGTTGTAGTGACGGGAAGTATGATGCATGCTGCAAAGTGCAAGCTAGCTAGCTCTGGCCATGAAGCTACAAACATATGGTTTTTAGCTCCATGCTCTGTCCCTAACGCGTACCCGATAACCTGCATGATATGGCCGGCTTCTTGATCTTTTCACGTTTAACGCTTGGGTCAACTGAGTACACAGAGGTTCTGGCATGCAGTAGGTCTATATACATGTACTATATAGGCCAATATGTATGTCATAAAATCGAATGACCTTGACGTAGTTTTTTCGTACCGTAGAAGTAGCCTACTACGCACGATCATGTGATTGAAACTTTGAAAGGAATCTATATATGTATTTGTCTATTTTAACAGAGATATTGATGGTTTGATGGGTTGGTTTATTTTACTTGACTGCTGAGAAAGATAATGCTATGTTAGTACTGACGGCTTGAAGTCTTTTCCGAGGGACTTGGTAATGCAGGATTATATTCCCTTACCAAAGGGCACTAGCGCATCCACATGGTTTCGAACCCGGGTCCTCCAGAACGAGACCACTGCTCTACCACTGAGCCATCGCACCTCCATTGTGATTCAGGATGGCATAAATCAGTTTGTTACAAAAGGTACATTGGAGAAATGTATGCATGCTGATATAAAATGACTTGTAATGAGCAGAAATTTTAGAAAAAGAGAAGATATTAGAGTAATTAAACAGTAACATGTAAGTTGAGAAATAGAGAGAGAGGGGGGGGGGGGGGGGGGGGGAGAGGGAGGGAGGGAGAGAGAGAGAGGGGGAGGGAGAAGGGGCGGGGGGGGGGGACACTGTTCCCAACTACATGTATATACAGGTGTTGTGGATTAGTGGATAAGTCCCCAGACTGTGAACCACGAGGTCCGGGGTTCGAATCCCACCGCAGCACTAGCGTCCTTTGGCAAGACGTTAATCTACATTTGCCACTCTCCACCCAGGTGTTAAATGGGTACCCGGTAGGATGGCGAAAGTTAATGTCCTTTTCTTAGCATGTGTGCGCTTAACAGGCGACTGGCTGGAATGCTCCCCATGGAGTGGAGAATGTGCATACACTGTGTGCGGGCGTGCCAGAATCCAATGACCGGGGTAATAATATATATCTAGCGCTTTGAGCCAGTACTTGGGAAAGGCGCTTTATAAATGCCAGGTATTATTACCCACGCCGATGAAATCGGCAGGGTTATTACCCACGCCGATGAAATCGGCAGGGTTATGTAAAGGGCTCCGTATGTTTGTTTGTTTGTTTGTTTGTTTGTTTGTTTTTTTGTTTGTTTGTTTGTTTGTTTGTGTACAAGATAACAAGAGAACGGGTGAACGGATTTGCACCAAATTTTCAGGGAATGTTCAGAAAGTGACAGGAAAGAATCTATTAGATTTTGGTGATGATTGGTTGACCCCTGCACATTCTGTGTGACCTTGAAGTTTTGACCCTGTAGTAAAGTATAGGAACTTCAGTTCAGATAGTGACAGGAAAGAAACTAGAAAGATTGATGACCCCAAACTTCGCCTGCAGATGCAGAAATATTTTGGCCAATCAAAACACTCATTACTTCGTCTCACCAAAAGTCTATTTCAGGTTTATGAATTTTAGAAGACTTTTAGACCCATTATTTGCCATTTCACTTCAAATCCGTACGAGCCTGCAATGAATATTCAAAGCCAACGTATCCCAGCAACAAGGGATTGCGCGCGATACCTTTTTTAACTACAAATTCATTTAGATTCAGGCTACCCTACCCCTACGGCTTCTCCTCTATTTCTTATCTTCTGTGCATTTCTGTTTATTTTCCCCGGTTCTTTCCACTTTGTTTGGAAGTTTTTGTGATTTATTTTATCCTGGTGGACGTGTAGTACGTGATTTTAATTGTTTTCGGTGAAAATCTGGTGAGTTTGTTCGACGTGAGTGAGTCTATCGCACTCGCGAGCGTTCGCGTGTGTTGATCTGAGTGAGTGGGCTGTGTAGCTAGCTGTACGTACATAACTATACACAGCGCTGTCGCGAAGTGACGGCGATCTGGTCGGGCTAGGGAGTACATAACCCCAGGGAGTACAGTGCCTGTGCCTTACTGACTGTAGTAGGATTGAACTTTTTTCTTTGGGTTATAACGGTCCTGTCATTTGAGATTTGAGTTAGTTTATAACTCATTTATGTCTGTTTGAGTGGATTTCATAGTTGTAAAATATATACAAACACTGTATTTTTTTTTAATTTGTGTGGATTTGCAAAATTTGGTGGCTGATCGAGGTTCGCCGAATACATGCACGCCAGTATCCACTTTGACTTTGTTGATGGGTGGTGACTGAGCTGAGTGAGTAAGCTCTGTGCCTCGCATGCATTTTGAAGTCGAGATCCAACTTATTTTGTCGTCATATTTATTTTATCCAAGCCCGATGAAAAAAAAAACAACAACCCCAATTGCAATGTAATTTAAAGATAGAACATGAATACATTTACTAACACTTACATGACTGAACACTGAATACAAATTGCTAACATTTTTTTTCTCACCACGCCACGCTCTCTGACATGTCTAATCAATTACTTTTAGGGGAGGGATGTTTCAATAATAAAATATCTTTTTCAGAAGAATTTTTTCAAGGGTGGGGACACACAAAGCTATGACCTGGATATGGCAAAATTTATTGGGGGGGGGGGGGGGGAGATGTGCCTCTTGTTATCCCCTTTGAATGGCTACTGCTTACAAAAATAATCGCAACAAAACAAAACCTATTGGGTTAAGGCGTGGGTCTGCCGCCTTTGACGGCCTTTCTAGTTATTATATATGCCCATTGACATAATGTTATGCCTACCTCCTGTCACTGCTTTCGTCATCATGCAGACTGACCTTAAGACAGGCTAATAACCTCTCAGATTCGTCCCAGTTACTATAAGGGACAATTCTGATGAAATATGCTTGTATTTGAGAATGGGAAATATGCATAACGCTAAGAAAAATCAATATAATACAGGGCTTGCTTTTCCTATGATCTGCAATGTCGAAGAGATTATATCTGTCATTGATCTGAATACGGGGATTTATAGACTGATCTCAATTATGCGAGAGTAAAGTCTCGTCATCATGCAGACTGACCTTAAGACAGGCTAATAACAAAATAGCAGACAGTTTTTAATCCCGGTGCTTGTTTGGTTTCAGTATCAATTTTCAGCTCCTGCTGGAAGGCGTAATTATTGTTAACGTACTTGTAGGCTCTAATCAGGCCGGTCTCTCTTCCACCGCCCTGCTGTAATCATCATGCATTATAACGAGGGAAAGTTCTTATAGCAAGGGGGGAATAGGAGAATAACAAGTAATGGTAATAAGAATAGTAGTATTAGAGTGAAGATAATGATCGATAATGATAACATTATCAATAATAATAATAATAATGTCAACAAAAACAACAAAAGCAACAACAACCAAAAAGACTGGATACACAACGCCCACTCCTACACACATTATGTTGGAGCAGCAAATGGTGAGTCAAAAAGCAACAACATGCGACGTGTACACAAGTGGAGGGAGGGAAAGGGGTGATAAATAGATCTTCCCCCTCTTACAAAATTTATTGAAGTGTGCAGTTTATTTTGTTCCACTTTTACATCACCAACAACTCAGTTTTTACAAGCATGAGTGCCAATTTCAAAACATACGGGTAAAGAACTCAAATCAAGTATACAATTTGCATACAGTAAATAGTTAGAATTGTTGGAACAGCTATCAACGAGGCTGTTCCAGAATATGGGTCGAGTAAGTTTTGTTTGCAAAAACGGTGCGAGTTCGGCGGAGGTGGAAGTGGTTTGTCTGTCTAGAACTGCGTATGAAGTGCGTATCCAAAAAAGGTGTACCCAAATTTGATAGCTTCTAATCCAAAAGCTATAACCAATGTGATCCTGAAAGTTATTTCATATTAGTGAAGTGTAACTTGTTTTCTGTCTAATGTTACCTCATTCATGAATTTTCTGCCACGAATGACTGAGCATCAGCGCTTTTAAAAAAGTGTCGTCAAAATCTCCTTGTATATAAAGTTTGAGCTAATGCAGCCAACTCCTTGATGCAACGAAAAGTGTGGGAGAAGCCATACAAAAGTGTTACTTCAGTCTAGAAACCTTTTAAATGTTGAATTCTCTTTCGTACTTCAATGCTACATTGTTTAAAGCGATCCAGGGTATCTAAACTTCACATGATCTTGTTTCAATCCATATGATAATCTCAGATTATTTCAACAGCCTACTAACTTCATGTGTCATGATAACTAAAATCTCGCTGCATTACACCTGCATTTCACCAGCATAAGGTGTATAAAGTGTGTTTCTTGATTAGCGCATGAACGAAAATGTTTACTGATTTTTCAAGACTGAAAATACAAGGAAGGATACATGTGTTGAGAATTACCAAAGTAATATTGATAGTAGACTGTCATTAAAAAAAAAGATTCTCCCAAATAAACTTTGTCCATTTTGAATGACTCAATAAAAAGGTTTTCTCTAAGTAAGGGATACGGATGAAACCAAGATTGTGTCATAGTTGCAAAGAAATTATCAAAACATTTTTGAAATGCCTGCTGCTCAGTCATCCCTTGTAGCACGGTTATGAATAAGGTATCATTAGACAGAATATAAAATACTCTTTGCTATAAAATAGATTTTAAGCCCATAGAGGTTATAACTTTTCTATTAGAAGCTACCAAAGTTGGGTATACTTTTTTTTTATACGCACTGTATAGGAATGTACAGCATTGTAGAGTTGGATTATAGGGACGAAAGCATCTGGCAAATGCAAATTACCTTTCGTACATAAATATTCCAAGATTGTGCAAGGAAAAGTCAGTATTATTATTTTGTGAATAAACTTTTGGCAGCAGCAACAGCACTGCCAACAAAACTTTGTGGCCCCACAAAAAAAAAAAAAAAAAAATATATATATATATATATATATATATTCATATAGGTGTAGTTAAATTTGGAGTTGAGGCATTCAAAAGTGCTCAATGCTGAAGGGCAGAGCATAATATTTGTATGCGGGGAATGACCTCCACTATTGTAATCAGCTAATACTAATAATCTGGGTTTATTGCCGACATCGCTCTGTTTCCATAATTCTATATCGATGTAAGCATCAGGATAAGACGATTGTAAAATGGAACGTCATTGAAAAGAAATAAAGAAGTGGAGAAAGTCACCATCAATATTGAGAAGAAAAATTGTAAAAAATGCACAATGGCGAAGATGACGAATTATGATGGAAATAGCTGAGGACAAATTTGAAAGATGAAACGACGGAGATGGGAATGAAGTTTATAAAGAGGATCGCATAAGGAACGATAAAATAGGTAAGAGCATGGTCAGGAGAAATACACACGATGAACAAGAAGGTCAAGGAGAATGAGAGAACGCTTTTTAAAGACTACATAATTATTAAGAATAAACACTTTTAAAAGTAAGGTTCGAGGTGCAAATGATTGATGAAATTTAAGTCAATAAATGAAATTCAGAAAGAAACGCAGAGACACAAAACCGGAAGACACACTCAGGGGCTGCGCCGGAGGGGAGAGGGGATGCAAATAGAGGAAAATTGCGCTGCTCACCCTCGCATATAACTTACTTTAACTTTGTAGCATTGTAGATTTAAGGTAATCATAAACCTGAGGCAAAGGTACATTGTGTGTTTACAGGAGCTAATAATTTCAAATTTCAAATTTCTAATAGATCTAATACTATGAAATGCTTGTTCGTTGGTTTAAGGGGGTGGGGAAGGAGGACACCTCTCCCTGGCAAATGTTCAAGGGTGTTCTGCTGAAATTAAGAAGTCATTGTATAAACGATAATTTGATATTGTCTGACCCCATTAACAGAAAGAGGGAGAGAGGGAGAGAGAGAGAGAGAAAACGTAGTTATTGAGATAAGATTGGATTTGCCGAGGCGATAAAAAATGAGCTGCAATTGGAATGCGAACTTACAAACTACAAATTTTCAGTTTTTTCAGTTTACATAATTTGTTATAGTCGTATCTAAAATGCAATGTTTTTTATTGCAAAGTGCAAAATCTTATTCGGTTCGAGGAAGGGGGGGGGGGGGGGTGTCGGTGTGATATTCCTTAGTTCACAGACCATTTCCTCGAATAGCGCCCGCATCCGACAAGAAATCGCCGCCCATGTCAGGTGAACTTTGCAAACATGAGAGGGACAGGGATAACATGACGCAATGCGAGAACAAAAGAATAATCAACGATAAAACTTCCAGACAATGGTGATAAAAAGGGCTAGTCACATTTGTCCGACAACAATAGTGATAACGAGTTTTTAATTAAAGGTAGAGCTGCCCTACTATCAATAGCCACGAGGATACTTTTCATTGATAATCTTGTTCTGTCGTTATCGTTTTAATGTGACCAACCCTTAAAACAGCATCCGATATATCGAATCATGTAATTATTAACAAAATGGGTAGAGAAAGAAACGTGTCTCATCAACATGTGAATGCCCCTTTTAAACTGATAGTTTTATTTATTTTCCAGCCATTGTTAATCCGAATGAAAGCTCACAATTATCTTCATTTTGAGAGAGTAACTTGCTGCGTAATGTTGGATTAACTTCTTCTTCTTCTTTCGTTAATGTTAATTGGCAATCAGTCATATTTGACTATTGTCGCCAATGACTTTTTTCCCCTCCTTCTCTCTATTAAGGATATTATTTACATATACTTTCTATAATTTTATCTTTATTTGCTTTTCCTGCTAAAATTAAAACGGCTTTGTGATGGTATCTTGAAAATGAAAATTTAACAGTGTGATAACAGTGTGTCCTGATGACGGAGAGTCAACCTGTCCGAAACGTCGAGCCTTCTCCACTCTCAGCCTTCTCATCTGGTTTACAGTCCTTTTCAGGACTTCACACTTTCAAGAAAGATTACTTCTACATTCTCTGAATTTCTATCTCGTCTTTCCATTTCTTCTCCTCTCAGCTTTTCTCCACTTTCTTCTTCTTACTCAACAGTCCTTTTCAGGACTAACCACATGGTGAACCGTAAGCCCTCTCAACGTTATCAGTACCACCATGCAAACCTCTACCTTCAAAGATCATCTAACAGTGTGCGTGATTATTTCGAACCCGCATAATACGTAATATCTATAACCCAATTCTTAAATATTTTTCATTATCTCGCCCCCCCTATTTTTCCTTTTTTTTTTCATTTTAAATTTATTTTTCTTAAATAATTATAATGTATCATTTTAAGTTAATCTAGGAACAAGCCTTTGACAGGGCTCCGGCTTTTGCTCGTTCCTCCACTCTAAAATCATTGTTGTTATTTTTTTAATGTATGATGATATTTCTATCTCTATTTGTTTATTTGTTGCATTTGTATATGTTTTTGTTGTTGTTTGTTGTTGTTTTTTATGAGTAGAAATAAAACTTTTTTACTCTCTTTTATATATATATATATATATATATATTAAAGTCTTTCTTTATCAAGAATAATAACTGTTATATCCCTCATTGAAAATTTCTTGTTCTTGGATTGGTCGAGAGCACTTCATGACGTGACGTGTGATTAATCATAATTCTACTAGAAAACGACCAAGAACAAACCAGGAAACAAATGAAGTATATTCAGTTATCAGGCAAACTTTGTCTATTAACGTTAAAGGTTGTCGTTAGACTATATCTAGATTATCTTGTACCTATTCGGGCCTTATATAGGAGTCATTATGGGGGTAATAATTATACTTTCTCCCCTTGGGGGCGTAACACAGCTGGTAAATAAATATTATACATGGTCAAATATCTGTTGCTTTTAAACATATTCATTGCAGTTTTCCCCATAGGACGTGTCATCCACTTTGTCCAAATACCCATGAACAATCTGCATTTCCCCATCCTGATGCTGAAAGTTATAGAATCTTGATAAAATCCGATTACTGGAAACCAGCCTTCAAGTCAACAAAACCCCAGATGTATTTCTGCAGCTCTCTATGGAATTCTTCCAGTGTTTATTTCTTAAATGCGATTTGTAATTGTTATTAATCCGATTAAACTATCATCATACTCCATCATTTCTCCGTCAGCTCTATATAAGGGGAAGGATCTTCATTCAATGACATATTCATTTAGACAAACCATAACCACAAAGACTTTTAAAAAATAAACTGAAGGGCAATTTCAATTCCCTAGAGTATACAAAAATCGTGTTCGGATTATGTGATAATGTCATTCTCATGTTTGCTTTTTCTGTATTTCATCATTACAAAACTCATCTCCCATGCACACAACGTCATTATGCTGTATACGTCTGTCACAAAGCGTGTGATGATATTCGCACATTTCAAAGGGTGACGTACAAGGCTTTTGAAATGGCCTTATGTTGATTTCTCGAAAGTCGTTGCGATCGTGTTAGTAATATAATATAAAAGAACAAAGGTTTCAGTAAAACTTGTTATATTTGTTCCATAGCGTCGCTATATTAGACCACAGTGGGGTGGGTGATTATGGATTTTTAAACCAGGGGCCAGACCCAAAAAGATATGTGATACAAAAGGATTACTACATTTTCTAGGTGTCTTTTTACAAAAAACAATCTCTGACAAGCAAAACAAAAATAACAATAATAATTATACAAAAATCGTAGGGCCAAATTACATTTTCAGGTACCTATAGGGGTCTAAAATTGCTGGGGCGCAAATTGAGAGCACAAATTTGTGAATTTATTGTGTACTTATTTATTGTGTACTTTTTTTCGGGAGCCCATGTAGTCGATTATTATTGATTTACTTCATACAGTTGTAAAAAAGTGGGTTGCAAATATCTATGCACATAATAGACAGAAAGAAAGACAGCGAAAAAAAGAGAAAGAGATAGAGAGTGAGAGACAGAGAGGAGGAGATGGAGAGAGAGAGAGAGGGCTGAGGAAAAATAAAATAATGGCTGTAGCAAATTGTGATAACGAAAGTGAGAGAGAGGGGGGAAATATTACACAAAGCAGGTGAAAGAAAAAGGGGAGAATAACAGGAGTTTAGAGATGTATACGGAGAGAGAAAATAAGAAGGAAAAAATGACAGAATAAAGTAGAGAGAAGATATCGGAGAGATAGTGATAGTCAACGAGAATTGGAAGGGGTAGGTAAATTGAGAATTGAAAAGATACACAAGACGGGGTTGTAATGGTATAAAGAGAGAGATAAGAGAGAAAGAGGGAGAGAGAGAGAGAGATCTTAGAAAGTAACATCTTTGATTTACTGCCAGAGTACATAGGCCTAATACATACTTATATAAATACATATTTCATTTTATGTATTCATTTGTAATACTTTAATCGTGCTGATCTTAACAGATACAAAACTCGCCAATCACTTTGCCGTGAACATAAAATAACATCAAAGTGAACAGTTTACATGAGACAGAAATTATTATAAGCGAGTTTAAGAAAGCAAAACAAAACAGGATATAAATTAGACGTTGATTCTTCCGGTTGAATCATTTACATAATTAGTAACTAAGACTGTATAATCTAAATGTATGCTTCCTGTCGTGTAGATCACTAACCTGCATCATAATAGTATAAACATGCACTCATGATAAAAGAATTGCATTTACAGCCCTCAAACCATGTGAACAATATTAGATATTTATATTTTTTGTGTATGCTAGAATTGTTGTATAATATTATATGTGTCAATATTTTTAAAGGCGACCCCAACACAAGCCATGTGGTTCATGGGACACTCGCCTCCTTCCACCATTTTTTGTTTGTGAATGCACATTTTATTTTGCATTTATTTGATTATGAGAAAGAAATAAATGTATTTTGAATCTGAAAGATATCAGTAGAGCAGCGTATAAAATATCAATATTGTGTTCTTTTTTTTTTTTAATATACAATAATCTAATACCGACTTATCTAGAATCATTGATATGCAAAGGAGCTGTAAATTATGGGACACGTTATTCTTTAAAATGCCCATTCCAACTACCCCGCCCAAGGACAGAATATTAAAGAATTTTTTTTGCATGTTGGAGCCAGTTAATAATGCACTCCCTGGTAATGCTCAAATGTGTACATCCCTTCATAAGTTTAAAAAACACCTATGCAAAACTTTAAATCTTGACTCAATGGAATTATAATATTGCTATTCAAATATGTATACATTTTATAATACCATTAATATAAAGTGAACCCTGCAGTATAAAATAAAGAAGACAACATGAATAAATAATAAATAAATAGATTTAATGAAAAAAATATTCGATTCATATCGGAAGAAGAAACAGTCCGTGGGGCAATGCCATTAAGAGTTCTGAAAAATGCACAATCAAACGGCTATAATTACGTGGCCATTCTCTTAAGAACTTTGGAAATGTAATTGCTAACACTATACGGACTGTATTCATAACCCTCTTTATACGAACAAAAAAAGTATGTGTTATCAGACAAAAACTGCTTACCCCCCCCCCCCCCCTCACAACATGCCCTGCCCCATTCACTAATTTTGAAACCAGAGATGTATACCTTGATTTCGTTTTTAAAATGTGATGACCCAAATTTGTTTTTCTATTTATTTCTTTAATTTTTTTATTGATTGATTAATTAATTAATTAATTTATTTATTATTATTATTATTATTTTATTATTATTATTATTTATTTATTTATTTTTTTTTTTTTTGGGGGGGGGGGGGTTGTCAGGAGTTTTTTCAGAATGTTGTCTCCCTTTATACACAAAAAGACCTGCCCATGCTTTCCCTACGCATCTTCTCAGACGCAGAGACAGAGTGAGAGAGCGAGAGAGAGAGAGGGGGGGGGGGGAGAGGAGAAACATTTCAGGAGAAAGGGGTGAAAAATAAGAAGAAGCAATGGAAAGCAAGTAATTTCAGACCACGCATGCGTCATAGCTGCCAATCGTTTTTGCTTTATAAAACACCAAATGTTTATGCCACAAAGCACAATTTTGAGCGGTTCTCTACGCTGGACAACAGCTGACTACGAAAATGAGATTTTGCCGAGCATCTTCCAGTCACCAATTAAGATTTATATCATAATTGTAGTACTTTTACCCGGATTCAGTGAGGTAAGTCACATTAATTTTTTGCGCATCTTCAATGATTCAGCTATAGCTTTTCCATCAACGACACATTGATTAAAATGATTATATGGGGGAATTAAGGTAATATATTTATACATGTATACTCTTATTATCAAATGCTTCTGCGTTTGCATTTTTTGCTTTGTTGGGTCAAAGTATCTTACCGAAACCTTTTGAAATGATTCGTATGCGGAGAGGTATGCTGACATCAATTTGTCCCTCGGTAAGTACAATTGATCATTGTCACTTATTCTGTAGGTGAAGAGCAGAGGCGTAGTGGGTGTCCATTCATTAGAGGGGGAGGGGGTGGGGGAGGGCTGTGACACTGATCTACACAAGGTGGACGAAATCGAGGAGTGGACCGATCCAAGAGGGGCGGGTCAGGGCAAGGGGGGGGGGGGGGTATGGTCCTTTTCATGTTCTCCTTTTTTTCTTTCTCGTTCTCTCCCTCCACCCTCTTTTCTTTCTATCTAGTTATCTTTCCATCTCGTTCACCACTGGTGTTTCAGCACACTAATTACAAGGTTGGTCTTTTTTAGTTCAGGAAGGTGAAGTTCGGTGTGGATTTGATTTTTGTCTTACTGTATTCAATTTTTTTTAGAACGTTGTGGTGTTCTTTAAGAATCGGCACAGCGTCACCCATTCTTCCTCAAGACCCCTTACATGTTCTCCTTTTCTGTCCTCCTCCTCTTCCTCTCTCTCTCTCTCTCTCTCCCTCCACATCCCTGGCTGTATCCGTCTAGTTGTCTTTCTACCCCCTCCACCTTGGCGCCACAGCGCACGAATTAGAAGATTGTTTGGGTGTATAATGGATGGTTAGGGTGGATTTTATTTTACGTCCACGTTTGTGCTGTATTTTCGTTTTTGTTTGTTTTGTTTTTGTATATCTCTCTCTGTATTCTTATATGTGTCTCTATTTATAACTGTTCTGTCTCCGCCGGCTTGTTATTGTTTTTATTTTATCCTTTATTATAATAATTAAAGAACAAACCTTTTATAATTATATATTTGTGTTTTTTGTATATAAGCTTATTTGTGTAATGTTACTTTGTTCTTTTGGGGGATCCATACTCTACAAGTATTTACTTTTTAATGGGTCCCTCCATTTCCATAGAGAATATTATTACCTTTTGTATTTTGTTATTCAAATTTTCGTTTATACGTAGTTTAAGTATTTTTAAATTATGTTATTCAAATGTTTTGTTCCATTTGTTTTTTGTTATTCATGAAATGTTGTGATTTCTATGGAAGTGGAAAATAAATTTGAATTGAATTGAATTGAATTATCGCGCAGTGCATATGGAAACTACAAAGAGTATTCTTCAAATAGTAAAAAACAAAGACTATTTTAACTAATATTTTCATCAGATCTAGATGAAATAAAACGTCTGCCTCAACAAGGATCTTTCCTCTATTGTCACCCTACAGGGGCGGCTCCAGGAATTTGTAAAAGAGGTGGGTCCAATAAAAAATATGACAAGCAACTACACAACAACAAAAAAGTGTGGAGGGTCCAAAACACGAAAACCTATATGACAAGCAGCAGCAAAAAAAAGGGGGTTTCAGACCCCGTGACCTCCAGGATCCGCCCTGCCTTCCTGTCTTTAATTCAATCCGCCTCTCTCTCTCTCTCTCTCTTTTAACAGTTTCATCAGGGAGATGATGGAAAGCTTAATGCTGTGGCATACATCAAGCTTTGCTTTCAGGCAATATAACCTATATTAGTTAGGTACACAGACGGCTCAAACTGGGGAAAAAAAAAATCGTTTAGTGTATAAAATCCATTAGGCACATTTAAATGAAGGATAATCATTATTAATACCCATAAAAGACGACAGGGACCTAGTATTTGTTCAAAGAGGCCCAAAAGATCAGCTACTCACTGTAGTCAATAAGAATATGCTTTAAACGAATTTCTCGAGGTAATAGGAGCACACTTATTCTCTATTTCGATCTCAAACTTGTGGGTATGAAGCTATGATGCCAAATGTGTCTCAGAAATATCCGAATTCTGATTGACTTGATTGATCTGATTTATTTATTTCTCTTTTATGATCTTTTTTTCAAACACAATTTACAAACTTATTACAACATAATAAACAAATACTATATTTGACTCATTATCGAAGTAAAGTAATTGCATTGTAGCGTTAACGTAAATGAATCATAAAGAAGGATTGCCACATAAGTAAAGCTTGATGGCGTGACAATCCTTTACAAAACGTAGAAATTACTATTTGCAAAAAAGGATATAAACAAAAACACTTTTCGTTGTATTCTGATCGTAAGGGGCCAAATATCATAAGTGAGTCAGGACCATCAAACTATAGTTAGATGGCACATTTTCACTTCATTATTTTCCAATGTTACATAAACATTTTTTCAAACATTTACAAAAATGTATACAGGAAACGATTTCAGTGAATCGTTTATTTTAAATGTATGTTGTCACTTAAACGTCACTTATGTAAAGTCATCAATGTTCCTTTCATTAATAATAAACACTGATTACAAACAATGAAAAGGTAAATTATTTGACAAATATAATCTGGCTAATGTAACATGATAATGATGATGTTGGTAATGACAATAATAATAATAATAATAAAAATGAATAATAATATTAATAATAAAAATTAATTTTATTTAAAAAGCTACTTCTCAATATTGGATAACAAACACTTTATGATGAGCGCAGAAATTCCATTTTCATCTGCTCTCGTGATCATTACAAATTATCTTGTCGCATTCCAGACTACTTAAATCTCATATGGAATGACTAATTTTGCACATTTGTCTTAACCTGCCTTTCCATACTTTCTGCATTTCATTATCACGCAATAATCATCTCGCGCATTGCATGCATATATCACTTTAGTGTAGGCGTAGTACGTTTTCTTTTCCTTTATTTCCCCCTCCTTTTCCTTAAGGTAGATCAAGTACTTGAAGTTAAGTACTGGAAAGATGAATTTTAATAATTGAAAGGAATTAACGTGCACTTTTTTTAGACAGTCGTATAATTACAGGATTTTGTTTTTATTTCAATCCATGCTATGGAGATTAATTCAATTTGCGGTTCATTTAAAATTGTAACCAGTACGGTAGAAATCAAAACAATAACCTCAATGTAAGATGCATTATTGTTACATCAATATGTTTATTTGTTTGACATTTAGAAATGCATCGAATCATGATTACATGTTCTGTAAGCAGTTTCACCAGGCGCCCACAAACGGACATCGCTGTTGCTTTTTTTTATAAAATTAAGTAATACAGCAATAATACAGTGCTTTCATTACACATTGTATCTAATGTGTATTCTTTAGATAATCATTGTTTAATATTTCTTTATTTTTGTCTACTATAACTTATAGTTTGTGTATATTATTTTTGCGTCTCTAAATAAACAATGATTGTTTACTAGTTTGTTCTTGAAAACTGCTTGTAATGAATTATTACGCAACATATAATATCATTCAAAGGTACGAATGCTTCTCAAGCTACAGTCTGTCTTCCAGTTAGAATATATATATTTTTCATTGCTGTCAATGAAACTGTATGGCATTGGCTCGGGAGGATGTAGACTACTAGTAATCAGGGGAAAATTGCTAGACCTTTTTTAATGGCGGATGTGTTCGTGTTTTAGTTGATAATTTCCATATTTGCCGAGAGATTTACCATTAAAAAAGGGAATCAGTTGGAGAGATTTTATGAGGGGGGGGGGGGGGTGTCAGGCGCCAAAACCTCACTCTACCAACACCCGCCCCCTAGACAAAATAATAAAGTGGCAATATTCTATGTCTGATCAAAACCCAGTAAACACAGTTCTGAAAATGAGTTCTGAAAATAACCCTTTGCAACCAACCTGGCAACAAGCTAAAGTTTCACAGCCCCTATCAAGCAAAAGCATATTGCAAAAGTATCTAGGCGTCTGGCAGAGAAGAATTAGGGACAAAACTTAACCTTTTGACTACTGAATTTTGTTATTCCCATAGGTTTGATACAGGAGCCAGCCGGTTCCTGTAGACAATGGGTCAAGTTCAAGATAATGATGTTCCATAAAAAGTAACATCATAATCATAATTATCACATGTAGCGACATAGAGGCCTCGTTTGATTGATGATTATTAATAATAAAAAAAAAACTTGTGAAGGAGGAATATATCGAGTAAAATCCAAAACCAAGTCAATATATTCTTTCATTTATTTTCGATCAACTTATTATTACGGCAGGGCTCATTTCAATAATATGAAATTCCAATTTGTCTCGCCATCAAGCTCTGATTATGTGACAATCCTTGTTTATGATTCATTTATGTTAACTATATACAATGTAATTACTTTACTTGATAATTTAGTATGTGTTTGTTATGTTGTAAGAAGATAATAAAGAGAAAAAATAAATAAATATCATTGCAAATTCAACCCACATTTTAGTATGACTCATGTAAATTCATAACCAATCAGTGCTACAGGTTAAAAATGATGGCAAGGAATCTTCATATTACCCTGTATACAAATTTAAATTGTATAAAGTTATTGACATGTTTTTCTAGAGTAACAAAGATTTAAAAAAAAATGATGAAATGCATGATAATGAGATCTCAGAACTAAAATAGAAAAAGAGAAAGAAAACTGGATGGAAGATGATGATAGTTGAAACAAAGATAAAGTTAGAAAACATTGTGATTCGAAATTTTGTTCCATGATACTTATTGACTGCTACGGGGCATAACGCACGTAGTGAGTAGGTCGTGCGCATAATGACGAAACTTTTCAGACATTTTCGAGAGCAAATCACGAACAAATCACGACCCAGATGCTGGAAACGTTCGCAAGAAATTTCAAACTATTTTGAAATTCCCTCCGAACTAAAAATGAATCCCGCGAACAATGGCGACGCTTCCGAACCCCGTGTATGTTTGGCGAACTTTTGAAGCCCATTGCCTCATTTACACTTGCCCGCATTTTGGTCACGCACAGGGCCGCATTATTGCGTACCAGTGCGTGCCATGGGGTCAAGTCTGATTCACGAACAATTTACGCCATGTTTACGCCAAAGTTAATCATTGTTCACGCATCAATTCGTCATTCATTTTCTCGATTGCTCGGGATCGCCTGGATGTGTCTCCTTTTCGCGAGGGTTTTGGAAATCTCTTGATAGAGACTGCTAGGAATTACAAATTATACATGAGCAGAAGGATAAAGAAATCCCAAATGTTTTAAAGTTTATTTTCAATGCAGTACATTGTGCCATTCATGATCGGATCTATTTTATTGACACTATAATCATTACAGTCTTAGAAATGGCAACGCATTGTAAAATATATAGGCCTAATCACTATTCTGGCGTACAAACTGGCAATTTTTTCTGTTAGATTTGAAATTTTCATTCACACTGGTTCATTTTAATAAACATTTTTTCTTATATTTCATTTTTCCAACTATGTAGGAGCGAAATAAGATTTAACTGCTGACAATTTAATAAGGGCCCGATTAAGATTTTTTACGTAAATATCAGTCGAAAATACCACGTGGTTTGATCACATGTTCGACGTGCATAGACTATGCGCATGTTATGCGAAATCTGTATGCGTAACGAGTGCGCAGATTTGAGCAACTAATTCGTGAACTAGTTGTGAGCTAGTCCGCAACATGCGTGCCACTTTGCCGATAGCACGCACTGGCACGCACAGACACGGCTAGGCTGCGACTAGGTTGCGTAAAGTTCACTGGTGTTCACGAATGTTGGCAAAAAAAATTAAACATGTTTGATTTTCTGACACGCATTTCAAGCACTGGCCCGCACCCTCCAGCATCCTCCCGCACGCTGCCACGAATGATTCCCGCACTGACGCGAACGATGGGGAAACTATGCAAAAACAAAATTAAAACATGTTGGACTTCGACATTTGCAGCCTTCGCGAATCGGTGGCGAAGCGTTCACGAGCCCCGTGAAAACCACCTTTATTATTACAATAATGGTAATCTTATCTCTGTCGTTTCTATTGAAGAATCTCCACCTAAGCCCGACACCCTTAATGACGTAAATATAACGTCATAAACATAAAATGTAAATCTATTAACCATGCTGCAGCAAGTTTTTGTTGGTTTTAGACAAGAAAGGGAATGACCTAATAGCCTCTGGTGCAATCTTGCCCTGCACGCACTTTACCGATCTACCTTTGTTGTCGCGATTAAGACAGGAAAAATGAAATTTCTAATAATGCGATCGACATACATTATAAATGACAACAATCTGGGTTAGGTTTAAACAGCATGCGAAATCGATAGTGATTTAACTTGACGACACCGTTACGAAGATACTCAGGGTGCCTGGGCATTAAATACGTTAAAAAATATATTAGAGTACTTCAAAACTGCTGGGGAAGATCGTTTGAGATTTCCCGATTACTTTGGCGGGCTTTGAGATTGATCGGTACTGGATAAAATGAGTATTACAGGACAAACATAATTATGATAACGAGTCATCACTTTAAAAACTTTAGTTGGAAGTGCTAGATACTGAGAAGGTACATAATCATCATTTGCATGCGTTTGAAAAGAAAGTATAAGATATTCTTTTGTGTGAGACGAGCTGGAAATCGTGACTGAAATTAATCATTACTGACCATTATTTTTGTTTTTGTTCTCCCCTCTTTTCAGTCTTTCTGCAAGGTTTTATTTGGAAAGACGAAAATGTCAATTCCATCTCGGATTGTATGGAATTATCATTTACATGCGCTTGGAAATAATAAAACTGTTCTTGTGTGAGGGAAGAGTTGAAAAAGACGCCAAAGGAAATGAATCATTACTGACGACTATTTTTTCCCCTCTCTTTTCAGTCTTTCTGCGGATTTTATTGGAAAGGAAGAAAATGTCAATTCCATCTCGGATTTTATGCAGTTATCATTTACATGCGTAGGGAAAGAAAGTATAATAAGATTTTCTTTTGTGTGGACGGGTTGAAAAAGACACTGAAAGCAATAATTGACATTACTGATGTGTTATTTTCTTTGTCTTCTCTTGTCTTTTTCAGTGTTTCTGCGGGTTGCAAAAGAAGAAAAATGCCAGTTCCGTCTGCAAACCGGATAGGTTTATTCATTCTGCTATTTGTGATGACATCGAGTAACACAGTGGCTGACGATATGGCCCTTAATACCACCAACGAAAATGTGGTGATGCCGACGTCACTTGCATACTTCGATGAGTCCGTGGCCGAGTCCGACATCGAGACCGATTTGTCAGACTGGGCCTGGTACCCATTCAATTGGACATGGTGGCTCATTGTCCAAACCACCCTTGCCATCCTGGGTATAGTAGGGAACGGCATCGTAGTCATTGTCATCTACCAGCGCTATTTTTCAATCAAGTCGACCGATGTTCTGATCGGAGCTCTCGCGATCAGTGACCTCTTGACATCTATCTTCCTGTTCCCGATCCCTTGGGCGAAGAGGGTTCCTGCCACCGTCTTGGGTCATCTTTACTGTAAACTCCTGTACCCTTCGTTTTTTCTGTGGCTCTGCATCACAGCAGCCACCTACATCCTGGTAGGAATCTGCATTGAGCGCTATGTGGCCATCGTCTATCCTCTCTATTTCAATCGATTCAACAGTAAGCGCAAGGCTACCATCTTTGTTCTTGGCTTGTGGATGTTTAGTTTCCTCCTGGTCATCTATACTCTCTTCATCTTTATCTATGACGATACCATCGGCTACTGCGCAAGCACCATCAAGACCGAGGTGGGGCGAGTTGCCCAAGCCTACTACGCCTTCTCAATCCGCCTTATCATTCCTGTCTTGATCATGTTGGTCACCCAAATCCTCATCGCTAGGTCTCTTCACATTCAGGCCAAGCGATTCCAGGGAATGGTCAGCAGCGGAAAGGGTGATCCCAACCAGTCATTCCACGTCGTCGCTCGTAACCGCATCGTTAAAATGATGTTGATCGTCGTCTTGGTTTACGTCGCGACCTGGTGTCCTAACCAAATCGCTTATCTCTGCTTCAATCTCGGTTACATCAGTTCCTCCTACAGGGGAAGTGCTCTGCACCGTATCCTGACCTTGGTCGGTTTCCTGAACTCCTGCGTGAACCCATTCATCTATGCGGCCAGGAACCCTGAGTTCAGGTCGGCAGTAAGAAACCTGTTCCTGTGTTCCAAACAGCTTCATGCAGCGGTCTTCAGTGCAGTCGCCACTAACACAAAAGAAACCAAAAGTCGTCAGCCGACATCAGTACGCGATGACTGATAAATAACACTGCTGACCTCAGCACTGTTCTGTTATGTCTGATGTACCTACCGCAAGTCCTATTTTCCATTCGACTAGATCCTATGTCCCATTAGTCCTACATCACATCCGTCCCACTTCCCGATTTTTTCCGACCCTAAATCCTGTCCCTGCATAATAGAGACTTTAATATATGGGGCGTGAGAAAATTATAGAGCCCCCTTACATGCCTTGTATCAGCTTATGCCAATGATTAAAATGTAATGCTATGTTTATCTTCTAACCAATACACTGGTGAAGTAGACCTGGTAGAGGTGTCGTAGTTGAGTGGTCTAATCAAATCCTGTGATAACTCCTTGATCTAATCACTTGACTGGGCATGTTATCTAAATTGCTTAAGATAGGATGCGAATTTCGCCTGTAGAATAAATGTACATCATGAATCAACATTTCGATTATATACTGTAATATTATTTCATCTCATGCTCTACAGTTGATTTACAAAACAGCCTTTTTCAAACGTGTTTGAACACTCTCTTTCTTAGCTTGAAAATGTCAACAGGGATCGATGAACGCGCAACTTTAATCATCTTAATCCAAAAATGGCATCCCCCGAAATTGTGTAAATAACAAAAGTACATCAAAATCTATTTGCCCACCCCTTACGTAACTATTGCTTATATTATGATTTTCGATATATAACATTGAGTTTAATACGTGCATTTTTAATCGATCATTATAATTATGTATATATACCGGTACACATATATATATATATATATATATATATATATATATATATATATATATATACATGTAGTTACTGCTTCTTTTTCGTTATATTTCACTTACTCCTGTCGATTAACATCTTTTCAATTTCACTTATCCCTGTTGATTTATAATTTTAATTATCCGTTTGATATTTTGCCAGCTTTATGATAGTTCTGTTCCGTCTTTAGTTTTGTTAAGTTGCTCATTATTATTATTATTTGTTTCATTCTGTTTGATTCATATATTCTGTCTAATTAAACAAAATCAATGAATTTCAGTTTCGTCTCCGCTTTCCGCTGTATATGCACCTTCACTTATTCTAACACAGTTATAAAGAGAAGATACAACTACTCAGCAAGGCATGACAAAAAGTAACAAATCACTAAGTGTGTGAGAATGATGCACAAAATACAAAGAGAATATTCATTTTAATATTGATGGAGAAATAAATTATACTCTCAGTAGAAATTTGTAAAAATACTGATTTTTTTTCAAATGAAATATGATAAAGCATACATACCTTTCGTAGACAGAACTGATGTCAAGGTCTTGTTGAATTCCTTGAAAAAATGTTAATCGTTTTAAGTTGCTTAAATACACACTGGTGCTAAAAAGCCTACTGCTCATTGTCAATGCGCATATGTTGCCTTGGGTAATATCATGAATATTTATTATGTCTTTGAAATGCACCAAGGTCATATCTGATAATGTGTATGCATAATCACCACCATCTTTAAGAGCGAGAGAGAGAGAGAGAGGGAAAGAAAGGATAAATAAAGGAGGCAAGAGAGAGAGAGAAAAAAAGAGGACGAAGGAGAAAGAGGGGAGAGTAGTAGGAGAGATCATCATCATCACCATCATTGCTATCATCCTCAACATCACCACCATCACCACCATCTTTAAGAGGGAGAGACAGAGAGAGAGAGGGAAGAGACAAAAGAAACTAAAGAAGAGAAGAGACAGGGAAAAGAGAGAGAGAGAGAGAGGGAGGGGGGAGAGACAAAATAAACTAAAGAAGAGCAGAGACACAGACAAAAGAGATAGGGTGACAGAGAGAGGGGGAGAGACAAAAGAAACTAAAGAAGAGAAGAGACACAGAGAAAAGAGATAGAGAGAGAGAGAGAGAGGGGAGACAAAAGAAACTAAAGAAGAGAAGAGACACAGAGAAAAGCGGTAGAGAGAGAGAGGGGGGGGGGGAGGAGAGACAAAAGAAATTAAAGAAAAGAAGAGACACAGAGAAAAGAGAGAGAGAGGGGAGAGAGACAAAAGAAACTAAAGAAGAGAAGAGACACAGAAAAAAGATAGGGAGAGAGAGAGAGAGAGAGAGAGAAAGAAATGATAAATAAAGGAGGCAAGAGAGATAGAAAAAGAGGACGAAGGGGAAAGAGGGGAGAGTAGTAGGGGAGAGATCATCATCATCACCACCATTGCTATCTATCATCGTCAACATCACCACCATCTTTAAGAGCGAGAGAGAGAGAGAGAGACAAAAGAAACAAAAGAAGAGAAGAGACACAGCGAAAAGAGATAGAGAGAGAGAGAGAGAGAGGGGAGAGAGACAAAAGAAACTAAAGAAGAGAAGAGACACGGAGAAAAAGAGAGATAGAGAGAGGGGGGGGGGTGGGTTCATTTCAAGAATGAACAGAAGAGAAATATATTCACCATGCAGTGTAAAAGAACTTATTTATCAGAAAGAAAACTTTTTTTTCGGGGGCTGCAAAGAGATAGAGAAGGAGAATGCAGCCGTATCAAGAAAAATAAATTGATAAAAAATAAATAAGAAAATAAGAACCATAAATAGAATTAAAATAGTTAAAAATGAAAAGGTAATGAATGGATAAAATATCATTTTCATCGTTATTATAATAATAACAATTATGATAATGATGATGATGATGATTGTTATTTAATTATTATCATTATTATCATTATCATTATTATTTTATTTTTTTCATCATTGATATTATCCACAGGCGTAGACACGCATAATTATCCATAGTTAGTGGGGGGGGGGGGGGGGGAATCTATTCATCATCCCCCACTAGCAATAGAAAGTGTGGTCGTATCTACGCCACTGATACTATCATCAATAATATCGGACTTAATACACATAAATAAACAGTAACATAATACATAAAGTAATCAATAAGATAATGAGAATATGACAAAATAACAGTATTTACAAAGACAAAAACAAGTGTCGAATTAGTTACAAGTTGACATTGAATTCCCCGTCTAGGGACTATACAGTCCATGGAATCGATATGCTTTTTTGTTCATCTTTAAAAGCAAGAATTGAAAGCACGATTTCAAGCAATTGATCTTATTCAATACATTCTGAAACCGATATTTTATTATACAATTTTTAATTTGAAAGTCATCTTGGAATCTATATCTAATGCATCTCAAACAAAAGAAAGTAACGCCGACCCGTCCAGTTTTAAGTTTTCTCAACAAGAGAGAGAGAGAGAGAGAGAGAGAGAGAGGGAGAGAGAGAGAGAAGAAGAAGAAGAATTGGAACAAGAGGAAGGAGAAGAAGGAACAGAAGAAAGGAAAAGCGTGGAAGACAATAAAACAGAAGAAAAAAAAATGAAATATATGAGCGAAGAAAAGAAACAGGAGTGGACAAAGTGTGGTCATGTTATTTCACTTATCCCCATACTATTCATCAATAAGCTTGTTTGTGGTTAATAATTAAGTAAGACAAGTTTCCTTTCACTTGAGCAAAAGATGAAACACGATTTTTAAAGATTTTTTGAATAATTGCATCTGGATAGTCATCGCCTAAAATAAGAGAAAATAAGAGAATTTTGCCGCTTACCGATTGGTTTGCCTTTAAGTTTTGTAACATCAATCATTCGATATTGCATAAAAAGGAACATCTGCCCGTTGCAAAAATGGAATCGTCATTTTCTCCTCAGGATGTGGGGATTTTTTTCTCGTTCAGACCAAAGCTTGGAATTTCAATAAAGCAATTAAAACAAGTTGACCAACGTTTTTATTTTCGAGCGAATCCCTCTAAGCGTCAGGAGTGACAAAATAAAACCAGTTGTGGTAATAATACTTGGCACATTATGAAGAGGTTACGTTTTACGGAATTCCAAAAGCAATTTTTTGGATTTCAAAAAAAAATTATTGACACATTTAGATGGTCTATCTAAGATTCAAAATTTATTTATTTAAAATGAAGACAATAGCATTTAAAAACCATAATTGGAATGTATACGCGGAATTATATTGTCCTGTGCGACTAATATATGTTTCTTCTTCTAAAAATCTCAATCTGTGAACTATATAATTATTAGAAATTATATTATCCATGAGATATGCAATATTAAAGAAATCAGCCATGACATTTTGATAAATTAAAAAATCTGCAATAAACATGTGATTTCTCCAAAACACAAACTTCAAAAGCTTGGATGTTATTGTTTTCGGCATTACTTCGTCATAAAACAAAGACATGTTCTAATGAGAGCTAGATAAGTACAGAGTTTTGGTCAAGGTCATGGATATACAGCTATGTCTATTTTTATTGACACATAGTTTGTATCGTGCACTTAATTAAGAACTGGCTTATTCATTTTTATTGACACTCAATACATACCGAATGTATCTATAGGCAAAACAAAATTTTCTTTCCTGGCATCCGTGCCCACGTTATCTGCATTTCATACTACTAAGTACTAGCCAATTCCATCCATCTCTGCTATGGATGGCTCTGTACCAGTGAATCAGAGCGCGTTGATAGAGAGAGTTGTGACATGCGCATAATAAAGACTACGCGTACGCGGTCTTTGTTTAAAGACCCTGGATCTTCGCAATCTATGGGCGCTTTTACAGTTGGCTGCTCCTTTCTCTGGATCAAAGTTCAAAGCGACTTCAATTTATTGTGCGCAGCTAATAAAAGTTCGCACATTGACCCAAATTTGAGTAAACAAGATCGCGCGTTCTTTATTCCAGTATTTGAATCTCATTGGTCGGTTGCGTATGGAGGGATTCGAGTTAACGATCGCGGGAGGAATCCGGCAATAACATTCCTTCGGTAGCGCACGATTGGACCTGATTGTATCCGAATTTCCCCCGAGTCAGGCCAACTAGTGAGGCCCATGGATTGCGACGATCCATGGTCTTTAAAACATGGCGGATGGTAGAGCTTCCAATAGTTCCCTTTCACGTACATTTTCTATGGGAGGGAACTATTTGAAGCTCCATGAAATGACTGACCAATCAGAAGCGACCTCCAGTGTCGCGACTCTCTGTATGTATAGCTCTGCAGTGCATAAAGCACCGCCTTCTACGTTTGATGTATCCGGTCGCCATGTTAGGGCTCACAGTACTGTTTCCTGTTTCAATACAATTTTAAGCACTTATAGAATCAAATAATTCAGCGCTATGAAGTCTTTTCCACAAATTGACTGCCAAAACAAGCAAAATAAGTCTATCCTTACAAATTCTAAAGGCGATTTAATGTGACAATCAGAGTATAATGCCTTTTTTCAATCAAAAATCAAGTATCTTTTGCACAGGAGTACGCTGGAATCGTACAGAGCAGACGGTGTCCGTACTGTATGTTTGAGTGTTGGGCTCCTAATTCATTGAAGGGAAATCCCACCTTAATGGCAAGTTGCTCTGAATAAAAGAGGAAAATCAGAGAAGCAGATTGGTGAAAGTTTGCACGAAACCGAACAAGCATTAAGAAAGTTATGAATTTTTTTGAAAGTTGTAATCACTATACATATGGGAATTTCAAATTGGCCGCATAGGTAATGTCACTGTGGTGTAGTTGCGGACAACTCCCCCTTTCGCTCCAACACACAAAATGACTAAAATGTATTTTTTTTCTTCAAAATAACATGATAAAAACTACTTTAAAAATAATTATAAACTCAAGACAATTTCAATAGCCCTGTCTATCACCTTTAGAAATGTGCGAAAATTACAATGGCGTATATACGTAATCAAAACATGATTTCTATGGGCAGTATACTATAGGCCTTTGAAATTTATTTTTCGAAAGTAGTTTTTATCGTGTTAAATGTATTACTCAGAAGGATATATTTCTTTCATGAGGACCTATAACAATATGCTCTATACAATATATTTTGAGTACTGCCCCGAGGGTAAAGGCGCTTCGGAGAAAACCGCAAATTATTTTTTTTGTGTACGACAAACGCGATAGTTGTCCACAAATAATTATGTCACAGTCAACTCACCAAATTGCCAATATGAGATTCGCATAGATGTAGTGATCCTATTTTTCAAACATCCATAACTTTTTTATTCCTTGTCCCATTTCTTTCAAACTTTCACCAACCTGTTGTTCTTATTTTTCTGCTTTCACACAAATCATCTTATTACCAAGGTTGCATTGGCCCTTTAATTTTGGTTGTGCGGCCGCATCAACTACTCGCATATAGCCTTGCATACGATACTATATCCACGTGGTAGAGATCGATGGCCAATTCCCTCCTAAATCTATGATGTCCTTTAATATTATAGCTAAGTTCAGTAACATTCAACTTTATCCTTACACTGAGTAAGAGATTGGTTAATGCTGTATTCATCATTATGGTTGTTTGTCGAATGCACTACAAAGTTATAAGGTAAAGAGGAAGGAGAATCTTTTTTTTTGTGTTGTTGTTGTTAAATGCTATTGATTTGCATTAAATCTTCTCTATTTGGCTTTCCGAAATATTGGTACAGATCCATATCATGCAGAGATAAACGACAGGAGGTCAAAGGACTTTTAAAATTCTTAAATTGTACCGTACTTTGAAAGTTACTGAGAAAAGGAAAATACTGGGAGAAATAAAACATTTTCCCCAAAACTTTCAGGAAATGAACTCTTGTGCAATTTCCATAGCTTACTGCAATTGTAGAATTTGCACATTTCTGTAGGTGATTAGCTGTGCTACCAAATTTGCTGTCGCTCAGCGGCATGGCCATGTTTCTCAAAGAGTCCTAAGTCTTGCCTTGAACAATTAAACGCTCTATAACCAGGGACATGTAACGAAGATGCAAGCTTTGAAGTCTATTTTAAAACACGTTTCATTTCGAAATGAATTTTGTGTGTTCGCTATGCTCCCTCGCATAATAACTATGATAACCTAAAGAAATAGGTCTATAATTTAAAGCTTTTCTACACTTCTTTTCTGTCTCCCTCGGCAGAAAAGCAGTTCCCTTTGTGCATCTCATTGAAGAAAAACAAGATCCCCGTCATGCCTCTGTTGCTAATTGTTTTGATATTTCAGATAAATTCAAATTTTGGGTTAATTACTGCCATTTTTGTTTAAGTCAATTCGCCAAGCTGATGGCTTACTGATAGATCAGTGGTCTCGGGTTCAAAACCAATTTAATGCTCTGACCCTTTGGTTAGTCATTAATCCTCAGTTATCAAGTCCTTCTCTGTATCTAATTCAAAGTTTCAAAGTTTATTTATTTTCCACAAACATAATCTTTTAATAATTTTGTAAACAGTACATATGAAAAATTAGAACAGGAACACAACAAATAATTATATAAAGTGACACGTAGATATAACAGAACATAATCCAATGGACTTGGTTATAGTTTACACTGATGAAGCGATAATTGGTATAATGTAAAACATTGTAATTGTAAAGGAAAATAAGTGGAGTAGTCTATGAAGTAAGCATGACTTGTATTTCATTAATACGAGTGTATACTGCTTTCTTTAACCATCATCTTCATCATCAACAACAAAATAGAAATATCTCTCTCTTTACGTATCTTATTAATCAATACAACCTCATTGTCTCTGCAGGTATCATGGGAAGATAAGTACAAATGTAAGTTCCACTCCCAGATTGTTTTCAGGGGGTTATAAGAAGGATAAAGGCACAGCTTAGCAGGTACGGGCTCATAATTTACATAATAATGGGTTCTTTCTTATAAATTTTTATCACTTCTGTTCCTTTACCATAGCCTATATTGATAAATGAGGAGTCTGTCTGGTGACAATTATCAGTTGTTTAGTCATATGTCAATCAGCAGACGTGACTTTTCATATCTCTGATACTTTTTTTTTTTGGGGGGGGGGGGGGGGGTGGGGGTACAAGCTATTGTACGAGATATTCTGTAAATTATCTTATTGAACTTCCATACCCAATCATGGAACCTTTTTTTAAAAGTATTTACCTGTCATGACTGATAAACCCCCTTTTTGCTTGCTTGTCAACAATTTGTTTGAGAAAATTAGAATAAATGTGATATTAAACACCTTTTTAATTCAACGTTTTACTTGTCCGTTTTTTTTTCTTCATATTGCCCCCACCTTCAGAATTATGAATACACCGACCGACCTATTATAGTAATGCTTTCGATCACCTGTTGCACGTACATGTATTTTGACAACAGGAACGAATAAGTGTGTTCTGCCTTGAAACGCTTTTAATCCGTTCTCATCGTATTGCAAAGCGAAAGATACAACGGCTGATCATTTCAGTAAATTTTTAGAAATACTTTGGACACTCCCAACTATAGTAATCCCAACAAAGCTGCATATAGCCTAATTTGATTAAAATCTACTTATTATGCAGCTAATAATGATTGTGAAAGAAAATAGTATACAAGAAAAGTACAGCTAAACGAGAACGGAGTGTTCAGGTTCACGCCGAGAAGAAAGGTCGCTTCCCGCAATCAGTTATTCGTCTGAGATGTTGGATACACTCTCTGCCAACGTTCCAATTATTTCATATGCATTCATCACCGCATCATGGCTGAATACATTTCGTCGGGATAAACACAAAAAAAATCATCAACAACCCCCCCTCCAAAAAAAAAAGCACAACAACAAACGAATAAACAAACTAGCTAAACTTAAAACAACAACAACCTACAAACAAGCAAATAACAAAGCAGAACAAAACAAAACACATTAAAACACCCATTCACCAAATTAATGCCCCTCATTTGAAAAAAAAAACACATAATCATAGTACTTACGGTCATATTTAACTAAGGTAGCCTCATTAGTATTAATATATGTTCTTCCTGTGGGACCTGCAATCATATAAAACACGGGCGGGGGGGGGGGGGGAGAGAACGTCCCCCCCCCCCCCCCACACACACACCCCTTGAATCCATCTCTGGTGTGTAACCGCAATGATGTAACGCCCAAGCAGTAATCACATTAAGAGCAACAACAAAAAAGGTCATACTTTCCATCATCATCATTATTTCTTGCTTCATTATCCTCGTACGAACATTGAAGTGGGCTAATTCACCCTCGCCATTTAACCGAGTGTCTTATTTTCAATCGCTGAAACTCATCAACATAAGCAACTTGGAAAGCAGAACTCCACGCCGAGGTTGAACCTACTGCAATGATACTTTATCGTAGGCTGTTTAAATTATAGAAAATTATCCGCGGTAATGGCATATTTGGAATGATGCTAGTTATATAATGACCCACAAATAATTATGAAATAGGTGAACATTTATGACAGTTTGTATTCTGCATCATTTTAAATGAATCACCTTGAATTTAAATTATATTTAACGAAATTTATTTGCCCTTTGACTGCGATTCTTTACATTAACTGAATATGAAACTTTGAATGATCGTTGAAGACTCGATGAACCAAAACTTTTGTTAATTGATATCAGCCTTCCACAGTGGCAGAAGAAGGAGCTATGTAAACTTCATCAATTTGCTACCAAGGATCTGATTATCAAAATAGAACATCCTGTTATAAAAGTGGCAGTGTTGACCTGTAGAAAGCAGGCCTGGTCAAAATCTGACATCAGCTAGAAACTAATTTTTATTTCTTGTGTAACAGAATTTCACTTCGAGGGGAAACTGACACACAAAGGTCTTCTAAACTATAAAATTATGAATGGCGTAGCCAGACTTGTTCAAAAAGAGGGTTGGGGTGGGGTGGGGAGGGGTGCCATCTGGCTACACCTATGATGAAAACTTGCTGGGAAAAGTGGAAAACACATTTACTGACAAGCACATTTCACGAGTTTGCATGCAAGACCGCGGGACGACGAGCTCACCTTTCTAATTATTCCTTTCTAATTTCTCACTAAATCTACGAAGATCTCATTTATTTAAATTTTGATACTCTGAAAGTTTCCTTTGATTCTGAGATTTATTTCCCCGACATTACCTGAAGACAAGATCAGCCCTGAAATTGTTAAGTGGAACCTTGACAAGTCGCTTTGCTTTAAAATGTTAAAAGCCTGTCCCCAAAATAGTTAAAATGGAAAAATCAAACACTCAAGAATAAAGTAATTAAAGTTTAAAAGTTATGATTGCTACGTATAGAGAATGATATAAAATTTTCAACTCAATTAAGTGTCGGACATTAAATTATATTGTAGGTCCCCTCCCCATGTCTTATATGAAATTAATCGTGAAGAGTCATTGTCTTTCAAGGTATAATTTCCCTATAATTACGTGCAAAAATATTCATGAAATTTCAATTCCTCCATGAAGTAACAATTTGTGCCGAGATTTAGATGTACATAATCCTACTTTAGCATGGATGAATGCAATAGGAGATAGAGCTTTACATTTTCAAAGCTTTAATCATATCAGAAACTAAGATTATAATGTTTATGAAGAACGTGCATATTACTAGTAATCATATCGCGTGGGAAGTTGCATACAACTAACGTACATTATAATCATATGATACTTCAGACAACAACATCACATGATTATGAACGTAAAATAAATTTTTAGTAGGTATGCATCAGATTTGCCAGCTAATATATAATAACATTTGCCATTACATGGGATGTCATTCACTATCATTTTTCCATAATGCAAACATAATCATCTTGATTTTCTAATAAAAAACATATACATTTGCAAAGCGACGAATGTGTACATGCTGACGAACAATATATTGCTACTATAAATAAGCGACAAATAAAGCTTGTTCATCTTGATTTTATATTATATATTGCAAAGCAACAATATAAATCCGAATGTGTACATGCTGACGTACAATATATTGCTACTATAAATGAAAATGAGTTGGACATTTTTCAACGCAATCGTCAATATTTGATGTGAGTGATGTATGCAGCACAGGAATGAGTTTGTGTAAGCACTCCCACCCTTAGGGATTCTCTCAGATATTCAGAAATGTAATACAATTCATCTGCAGTACACCAGCATAGTATAGTTCATGGCATGCGGTGTCATTGTTGGACATTTCAGAGATATTTCAGTCAGTTTTGTTTAGAGTATCCGAAAAAAAAATTGTAAAGAAAATTTCTTTCCTTGTAGTAATGGTCAACAGTTTGCCACTTTTTCCACACTCGGGGGAAAAAAGCTTGTTAAAATATTTTAATAATGTTCCTAGAGCTCTAGTGCTGCATGGTGAGGTATTTTTTTTGCATCCGGTACATTTTTATTCATTAATCGGTACTCCCCCGGATGTTATTCATTTCCACTTTCCATCACATAAAGTTAAACGTAAAAGTGTCTTGATTATTTTTTTTTTGTAATGACGAATGAATTTTAATAGCAAAGTGGCATAATAAAAAAGTCATTTATGTTGACCAATTGTAAGCAATCTATACGAGAGCTTGAAATGGATACTGAGATATAGGGGAGATTTATGATGTGATAGCAAAATTGTGTCGAGGGATGTTGTCATTCGATTTGATTTGGTGAAATCAAAGCTGAAAGCAACGACGTATTGGCAAATCTTATTTTTCTTAATATATCGAAAGGTTTTGACTCGCAAAGAGAAAGTGTCTGAAATTACCTTTTACATGAATGAAGTAGTTAATGAACAGTTAAAACGGCGAATGATATGGAAAAGTGACAGGGGAAGCAAAATATGAATAAAAACATTTTTGAAAAGGAGATAATCCTCTAACTTTTCGTATAAATTTTTGCTTTTACATCATTTTATTATATTTTCCCTGAACTCATTTTCCACGTCTTTCTTTGGAATGATTCCCCCCCCCTTTTTTATAATAATAATAATAATAATAATAATAATATGTCTTTTTACACTGTAAAAACTGAAGTGCTACTTTTTCGGTGCTCGTATAGTGACTGCACCTGAAGTGCTGTTTTAGCACTTGCACGTGCTAATTTACAAGCAAAAAAAAAAAAATGTGACCGTGGCGAGCCTCGAACCAGGTTCCGCTGATTGAGAGGCGCTGATGTTACCGACAGACTAACAAACGCTTCTTGCAATCGAGCTTCGTCATGGGAGTCAAGTAGATAACATGAACTATGTGGTGTCGTAAATGCACTACGTTACAATAAGATCTGCTCTAAATCGTACGATGTGAGTTAGTCTAGCGGTAATGTCAGCAATTCTCGATCAGCGGACCCTGGTTCGAGGCTCGCCAGAATCACGATTTTTTTTTTTTTGCTTGTAAATTAGCACGTGCAAGTGCTAAAACAGCACTTCAGGTGCAGTCACTATACGAGCACTCAGAAAGTGCTAAATTCAGCCCTCCAGGTGCTGAAAACAGCACTTAATTTTTTAGAGTGTACCTTTTTTTAGCCGTATCAAAATTATATTTTATCTATCTTCATCTTTCTCTATCTCTTTTTCTTCGTTTCTCTTTTTTAATGCTTTTCTTTCTATATCAAATTCCCTTTCTTCTTTACTCCCCTCCTCTTCTCATTCCATTCTTCTCACCTTTCTCTCTCTCTCTCTCTCTCTATTTCGTTATCCTTCATTCTATTTTCATTCTCTTTCCTTTTATACCATTTCAATGTACACATACACACTCTCTCTCTCTCTTTTACTTTCTCCTTATTCCATGACGTTTCCTTCTCTCTCTCTCTCTCTCTCTCTCTTGTCTGTATTGAGCGAGTGGCATTAGCAGTATACGGAGAGGACTAGAAAAAACAACAACTATCATATATCACTGTATTTCTGTTTAAATTTCCGCTGGGTTTATTATTAATAAACGCCTATCAAAGGCTTAATCATACAACTTACATTTATTCAGAATCGGAACAACTAAAATGCAAAAGAACCTAATATGAATAGCCTATGACTATTATACTTGTCATATAAAATGTTACAACCTGACTGATACTTCCGTAAAACCTATCGAAATATTATTGTATAAAACGTAATAGGGAAATACGAATAAAAAATCAATGACAATACGTATAACCTTAAAAAGAAACAAACAGATAATTTAAGATGAAGATAAATAAGGTCGTAAATAGCTTTGTGTGTGGGCGCGTCTGTGTGGGTGGTGGGTGTGGGTGTGCGTGTGTGTGTGTGTGTGTGTATAGGTGGTTTATAGGTCAAACACCTTCCTCAGACAAAATACCTGCCATTTTTACGTCACAAATATCAATCTTCACTTCCTTGATGTACCTGGGTGTTGTAACTTCAAGCTGTACTCTCTTAGTTTCTAATTTCTTAAAACTAAATCCTTCGGACTTCAAAATGAGTCTTAGAAAGCAAGAGATTACATTTCCTAAATACCCCGATGACAATGCATGCAAATTAATCAACACCAGCTACTCAGGAATACTGCCCCCTCAGGATACTAAACGACAATATGTGCAAATCATTTCATCTGAAACGTGATAAGGATATGGGATTAGAATATGCACAAAGGCAAGAAGTATAGGGAAAACAACATGCAGCTGAGGCAAGTACACAAACATGGAAGAGAAGAGAAGAATAATAACAACAAAATGGATAAAAGCCTGGGGCGTTCACTCAACAGTAAATGAGTGTGCATGACGATTCTAAAATCCAAGACAAAGGGGTACTTTTCAGGCCATCTACTGCGATAATTGAGATTACAGGAGTTTTGGAATACATGTAATCCACGATATGAAAATTGATGGGTACCTGTTTTATGAAACAGATCATTGAGAATTGTAAAACAGCCCAAATAGGGTTACTTAATCATGAGCCTCTTTGAAAAAATGCTAAAAAGGGGTGTGTTATTTATTCCATTTACTTGTTTTGGCCTTAAAACTGGGGAGTTATTTGCGTAAAAATCTCTTCGTTCTCTGCAGAATGGTCACAGTCACAAAATACACCGAAACAAATCACCGTCACGAACTAGTCTGAAACAGTAACAGTCACAAAATAGTCTGAAACAGTAACAGTCACAAAATAGTCAGAAACAGTCACAGCCACAAAATAGTCTGAACTACCGTCAAAAGTAGCTTAAAACAGTCACAGTCACAAAATAGACTGAAACAGTCACAGTCAACAAATAGTCTGAAGCACAGTCAAAAATTAGACAAAACAGTCACATTAACATAATAATTATAGTCACAAAATAGCCTGAAAAAAAAACAACGTCACATAATAGTTTAAAACAGTCACAGTCAGCAAATAGTCTGAAGCAGCTACGGTCACAAAATAGTCTGTAATGCATTCACAGTCGCAAAGTAATCTGAAAAAAATCACAGTCACCGTAGTCGGAAATACTCACAGTCACAAAATAGTGTGAAACAGCCACAGTCACAAAATAGTCTGAAACAGTCACAGTCACAAAATAGCTTTTTAAAAATCACTGTCACCGTAGTCGGAAATACTCACATTCACGAAATAGTCTGAAACAGTCACATTCACAAAATCGTGTGAAATGAAGTCACAGTAACAAATTAGACTGAAACAGTCACAGTCACAAAATAGTCTGAAACAATCACAGTTACAAAATAGTCTGAAACAATCACAGTAAAATAGTCTCAGTCAAAGTCACAACATTGTCTGAAACAGTCACAGTCACAAATTAATCTTTAACATTCACCGTCCTAAATTTGTCTGAACAATTCACATATTGTGTTACAGCTTCTACATAATGCACACACGGATAATTAGAGAGGAAAACGCAGCAAGATATAGTCAAATTAAAAGAAGTTTAAACGCTTTATAATAACATTTTTTTTTCAAAAGATAAGAAAATAATAAATAATAATAATACATTATGCATAAAATCTATGTATGTTATCCAATTTTCCAGTATTCATGTATAAAATGCATAGCCCTCTCCTCTCTCTTTCTTTTTTTCACTTCCAATATTTCCTCTTCATTTGCAAAGGGTGCATTCGGTTCCATCAAGGGAAAAATCTAAAGCTTAATAGTTTAGATTATTATTGATTAGACCAACGTTCATGAGATAAACATCATTAATCCTATTATTTCATAAATTCTATAGTTATCATTACAATCTAACAATCTGCTAATATGTATATATGATTATGTCCACAATTGCCTTAACATGCTTAAAGGTATAATCGTGACTTCTGGTAATTGTATCGCGAGAAAAATTGTCTATAGATTATACACTTTAAAAACACTATTATGGGTCATTGGGACAAAGAAATATCATTAACCCGTAGACTACTTAATTCTTTAACTTTCATAGCCTTAATACAGGAGCCACCCGGTTCCCCTAGTCTATGAGTTTAATTAAAAAAAACGGAATTTTGTATAAAATGCGATTGAACAACATTACGCAGACGTGTGTTGTTGCCATTGATTGCTAGATCGACACGACTTTCCTATTTCCCTTTCATTTTATTTGTTACTATCAGCTTCTCTATCATATAGATAAGTTCAACAAAGACAATAAACGTGATATTCGAGTTGACCGACGGCCCACGAGACCGATGGCTAACAAGAGAGACGATGTTCGGTATCGATGGTTGTTGGACACAACGGTAATAACCGTACCGCCCGCAATACCGACAGCCAATGACGAATGACCATAAGAATTATGATGCATTAACTTAAAACTAATAATTATCCAAACTCAATATGTTCGATCTTGAAATACCATTACATTCTTTAATGATTAGAAGGAAGGAAATAAGAAATGCCATAATTTCAATGCGAAACTATCGTAGAAAATTCGTTAGCTTGCATTATTATTCTCAATTAAGGGGTTCCGTCCTTTGGCGTAGATCCATGCATTCCTTCTTTTCATTAAAACCATTTTGGGATGCTCTAAAATGCCAGTTTTATAGACAGATTTTTTAAAATTCCCTGATGTAGGAGGGGGATAACCCTTCCCACCCTCGCTCATTGTTTGCCCCGGACGCGTATTTTTTTTTGCGCCATTTATGTAGGCCCCGTTTGAAGACTCTGAGAGAGACTACAACTTTAAGACTTGTATTTTCCCAAAGTTTCACTCTATATTTATTTCAGCAAAAGAAAAATCTTGTCAATACTGAATATCCAATCTGATCCTGACGAGACTCGAACTCAAGTCATCTACATGACAAGCGCATCATTTATCCAAATGCGCCACACAAGCAACTGCAAGTCAGTTTCGCTCGTTTTATTATATCCCTACGATTTGTTTTTCATGAATATTCATGCCGACAAATCTTGACGGAATAAACCGTATTGTCACTTGAATTTGGCCAGTGCCGTATATAGAGAGAGTCTGGCCAACTGGGTTTCAGTTGGGTAGCAACATGGCGTATATTCCTTTGTTATGTAAGCTTGCAACAAAGGAATATGCGCCATGTTGTTACCCAACTGGAGCCGAGTTGGCCAGACTCTATCTATATACGGCACTGAATTTGGCGCTCAAATACTGCCCTCTCTCGTCGGTGGCGCAAGTCCTGCCAAAAAAGAAATAGCGCCCCGGGGGCGTTTCATGAAAGGACTTGTCGGATATTTTATCCGACAAATTTGCTCTCGGCCAATCAGAGGCAAGGATTTCAGTAGCTTATAACAGTTGTCGGATAAAATATCTGACAACTTCCTTTCATGAAACGCTCCCCCGGACGCCATAATCCCTAGATACGCCACTGCCTTCGCTCCCCCGCATGTGAAATGTTGCGTCCCAATAATTGAAAAGAAGTCCGGGCGTCGAGCTATAACTTTCCGCCTAAAAATATTGTTTGCTACAAGCCGTAATCTTTCTCTCAAATTTGCTAAAACATCAGAGCTTTCGCGCTTCGCGAGGGAAGGGGGGAAACTCGCCCTCCCTGCAACCCCTGTCACATACAGTGCAATATTGCGTCCAAATAACTGAAAAGCAGTCAGGGCGTCGAACTATAAATTTCCGCCTCAAAAATTTGTTTGCTACGAGCCTTTTATCTTTCTCTTAAATTTGCTAAAACGTCAGAGCTTTCGCGCTTCGCGCTGGAAGTGGGAAACTCCCCCTCCCTGCACCCACCCCTGTTACATACAGTGCATTAATTCGTCCAAATAATTGAAAAGCAGTCAGGGCGTCGAACTATAAATTTCCGCCTAAAAATTTGTTTGCTACGAGCCGTTTATCTTTCTCTCAAATTTGCTAAAAAAACGTCAGAGCTTTCGCGCTTCGCGCGGGAGGGGGAAAACTCCCCTTCCCTGCTCCCACCCCCTGGGGAGCACGCTTTGCGTGCTCATCACCAATTTCGCACTCTTTGCGTGTCCCACAACCGCCCCCCCCCCTAAACTGAAATCCTGGCTATGCAGTTGGATCCTTCGCGTCTGCCCCCCCCCCCCTATTGAAAAATCCTGGCTACGCCTGTGATTTCAGGTGTAGATAGAACTACTGATATCGATAATGTCACTCCACTTTTATGCTCCTGCTACATAGGATTGGACGTCACAATGTAAACAAAAATTTTGTTGTAATCGGTAATGTATGATACAAATTCTTTTGGACCTGAGCTTTAATAGACTCCAGTTACAATTAATCAGCAAACAGTTAAAATGACCTTAGACCTACACCGTGTTTTCCCCTATTCTACTGGAGAGATTAGTGCCACATCTTGTTTCTTCCGTTTCTTTCCCCCCGCTGAACAGAGACTTGACTTCGGGTTTGGTGCAGTTAAAGAGGCCTCGGACGGCAATACGGAACTCGGGGTTCCTGGTCGCGTATATGAAAGGGTTCGCGCAGGAGTTGATGAAGCCGAGGACAGTCAAGATGTTGTGCAGGGAACTTCCACGGTAGGAGGAGCTGATGTAACCTAGGTTCCAGCAGAAGTAGGCGATCTGGTTAGGCGTCCAGGTAAAGAGGTAGACCAGGACGACTAGCAGCATCATCTTGATGACGCGGTTACGCGCAACCAGGTGAAAGGAGAGTTTAGGACCATTCTGACGATCACTGTTGCCGACCATTCCCTGGAACTGCTTGGCTTGACGTTGAAGAGACCATGCGATCAGGATCTGGGTTATCAACATGATGAGAACAGGGATGACCAGGCGAGTGATGAAGGCGTAATACCCTCGGGCTATTTGACTGGTGTAGGCTGTGATAGTAGAAGCACAAGACCCTGTACGATCATCGTAGATGTACACGAAAAATGTGTAGAGACACTGCAGGAAACTCACCAACCAGATACATACGACACATAAAGTGGCTTTCTGCTTGCTGGCAATGCGGTTGAAGTACAGAGGGAAAACAACCGCGACGTACCGCTCAATACACATGATCATGAGGATGTAGGTAGAGGCAACGATACACAACCAAAAGCAAAGTGAAGTGTACATGACTTTGCAATATATACGCCCCAAGGCAGTCGCAGGAACCTGTTTCGCATAAGGGATCGGAATGAGGAACACAGATGTCAGGAAATCGGCAACAGCCAGGGAGCCAATGAACACGTCCGTTGACCTGATGATAGCGAAGCGCTGGTAGATGATCACCATCACGATGACATTACCGAAGATGCCGATCACTGCAAGGATGACTCGGATGATGAGCCACCATGTCCATTTCAGAGGATACCAGGCCCATCCAGACGTATCGTCATCAACATCGAACTCGATGCTGGATTCGATCACGTCTTCGAATGAAGTCCACAGAATGATGTCGGTGACGTTCAACGTCGAGATTTCTTCCGCAGTGATGAAAGAACAAGCGGTCATGGAAAGAATGATAACTAGCCTCTTCAATAATGACTCCATCTTTCCCCAGAAACTGAAAGAATAAACAGATTTATTTGTAATTACCTTTATTATCTTTCTCTGAGATAAGGTGCGCATTTGCAACATCTAGAATAAAGGGAAGGGTGGCAGTAAGTTTGTCCACCATACGTCTACAGACAAACGAAACTTTAAATATATATATATATATATATATTGATTTAAGTTACGTAACCATTATTCTCTCATTTCCTTTCACATTATATATATATATATATATATATAATGTGAAAGGAAATGAGAGAATAATGGTTGCGTAACTTAAATCAATATTCTCTCATTTCCTTTCACATTGTAATTATTTTCACGAAAGCTGTTGTATATGTCTTTTCCTTACAATTATATATATATATATATATATATATATATATATATATATATAAATATATATATATATATATATATATATTGTTATCATTGTTATTATTAATATTATTATCATTATTATCATTTTTATTATCATTATTATCGCTATTATTATTATCATTAATATTAATAACAATGATAATAATAATAATAATAATAATAATAATAATAATTATAATAATATCTGCATATCCAAATTCAAATCCTTGAGATAAGCGTTAATCATAAAATCCAATTGATAGGTATTAATAATTCCTTCAAATCTGATGTATTTAAGATTTCAAACAAAATTATACAAAATGTAATGGTGATTCTACATTGATAGATCATCAAGTGTACACATTTATTATAAGATTATATTGTGTTCTAAAATGCTTGAAAAAAAGGAAACAGAAAAAGGAAACAATCAAAGACGCTCTAAATAAACAAGAAAAAATTCAGATGAATAATCCTACATACCACAACCGACTGCGTGCAACTGTTCCAGCGACGACTAGAAAATCATTGACTCGACAAATGAAATTCGATTCCCAACGTCTGATATCAAGCTCCTTGCAGAATCTCTCAGATTATACTTATAGGTAAAGCTTTTCATTCAACGGTTTTATACGCATGTCCTAATCCATGATTAGTTTGCCACGCATGCGTAGACAGCATCCCATGGTCCCATGTATCATATTTTCGTCGTTCATTCAAGAATTTGCCCCAATTGTTAAATTGCTTCGGACGCCTCGAGGTTTTCATTGGCATTTTGTCTTCATAAATGGTTAATGGTGTGCTTTATTTTCGTCCGACCGCATTGCAATCAAGATTTGCTCGTTAATGGGAAACCAGGTGTTAGTACCAATTTGTATTTGATGGGAGAGATCAAATAGCTCAAGCCCAATGGGACACAAAATGGTTTCAATCAATTGAAAATGTTCATGACGCAACTTATTCGAAGAAGTATAATTATGTTTATAAGTCATAATTTGTGTTTTTCCATTATAAGTAGTTCTCATATCCGGTGGTGCGTTTCTCAATGTGTTCGATATCTCTTCAAACTGTGTGATTTAGTGTAAACTGCAGGACTTTATGATTAACAATAATATTGCCATGATTGTACTGGTTTCTATGAATATAGCGTAAATATTTTTTTTTAATGTAAAAAAAAATGTTTCTATTAAAACTGGCATTTTGTGAAATATTTGCAGGTATAGATTTTTCCTGAAATCACGTTTTATAAAAACCGATCAAGCCACTAATCAAGAGGGGGTGGGGTGGGGGATTCTTTTCGACCGGGGGAAAAAGGGAGGAGTAAGACATCTGAGAGGGAGTGTTCTCCTTTCAATGGTAGGGAGTTCGTTTATCCCGTTTATGCATCAAAATCGTCTTCTTATTCGTAGTAGGCTATAATTAGGCATAGCTTACGTAAAGAGAGAATTAGGTGATGACTATTAATGATAATGACTGTTTCTTTAAAAGCGCTTTACCAGTTTCTAACCGACCAAAGGTCTTACAGTGTCATTATATCCCCGATCTTTGTTTAGGATTATACGACTTACCGATACTGAGGTATAAAATAAAGGGGGAAATGAAATAGTAAATAGATAAATGAGTGAGTGAATAAATGAATAAAAGAAATAAATAGATAGATATAGGTAGATAAATAAATTGATGAATAAACACTTCTAGTAAAATGTATAAATGATAGATTAAAATGAATCTCACGAATTGATTTTTTAGGCTTGCTCATAATCCGTACCATACTATTTTCTTCTCGAGTAAACAACAAGGTTATTTCTTGAACCTTTCCCCGATCCGCAGGTGGACTATTCGGATTTTACTTAACAAAGCATACTTTGCATCCGTTAAATACAGCATGCCAATTGTGAAGTTTAAGATAATCAACACACAAACAATCAAACAAACAAAGGAACAGGTAAATAAAGAAAATAGCTGAATATGAATCTCATAAATGATTCTTGGAGACTCAACAGTGACGAAAATAAAGGGGCACACTAGAGGACAATTAAACCTTGAATTAAATTGGGTGAATGCAGAGCAATCTGAGAAACAGAATGGTAAAAGTTTGAACGAAATCGGACGAACAATAAGAAAGATATGAATTTTTGAATGTAGTAATCACTATAATTTCTCCTTACCCACCACAGATTGTGTCTTACGGGTGTTATGAACAGAATATACATTTAAGTATCAGCTTCATTCAAATTTATATTTTGTTCTCCTTTCTTGTTAAATTGTTATTCTATAGATCATCATATTTTATTATTCAACCCTTCTGTGACCTTCTCACTCTCGTCCTTTCTCTCTTTCCCCCTCTTTTTCTGTCTCTCCTTCTTTGTCTCCTCCATCTTGCAACATTCTTCTCTGCCCCTCCCCCAATTAAATTTGATATTTTGTTCTCTGTCCTTTCTAAATCATACTTCTTTTTCTTACCTTTACCTTCTTTTCACATCTTTTTCCTTTCCCTTCTCCCAAATTGTTCTGACCTTCCTTCTCTCAACCTTCTTTCTCTTCCTTCTCTCGATCATCTTTTTTGGATTCCTATTCTCCCCCCCCCCCCCCTCTCTCTCTATCTCTCCCACCCCCTTCTATATTCCCAAAATAATTCGACTTTCACCATCTCTTATAAACTCTGATTAACACGAGAGCAAAGAAATCATCAGCGATGGAAACTTTCAGCTTTTCAATAAAGACGAACTTATCAAATTTGTTTATTAAAAAAATCTGTGTACATAATTATAATGCTATAAACCCAAAGACCTTCTCCTTGTTACGGGATATATTTCAGATTAACAATATGATTTTGTATGCATGTTTTGTACAATGTATAATGCCTTAACAGGTCAAGGATAAAATATCATTGACGTCAATCAAACGGATTAGAAAACTGAAACGTATTATACAAAGTATATTTTTCGAAATGATCATCTGATGCAGCATTCACGAAACATGGGCATTTTGTAAATTCTAGGTTAAAAATATTATTTAAATTGTTCAAAAAAATAAATCTGTACTGTGTACTTTTTTTTATACAGAATGATATTTTTAAAAAAATGGATAAGAGTTCATGACGTTGAGCGCGTTAGTTAGAGAATGTATTTCATTTTGGTACACCTTTTTCTATTGCAGCTCTCTTATTCTGTTATTTATTTCAGGTTGATAATATACTGTTAATACATGGTTGGGAGTGTGTTAGTGCGATCCGGCAACACAAAGGTTTTTTACGTGGTGTACCTAACGCACGAGGCGTAGCCGAGTGTGTTAGACACCACGATAAAAACCTGCGTGTTGTCGGATCACACTAATGCACGACCTCACAACCATGTATTAACAGTTTTATAAAACGGGTCTACAATCTTAGTGCTTTCACTTACCTCAAACTGTCATGGCATGTCCCATGCGTGAATCCTGCTCAGCAAAACACTATGTAGTAGCTTGTTGCAAACGTACAATGTTTATTTACAATGTTTAGGCCTAGCCTAGTCTAGACCGTTGCGAACGTAGGCCTATATAGGCCTACACATGTTTATTTACAATGTTTAGGCCTCGTCTTAGACCTATTTGTTAGTTATGTGTAAAGGAAGTGATATTGAATCTGGTTCACCGATGTATTTTCACTTCCTTGAGCTTGGCTGAGCATGTTCGAATTTGAGCTTATATTGAAGCCTGGGCTGAAGATGAAGACAAGGTACCACCAATGGCACTAAGACAAGTAAGAGTAGGACTAGTACCAGTACTAGCACTCGTAGTAGGAACAGGACTAGTAGTAGTACCAGCACTAGTAGGAGTAGAAATCACTTGGCACAGTTGTGTTCTTTGTGTAGTCCGTTCCATCCGCTTTTCTGATATGCCTGTTGGAATTCTTCCCATTCAGTAGATCGTCGAGTTCTTCCACCGTGAGAAGTGCAAAACTGAGATTCGAAGATACAGCAATTTTTTACACGCTTCTATCGTCAAAAAATAAACTTAAACTTTCATTTTCGGTACTGAATTGCAACGATCCGACCGCGGTACGTAGCGCTACAGCTGTAATTTTGTTGATTTGTTGATTTGTTGATTTGTTGACATTAGCGCAACGATCGATATCGCGATATCGATAGCGTATACGGTATAGCGTGTAAAAACATATATCAAAATCGAGTCGTATCGTCTGCGCTACATAAATGTTTACATGTTTATGTTTACATGTTTACATGTGCAACAGTTCCCTTTTGCTGTATGTTATCACTTTTTTTGCACAGTCACGTGGTGTTATTTGACCAATCAGGATGGCTACATTCTTGAACCCGTTTTATAATAAAGGTTGGAAAATACATGTCGCATCATGTGGCCTACTCAGTACGCACCATAACAATTATTAACGATTCGATTCAAATATTATTATATTATTATATTATTTAAAAAAAATGAAAATAACAACTGAATCTATTGTGGAGTATACTGGATGTAGATTTATATAGTCTAGATATGACTTCACTTGAATTTAGAAGCGCATTTAATGCTATCCTTTGAGATGTTTCATAAATTTGGAGCCAAAAAAATCATCATCATCTCTGCCGGGATTCGAACCCGGAACCTTTGAATTAGAAGTCCAATGCGCTAATCCATTGCGCCACAGAGCCAAGTTAATCGGGGTGTATCTTACTTGCTTTTATAGTCAAACCATATTTGGATGTTCTATCTACAAATCATAGCTTAATGATGTTAAATATTTTGTGGATACAGAAATAAAGGTAATAGTTTGGCTAGTCATTACACAAATATTCATTGTTCGTTTTGATTTGGTTAAAAACGAAAAAACATAATTTTCATACTTTTGGGTACACTGACTATATCATATCGATACTAATTATACAGTTCGGTAGTCATCTATTCATTTTAAAATAATTTATCTATTTATTCATTTATTCACTTATTTATTTATTCATTGATAAATAAAAGACTAACCAGCAGCAGAGGTTGAAATGATAAGTTCCCAAAGAAGTTACAAAATATTTACATAAGACATTCAACAATTAAAAAACCATATGATCATAATACAAGAATATAGTATAAACAGCCTTATTTCAAAGATGTAAGGATTAAGAGAAAAAATGGGCAAAGAAGAACAAAAATGATTGGAGGGTGAGAGAGAGAGAGAGAGAGAGAGAGAGAAAGAGTGTGTGTGTGTGTGTGTGTGTGTGCCATTTTCGTCCTTTGAAACAAGACCAAAAAGAATATATCCCTGCCGGGACTCGAACCCGGAACCTTTGAATTAGAAGTCCAACGCGCTAATCCATTGCGCCACAGGGACAACTGATATATACTGGCAGCCGTTTACCATCGTGATCAATCATCAATGATCCTTCAATGAATGTACATCGAAACTCTTTGGAATGATCTATTGTCGGTTGTCATTCAAAAAGGAGTTTTCCTCGTTTTTCATCAGTGGTAAGACCCTAAAAATGAAAGATATTACCCTTCTATTATCGTCTCACATAACTTTTGGACAAAGAACTTTGCCTTCTCCTTGAAATTTAAAACTAAATCATGAATTGTTGTAAATATATATACGCCTAATGGAACAACGTTTGTGACGAACAAAGAGATGAATGATTATAGTGGCACAACGGTTAAAAATTTCTCTCAAAACGTTATAAAACTTAATGATAGTTGTTTACGTGCATAAATGTAAGGACCTTAACCATCGACAATTATCACTTTCAATGAAACTTATCTACATCTATATGTAACATTACCGCTATAATAATTATGTTCATCACACTTTGGAAGAAGTTAAAGATATCGCATCCACTTCAAAAAGCCGTTTTTCTTTAATTATATGGAATTAACATTTTGAATCCTAGTATTCAAACTTTAGCTATATCATCAGCTAGCTAAGCCTATATAGTAACCAAACATATTTAGAAGCGCACACAGACATCATAGCGATATGACAATAATTATGAGATATACAAGAATTGTCTATTTATACTATCGTCGTTATCAATGCTAAACAAATTTTTCAAGACCTGTGGCTTCATTTGGCATTCCTTCATGCCAAATTCGGAATACAGGCCAGGATCCTCAAAATCATCCTCGGCAAAGTGATCACTGCAAATTGTATTCCACTCACTTGACCCTTGCCACTCTGCCCGCGTGAGCTTTACCTTTGCGAGCCACAATTTACGTAGATTTTCATCTTTAGGAAAATGATGTAGGCTTACATCATCTTTAGGGGTCTTGCTAGAGCGGCGCCTGCAACTATACACCGATTTGGCATTATTGATGAAATTGTGTCCCCAAATCTAAGTTATTGTGAGGAATTAAACACACGAAAATATGCAAAGGTCGAAGGGTGAATATCCCGTGATCACGATGTCGCTTCGATGTTTTTTTAGGGGCGGGGCTTATGACTGTAAATGATTATGAAATACGACTGAGTGCATAAAAAAGTGTGTGATGTGATATTTTTTGGCTCCTGATGACTCCTACATACGAAAAATGGGCAACTAATTTTCTATATTTATTTAGTCAGCCTTTAATTACACAGATTCATGGGGCCTTGATATTCTCCTTCTTCTTTTCCCCTTTCTCGATATCGAGTTCTTTCATCATCTTTTGAGATTGCTCTTTCTCTTCCTTCTCTTCTCGTCCATCTGCCTTTCCTTCTTCCGGCTGTGGCTCCTCTGGCCTGTAATGTCTGTGGAGGAATCATCAGAAAATGTTCGTTAAAGAGAAGGTTTAATTCTGCGAAATGTGAAAAATAATTTGAGAGCTTTAACATTCCTCTCATTTCAGTTTGGAAGAACATCTTAGTAGAAGTGTCCCCTGAAAAGAACTGCTCTTCAAATGCCCTCATATTCCAGATATGAGGAGAAATAGCTGCGGTGTCTGGGCCGAACATTCTGTTCATGTCACAATGTGCAGTCCCATATACCAATTTCTGTGTGCAGAGCATGTGGTTTTCAGCGAGATTGGGCCAATTTCGTATCATTTTGATGATTCCAAAACCTCACAGTATACACCGATTCTTATGTAGACATGATCAACCTTTCCCAATTGCTTTGAGAATTTTCTTTCATAGTGTAACTTCATAACTCAACTTTATCTTTAAAACTCCTAAAGGACTTATCAAAAAGAAAGAAGAAATACTTTCTTCCATTATTTATTATTATTATTATTATTATTATACATGAATGATCACGTAAAGCACCGATGCCTGCATATCCGAATTCGAATCCTCAGAATCCGATACGCATTAATCAGAAAATCCAATTGATATGCATAGATAATTTCTTCAAATCTTATCTATGTTAGATTGCTGCAAATATTGAAATCTCTTCTATTTTAGATTGCAAATAGTTGAAGTGCGACTCTTTCACTTATTGCGAGATAATACAAATTGGTGGTTTTCTCTTCTTCTGTGAATCATTATTTTTATTCACCTGTAAATCTTGTACAACCCGACCCAAGCACTGAAGGTGATGATGCTGAATGGTCCAAAGAGCATTGGGTAAATGATGATCTGAAGGAACATCCCGATATCCTTTTTGTAGGAGAAGGCGATGAGAGCGAGAGCGAGGCCGACATGCTGGGCGCCGGTCTCGAAGGCGATGGTTCGGCTCTGTCGGTGTGGCTGGCGAAGCACGCGCGCGATGGCGTATCCGAGACTCCATCCGATCCAGAGGTGGGCGATGCTGGCAAGGTAGACTTTCCAGGAGGCAGTCCAGATTTTAGGGTTGATGTAACTCGTAATGAAAATACTGACGATGATACCCAGCATCCCAAGAGCGCCGAAAGGCTGAAAGAGGCAGGTTGGAAATTTGTCAGTGATTAACTCAAATGGCCATTAATCTAATGTTAGATCCCACGTATAATAACTTTCAAAAAACACATTCTTTAAGTTTGACCGTACAAGCCCAAATGTACAAATTGTTTCATTTACTTTAAGTATATACCATGTATACAGTGTATGATGTTCTCGTCAAAACTACAGCCAATATAATGATGTTCAGTAAAAACTGCGAAGAACCCTTTCTTCAATGTAGAGCACCATATAGTTTTTGTTAAGATTTCTTTATACTAAATTGAATTAAACTTGGGAGGAGGAAGATAAGATACTTTATGATTAGAGAACAAATCATAAGTTAATTAAAAAAAATAATAATAATACGCGAGGGATTGGGAGAGATAGAGAGAAAAAAAGAGAGAGGGAGAGAGAGAGATGAAACAAGATGCGGTATAGAAAGAAGGAGAAAGTAATGGAGCACGAGGGCGAGATCTGGACAGAGGAGCAAGAGAGAGGATAGAGAGAGAGAGACGAGAGAGAAAGAGAAAGGGGAGGAGGGGAAAAAAGAGACGCGGAGCTGTAAAATAAGAGTAAGGAAATGGAGAGAGCTATAGGTAACGTGAAAGAGAGAGAGAGAGAGAGAGAGAGAGAAAGTCAGAGTGTAAGAGATATGGAAATATATTTAGAGAGACAGTGAGTTTCAGACTCAGCCTACCTTGCCGATCTTGGTTGCCCACTTCTTCGATTTCCATCGGAGCAGCATGCCGAGGCCCACGGGCCCGATGATGGTGATGAGAGTGATGACGATATCCTTGTAAGGAATGATGTTCCCCCCGCTGACCCATCTTCGGCTGTAGATATAGAGGTTGAGTGGCATCGATCCCATAGCGACAACGGTCGAGATCGTGGTCATGGTCACACTGTTAAGATGTGACGAAAGATTAATAATAATAATGATAATAATAGTATTGGATACCTCTATAGTACCTACTTCAGTAAAACGCTCATATCTACCAATCAAGGTGCTAAAGACAGATATCTTCTGTTCGACAAGCAAATGTCAGTGAAACTGAGGACTTCGATACAAACTTTGATTTGGGACTTTCAAGTTCTCAGTTGTCTGCTCTGGAGTTTTAATTTGAATCAGAAGTCACTTGAGAAGTAGCCATTGTACAAAATGAGAACAACAATTCTTCTGGATCCATGCTCAGAAACACAGCCAGTGGGTTGTTTCATAAAGCTGATCGTGAAGTTAGGCCATGACTTTACGAATGACTTAAATATGACAAGCCAAATGGGATGCTCAATGATTTTTAACTGCATCAATTAAAGTTGAACTGTGTAGATATAGATTAAAATTCTTATTAATAATAATAATACTCCGTTCTTGTATAGCGCATAACACGTTATGATACCAGGTCTCTATGCGCTTCCAAAGGGTTTGGATATTATTACCCTGACTTTAGCTCCGGCAGCCGTAATCAGCGCTAGTGCATTTCAAGGAATAAATCCTGCCAGGTACCCATTTACTACACCTGGGTGGAGAGTGGCAAATGTGGATTAATGTCTTGCCAAAAGACACTAGTGCCGGGCTGAGATTCGAACACTCAACCCTTGGATTGAGAGTCAAGTGAATGAACCACTATACCACGACACCTCCACATCAACATTTTTAATGCAAAGTATATTTTTGCCATAATTTAATTGAGGTTATTGGAAATACAGTCGCACTTTGTTAAACATCAGGAAAAGCTTTGGGCATCCTATCTGGCACTTCATATTCAAGTCGTTCGTCAAGTCATGCGTAACTTTACGAACAGCTTTATGAAACACCCCAAGCAGTACAAACACTACCACTCGATAAGTAATGCAAGTGCAGCAGACGCCATTCGTGCTTAATAACTGCAATTTAACAATAAATTACTATGATTTGATTTCATGAGTTAAAAGCTTTGTATTGACTGTCTCTTGGTCTAAGACAGCGTTCTGTGTTAAAAGTTTGGAGAAAGTTTGGAATTTTCTCAGTAAGTCAAAACTTCCTGTTTTAAGTTCCTGTCATTTGTTGAACATTTTGACCAGTGATTGGGGAATTGTTGAGCTGGAGATGATGTTCATCACGATTGGATTTTGACAAATGATGTCCTGTACACAGACTCTACATGTAGGTAACTAAAATATCACTTGTTTTATGATCGTTAAAATGTCATGTTTACCTTCATTATTCCACTATCTACTAGATCTACATAGGATGGTGCAGTTGTGAGCAACATTTCCTTATTTGCTCTACAGGTCTGATGTAGATATCATAACAATATTGAATGGCTCCTACTTTCGGGAGATACGACATAATTATAATTATTGCCCTCACTAGATCCATATTACCCTCGTCTTCGACTCAGGCAATATGAATCTAGTTCGGGAATATATGTCGTATCCCCCTCAAGGCCAGCGAATATTATATTATTATTATAATTATTATTATTATTATTATTATTATTATTATTATTATTATTATTATTATTATTATCATTGAAAGACAAGGGCCGGTTCGAGTTGTGAGAGAGAAGAGAGAGAGAAAAAAAAACACATCATTAAAGCAGGTAGAGAGACAAATAAGTGATTAGTAAACACACACACACACACAAGACAAAGTAAGTAAAAATTGAGAGAGAGACAGTGAAGATGGATAGAGAAAGAAAGAGAGAGAGAGAGATAAAGGGGAAGAAAGAATTTTAAAAAGTTAGGAGAACAGGCAACGGACTGTAATGGAAAAACAGGAGAGTTGAAGAGAAGAAAAGATATGAAGAAAGCGGGAGAGAGATATGGAGAGGGGGGGGGGGGGGGGGGAGGTGAAGAGGGAGGGGAGAGATAGGAAAAGAGAGAGAGAGAGAAAGGAAGATGGGATCAAATAAATATGTTAATGATGAATATTTTAAAGTATTCTAATAAAGAGAGAGGGAGAGAAAGAAAGAGAGAGAGAGAGAGACAAACAGAGGAGAGAACAACGATCGTTTACCTCAAACAAATATCGCCATCTGTCCAGAAGGTATAGAGATTGGAGGTAGTGCCGCCCGGGCATGATGCCACAATGAGTGCTCCTAGAGCATATGGTGCTTCAAGGTTGAGAGCAACAGCCATGGTGAATCCGATCAAAGGCATCAGAATTACCTGACAGATGAAACCTACTGCTACACCTACCGGACGACGAATCTAAGATGACCAAATGCCATTCATCAAAATAATAATAATAATAATAATAATAATATTATTATTAATAATAAATATGACATTCTGCTTGGGGCAGCGTTTAATGAAACAGACAATCTATGTGCTTACAAATTGTTTGGGAAAAATAAATCATTAAACCCTGACTTTTAGCTCCATCAGCCATTATCAGTGCACGGTGCATTTCAAGAAACTAAATTCCAGGCACCAATTTGATGATATATACACGGGTCGCAGAGAGATAAATATAATGTGAAATGCCTTTACATGTATATGAACTGAATTTGAATAAACGCTATCCCTCCGAGACTTGCCAGGCTGTAAGTGGATGTGGGCGGGGGTAGTTACTGTGGTGGAGGTAGGCGGGTATTGTTCTGTATTGAAAGAACAGTTATTAACCCGTTGGCTACTTAATTTTGTAATTCCCATAGGGTTAATACAGGGACCACCCGGTTCCCGTAGGCATGGTAGGCAATGGGTTAATACATATGTTTCTACAAAGCCTTCTTATATTATTTTTGGAACCGTGTGATGTACCGGCCGTACCGAAACAGGTCCATAGTTATTCAATTCCATTTTGTTTCCACCTTTATCATGTTTTATAAAAATAGGGGTTATTTGGGAAATTTTGAATTCATGGGGGACACATCCTTTTAACAACGAACAATTCTGTATAAGCCTTCGAAATCTCAAGTTTAAGGCTCTTCTTCTTCTTCTTCTGATTAAGTCTGCCTCCTTCAATTACGATTATGTAATATTTCAGCTAAACATTTACACCGCTAAACCGACTCAACACGCACAAAATTTCGCCCATTCGAGGTAATGTAATTTCTCGTTTGGAATATCGTCGGTCTGCTGTCGGTTTTGTCGGTGTGACGGGGGTTACCTCCTTGATACTCCCCAACTATTTCCTTCGACATGTAAATTGGTATCTTACCACTATCTTGAAATCATTCAGATCAATGGCTGCTCCCATTGCGACCATCGTAAGTCCCAGTGTGATTCCCAGAACGCACTGATTAGCTAGCTTCAGCTCTTCTATATTCTTATGACCTCCTCCTCCTCCTCCTCCTCCTCCGTGACCGTCTCCATGGTGATCGCAGTCACTTCCGGTCGAGTTTGACCCGGAAACACTTGCTAGAAGTTGCGTAGTTGCTTCAATTGCCGTCGACATCACTGCTTCCGTCGTCATCACTGTTTCCGTCGTCATCATCGTCGTCGCCATCGTCGTCGCCATCGTCGATGTCGTGAGAAACGTTGTGGGAGCTCCTTTGACACACACCTGGTCGTTTCAGATTTGATAACGCAGTCTAGAGTCATAAATTCAGAGAAGATGTACTGTTATTTTTATTTCTGTTTATATATTTTCTTTATCAAGAATCACGTGTAGAATAAGGCGATCATTAGGGTGGGGCTATATAAGAAGCAAAAAAAGAAGAAGAAGAAATAAAAAAAAGAAATAGAATAAAATATTCTTGGCAAATCAGGGTAAAACAGATTTTTTTCGTTCTGTTTATTTTCGGTACGGTGTTAGTCTTGTCAGTCAGAGTGACTGGGGTATAGCGTAGAATGGTATAGAAGAGAGGTTTTAATGAAATCTGTTGCATGATAATCAAGTGTTTTTCCTGGGGTGCTGATGTAAACTGTGGAACTTATCATAACATAGTCATGGAAGATTGCAAGTATTAATTCTGTAGGAATGTTTCACGTACAAACAATAACAGGAACTTCAGGGCACACTATATTTTCTTTCGAGTGCGATAGTATTTGTAATTTGTATTTGTAATACGCTGGGCCATAATACGGAAACACTATTCAATATTTAGTTTCCAATCACAAGAGCTTCCTATTAATCTTCCCACACATGAGAGCGTCAATAGCAAGGTTCCAAGCCAGGTGCAGTATAGCCCTCAACTTCCAACATACGCACAGTTCGGTTGGGAATGAACACACATGGTTTATGTGATTTAATCTGGTTTATTCTTAAACTTGAATATTTGATCAGTCCATACGCTTTCAACTGACAACACGATTACTGGGAAATGAAAGAACATAGAAAGAAACCAACATATTTTTGAAGAACATGAAGAATGATTTTGAACCTAGATTAGTGCAGCCTAATTTCCAAATCATGCAATAAACATATTAGTAAACGAAGAAGCTTGACTGGGGAGGAATTTTTAATAAACATATTGTTAGTAAATATGACCTAAAAATAACAATTCCGATTCTTTCTTGAATCCAAAAATCTATGTCAGTATATATAACCTTTATCATGGGCCATTTGGGTGACTGCCCTATATGAGAGTATCATTAATATATTAGACTATTATAGAGTATCGAGTGCTAAGCAGGATCTAGCTATAATTTCATTTCTCATCGTATGCATCCGTATTTTTATGTCTTCGAATTCCATTTATAGTTATTTGCCGGAATGACATTTTATGACAGATTGTCTTTTTTGCGGGTTGTTCAATATTATATTCAAGGATGCAATATCGAATGTTACGCTTTTGTTATCTTGATGGTATACCTGCTATTATAATAAAAATCATGAATATCATGCCTCGATCAAGGGTGTCGATAAGGGCTGGGGCCCTCTTATTTAAAGAGATATAACGCTATGCTATTTTAGAAGGCGTGTCGTAGTCGAGTGGTTTAATCACTTGACTGGGAATGGGTTCGAACCCCGCATGGCACGGCACTGATATCCTTGTTCAAGGCATTTTATTAAAAATTGCTCCCCTCCGCCCAGGTGTTAATTTGGAACCTGATAGGGTGCGAACGTCATAGTGGTTGGATAAGCATGTGCTCGTTTGAAAACAGGCGACTGGAATGCTCCCCAGCATGCCTAGAGAAGTGAAGAATGGCAACTTAATCCAGTGACCGCGGGGTTTATAATGTTGTAAGATCTTATAGGTCAGTTACATTGTAACTGGTAATCACAATATTGGGTAGCTTAAGTTGGGTAACTACTGGTTGGTTAACAAAAATGCCCAATACTATATTTCAGCGCCACAGGGTTTGACCAATTTGTGGTAATTTAATTTACACACCTGGCGGTTGATATGTTCCAACAATACTTGTTAAAATAGCGTTGGGTTTTGACCTACTAGTTATGCAGTTTCGTCAGATTCTTCTTTCTAATTTGGTAAAATTGGTCGGCAATAACTATTGGTTAACCAATTGGTTAATAGATAAACTCTGATTCGGTTCAGTTTAATACAGTTACCCCAAGCAAGAACACTATAGTTTAAGACAGATAAAATAAGAGTACAGTGTAATGTATGGGATTCTTTCCAGGGAAAACGTGTTTTATTTTATTAATGATGCCAGTGTTTCTGCATATTTTTTTGTTGTTGGAAAAGGTATGTACATGTGGTTACCACGAATAAGTCTATCGTTGATCGTCACACCTAGGAATATGGTCGTTTTAACATTGCTTATGAATGGTTTTTCAAGATAACAGTTCCCGGTAATATATGTAATGTATTGCTGAAAAGCATGGCATTGGTTTTGTCGAATTCAAGGAAAGTCTATTTGATCTAATCCAATGAGGTGCAATTTTTAAACTCAGCATGCTCAGTATTACTATTTGTACTAGCTGGAGTAGATCTCGATGCGAAAAATAAAATATTTGAGACGTCCGTGAATAATATAAAAGATAATACATGAGGCGATCTATAAAAGCCGTTAATGTGTAAAATAAGTAAAGGTACGATAATCGAACCTTGAGGTACCCCACAATTGATTACCTTTTGACTACATTCGTAGTTATTGATAGAGACAAATTGTTTTCTGTTTGTAAGGTAACCTTGATCTTATCCAAGGCCTTATTTCATCTAATTCCGTAATTTTTAAAGTTTTATTTTATAAGAATAAATATTGTGTGATCTATTGTGTCCAGGAATCTATCGATCATGCTTTCGTTACTTTTTCAATGAGAGTTATGCTGTGTTTTTCTTTAAAGCCGTATTTATTTATTCATTTACTTAATTATATATAATATTTAAACAGGGTGACTCATTATCACCAATAGTGGTGATCAGCAAAATCATGAAAATAATCTCATAACAAAAAATATATAAGAACATACATGTACATAATTATATACAAAATATTTGGTATCCTCGTAATAAATGGGGATTTTTTTACGAAAGGCGTTGCACATTTCAAATATTTTTAATATATCATCATAGGTATATAGACGGTAATTATTTTCTAACATCCGTTGAAAAATAACCATGTATGCATTAGTCATTTTGAAAGGCATTATTTGGTTTTGAAAGTACATGTATATATAAAAAAAAGTATGAAGACTACTTCACAGAAGCAGTATTTTCATATTTTCCATGTAACATACAAACTTTTTCATTTTCCCCCAAGCTTCTTATATTGAAATGGCCCATAAAACATTTCTTTTGTCTACCGCTCGAATATGATGTACCAAATAGAAAACAAAAAGCCACATACCGTTTAGTTGAAAGACAGTGCAATCTTAAAGCTGACACCTCCACTGTCCCTTCAAAGATAAATCGACAGCAATGGCGAAGTCATCAGCAATCGAGATTCATGTGTAGCTTCAGTCATCAATAAAAGTTGTCTGAGGGGTGACACACCTTTGGTCTAATTCATGACTTTGAAAACTTCGCGGGTGCAGGCAAGTCTACAGTTAGATGCCATTAAAGTTCGCGCGCACACATAGCTGAACTCAACGCACAATGTGTTTTCAGACTCCGCGACGCTCGCTTTTACTAAGCCCGCCGCACACTACGATCTGACTGTGATCCGACTTCGAAGAAATCGCAATAGCATTTGAATTTTGAAAGAAACTTTTAAGTGTGTAAAATCTTAATGATCGAGGTTCTAAACTGGCATATGAATAGTAAAATCGAAATTTCAGAGTATTGCAAGCCTTCTCCGAAACATATTGACGTTACCACCCTTTTGTGCGACTGTTTACGATTTGAAACTGATGTGGATTTTACTTCAAACAGTAGGCTTACAATTAAATAGTCATTATTTAAATAGAACCGTAATCATGAAGATTATTGATTTGCTTAAATTTCCATATCCTATGCAGTCGCGATTTCTTCGAAAGACGGATCCTCTGTGGATCTGTTATGCAGTAGGCTTTTCTCCTACTCAAGTCATCACTTATTATTTCAAGTGTAATTATACCGGTGACACACCTATTCTGTTTTGGGGTGTAAGGGGGAGGGGGATGGGTAGGATAATGTAAAAAAATATTAATTATTTGCATATTATAGCACTTTTTTTTCTCACAAAGGGGGTCTAAAAAATACAAGCTGTGCTTTTAGTAGACTTCAAGTTATGTTTCTGTAATATACTTGATTTTAATGAAATCGTGATGGTATAATTGTGTATTATATTTACTTCAGTTGTTCAATTTTTCCATTTATGCAAACATTTCTTTGTTTGATAATATTTATCGTATGTCAACTTGTATATATTACATGTTTGCTATTTAAAACTCCAAAAGAAATTATGTGGACAAAATAAAAGAAACCTTGAACCTTTAGGAGTGAGATCATGGGCCCGTCTTATAAAGAATTGCAATTGATTCGAATCGATCGCAACTTGAAATCAATCGCAACTCCTATCACTTATGTACACAGTTGCGATTAATTTTAAGTTGCGATAAGAAGAGGCCCAGTACATGAAAAGTCAAACGAATTGTGTATTGTAACGTTTAAGGAAAGGAAGGCGATTGGCTATTTGTCATTTCTGCAGGAAGTCTTTAGGTTTCCCATACTTGTCACTATGGTCACGCGATTACAACTTCTTTGAGGCGATCTTTAAAAATATTTTTCTTTTAGCAATTTCCCTCCTTTTCACCAGGGTGATGCGAGTTGTTCAAGTGGTCAGTTCTCTGTCTTCATCTCCTGACAAGCCTCGGTCATATCTCAGTCACCCGCTAAACCAATCCCACACCGACTCCAATCCCACCGATACTTGGCCACTGGTAGCAATGTCATTTTTTGTTCGGTCTGTTGTCGGTCTGGCGTCGGTCTTGTTGGCGTGACTGTCATGGGTGTCGATCGGGGGGGGGGGGGGGGGGGGGGGGTGTGGGGGGGGGGGGTATATATGCCCAAACTTTGAGGGGGAATGGCCTGTATTATCATCCCCCAATATTTTTGGATAAAATAAATAAGATTTAATTATCCAAACACATGTTTGATCTTGAAATACCATCACATTCTTTAATGATTAGAAGTAAGGATATAAAAAACGCCATAATTTCAATGCGAAAATATTGAAGACAATTCGTTCGCTGGCATTATTATTCTCAGTTTCTGAGGTTTCATCCATTGGCGGAGATCCGTGCATTCCTTCTTTTCATTAAAAACCATTTTGGGATGCTCTAAAATGCAAGTTTTATAGACAGACTTTTTGTAAAAGTCCCTGGTGTGGGAGGGGATACCCCTGAGAAGGATAGCACCAAGAAGATCCCCAAGAAGAAGCCGGTAACACACCCACCTGCTTCCGAAATGATAATACTCCGCGTAAATTCATTGTTTTCCCCGGTCGCCGTAATCCCTATTTCTCTATTTCTCTCTATCTCCCTTCTGCTCTTCTTCTCCCTCTCTTCCTCTCTCTCCCTCTCTCTTCCTCATTCTCTCTCTCTCTCTCCCCCCCCCTCTCTCTCTTTCTCATTCTCTCCCCTCTTTCTTATTTAAACTTACTCTCATAGTTAAATGTCTGATGGGAAATACTTGGGAAACGTTGTAATATGTCCCTTGGAAATACCAAGGAGGTGCCTAGTATCTCCTTGGAAATACTGTGGTTTTGGCAAAATGATGACACTCCATGAATCATCGGACTTTTCCAATCAATGGAGGTTTAATTTGAACTGTTTCCCTCCTACTATAACAAAATCCGAGGAAGGATCCATGTCATAGTCTATTATCAAATGTATTGTACAGTTTTAGTAAGCCCTCAAAAATTTTCCGTCAGATTTCTTTGATTTTAGATGATTAATAGCAAGACACTAGCATAATTAAGTTGATGTGAAGTTGTTTCTTCCTCAAGTTCAATATTGAACAAGTGAGAGGTAATAAAAGTAATTTAGATACTGGGCCAGGGATCTAAACTGCTACAACGTCAAGATGTACTATACAATGTCTACACACATGTAAGACATATGGACGATGACCGAGATTTGTTGTGCGGAGAGGGTGGAAGGGCAGTGTAGGCCTCTTATATCCTCACAGATATTTACACCAAAATTCACCGGAAATGAAGAATGGAATACCAAATGATATCGTACATAATTATGTCTTTTTATATAAGGAGAACAACATGAGACTATGTAACACGTTTCTTCTTTCCGATTTCTTTTTGCTACCAAAACTGTACATGAGCTCAAACAAATTGAAAATAGTAATAAAAAACTTTTGATATTTCTTTAGCCTTATCTCGGGGAAAAATAATATTGATATATTACATCACATGTATGTATCAAGCATAATTAATATGTTTTAATGATAATTATTACAGAAAATATAATTACTAATAGTGATGATATAACGATACTACTACTACTACTACTACTACTGCTACTTCTACTATTACTACTACTACCAATAATAATAGATACAAATAAAAAGTAATAATACAATAATAAGTGTAGCGATAATGATAACTATAATGATAATGATGATGATGTTGCTGAAAATATTTTAAAATGATCATAATAATGATGGTATTAATGATAATAATAATCACATTTTGACATAACGTTAATATGCGATTTCAAAGAGCTTTGAAAATTATAATAATAATATTAATACATTCTTGTATAGCACATATCACATTATGATATAATGTCCCTATGCGCTTCTAAAGGGTTTGGATATTATTAACCTGGCTTTAGGTCCGGCAGCCGTAATCAGTGCATCTCAAGGAATAAATCCTGCCAGGTACCCATTTAACACCTGGGTGGAGAGTGGCAAATGTGGGTTAATGTCTTGCCAAAATAGTGCCGGGCTGAGATTCGAACCCTCAACCCTTGGATTGAGAGTCAAGTGAATGAACCACAATACCACGACACCTCCGTGTTTGTACTGTCTGTGGCAACCGTTATAGGGCACAATCCATTTCAAGATAAATCTTACCTGATACTGATACCCATTCACCTAACTTGCGATTCGAATCCCTTACCTTCTGTTCAAGAGACTGGTGTCAAGTAGTCATGACATAGTCATGACACAATAACAGCTGGACAAAAAAAAATCCTCCCAAACCAAAACAAAACTCTTTACCGGTTCTTTGACTAAAGACCTACTATCGACACTGCTCTTCTGCAAAACTGAATTTCAACCAATTTCTTTCATGAATCTAATCGTTTCCGTGCAGGATGTCTCGATCTCACATAAACTACATTATATGATGTAGCCACTTCAAGGCACTCATGAGACATCGGGGGAGGGGGGCGTTTCATGAAAGGAAAATGTCGGTATTCGGATATAAGCTACTGAAATCCTTGCATCTGATTGGCTGAGAGCAAATTTGTCGGATAAAATATCTGACAAGTCCTTTCATGAAACGCCCCCATGATCTCTCGTAAAGCATGTCGCACAGGAACATGGAGAATAACGTAATGATAGAGCCTGCTTGAAAATAACAGAACATTTCAATAGCAACATTTTCATGTGACACTGCTACTTCCATACTTTTCCACATGGGGAATGTGGAAGAATGAGAAAGCTCGCTAACTATTATACCCTTTACCTGAACTTTCTCCTCTAACGTACCATCTGCGCTCTCGGTTTGGAAAGATAAAAGCTCTGTTTATGTATTTTCATCATTGTCTAATTTTTTGTGTTAATTTTTTCTTGACAGAATGCTTTTTTGGTGCTTTATCGGGTGTCAATACAGCGTTGATTCATTCTGGTTAATTACCTTTTTCTGGGTTCCTAATGGATGTCACTCCCTATCACGGGGAAACCGCAATGTATGAGTCAAGGTTTTACAGGGTTTGAGGCTTTGACCTTAATTCCCTGTGGTCTTTGAATATTATGAAGAAATGTATGAAATTTGCTTTAACTTTTAATGGCACATTAACACCAATGAACCACTGATAATCGATCGACTTGGGCATTCACGACTTTACATTTAATGCTGGGCTGTGTTCCTTGACCAGTTGACTATACTGAAATTCTCCCATTCCTATAGGTTTAACCCGTTGACTACTGAATTCTTTAACTCTCATTGGCTTAATACAGTGACCACCCGGTTCCAGTAGTCAATGGATTAAAAGCTTCAAGAGATGTCGATGGTTTGATCTCGATTTTGTCGAGGTGATAATCGAAAGATTGTGTAAACAGATATTACCGGGGGATAAAACTGTCTACGATGATTAACAAAACAACAAAAGAATAATAAAGAATGCGAAAATTTCTCAACGAGAACAATGTTTCGCCTGATGACCCCCCCCCCCCCCCCCCCCCCCATCATACCTATATTTTTGTTATGTTGTTATGTTATGTCTTTCAGATTTTTCGTAAGGAAATTTATTACCGTTTTGGATGCACATACACACAAGAGAACATATCTTCTCCTAGTCTATGTCTTCACTGCCAACACTACTGTGCACCTTGAAAAAATAATTATAAGATCATGAGGGTGAAATGAAGGTCATAATTTTGACACAAATTTAACACTTCATTCGATACCAGGCCCTGGAACTGATCTTAAAGTACGGAGAAGGAAATTGAAAGTGACACTGCACTGTGCTTGGCACTCTGTCGTTACCAGACGTGCGAAATAATGCAAATACAATATATGTGTTACTCAGGATGAATGTGCAGTTCGCGTGAGAGCGAGTGACTATTTTTAAACACTCACCCCGACTCTTTTTATATTTCATATTTTGTTTTTTTCTTTTTTTAATGAAAATAACTTGTTAACCGTTACCGAAAAGCTCAATGAAATCTTGCCACTTTATAAATATTGCTTCATAGATTCCTTTAATTGTTGGACGCTTTAACATCACAAAAGTACTTTAATTCTAAGAATTAAAGTACTTTTGTGATTTTAACCCGTCAAACTTTTTAAGGAATATATCTTTAAAAAACAGATTAAAATATATATCTACACCACCCAGAACATACTTTTCAAAAATCCTTTCAAAGTTGAAATTACTGTTTAATATATTATATTTTATAGTTGGCGAAAAAGCTTTACAATCAAATTTTTAAAGGGCAATTCCAATAAGGATAACCCCAAAGGTCCGTAATTCCGAAAATGATAGAGGGTTCTATTGACATTTTCGGATTTATGAACCCCATTTCATTTTCAGAATTACGAGCCTTCGGAAATATGAACCTTCGGAAATATGAGCCTCCGGAAATATGAACCTCCGGAAATATGAACCTCCGGAATTACGAACCTACGGAATTACGAACCTTCGGAATTATGAACCTTTGGAAATATTAATTTTTGGAAAAAGCAGCACGTATGGGTATCTGCCTATGATAGCCACATAGATCGGCTCGTGGTACGGTGAGGGCGACGATATGTCTCAGACAACCGAAATCTAATTTTAGGAGGCCAGATATATTATATAAGTGAGTCAGGAGCATCAGAATATACATGTGTAGTAAGATGACATTTTTGTTGTTGTTTTTTTTTGTTCAGATTTGTCAAAGTGTGTTCTACTAAGGCACTTATCAAATCAATCCATAATACATTATTGGGGGCAACAGAGAGAACGTGGAAACCTGGGAAATACAAAAATAAATAGAGGTGTTGTGGTCTAGTGGTTACGTCACCGGACTGTGGATCTCCGTAAAGATCAACGACTCCGTTTCACCAGAGGTTAATCACCCTTACGGCGTGCCACAAGGGTCAGTTTTGGGCCCGTCCCTCTTTAGTATCTACTCAACACCTCTTGCAGAGATTGCTCGATTACATGATGTCCATGTCCACATTTATGCAGATGATACTCAGCTTTATATAACATTTAATCCTTTGGACCATGAGAGTGTAATTAGCAGACGTCAGAAGTTGGAAGGTGTATAGCTGAAATGAAGGCATGGATGTGTTTGAACAAGCTTAAGCTCAATGATGCTAAGAGTGAATATTTAATTCTTTCATTTCAGTATCAGAAAGTTGATTTACAACAATATTCCATTCGAATTGGTGATTTACATGTATTACCTAAAACACTGCACGTAATCTTGGAATGTTATTTGATAGTAATATGACAATGAATGATTTTGTACAAAAAACATGTCAGTCAATGTATTTTCATCTACGTAGTATCAGTAACATCAGAAAGATATTGTCAGATAAACAGTTGCCACTATAATTCATGCATTTGTAATTTCTCGTCTTGACTATTGCAATTCTCTTCTGTACAATGTGTCATCTTCTCAAATAGCTAAGCTACAAAGAGCACAAAACGCTGCTGCCAGAATATTGTCTAGGACACGTAAAGGGGATCATATTTCACCAATTTTGAAAGGGTTACATTGGCTACCAGTCAGAGAGCGTATCAAGTATAAAATTCTGCTTATTACTTGGAGAGCATTACATGGTTCTGCCCCATATTGAAAATGTAATTTCTGAATATGTACCAACTCGCTGTTTGCGTTCTTCTGGCAAAAATCTTATTGTGGCACAAAGAACGAAATCATCTCTTGGTGACCGTGCCTTCATAGCTGCGGCGCCTAGTTTATAGAACAACTTACCCCCTAATATCCGTGCCATAGACACTTTGGATTATTTAAAGTTAAAGGCCAAGTCCACCTCAATATCAATATGTATTTTATTATATGAAATTTCAAATATTTCAATTTTTATAGATGGGATAATAAAGAATCCCTTCCTTGTATGAAAATAAGTTATAATAATGATGATTTTACATGTTCCATATGGAGTCAAACCATGTTTTACATTATTGAAGTAAAAAATGAAATATATGATATTTCATATAATAAAATACATAAGGAAAAGTGAGTGCATGACATCATCGGTTCACTTATTTGCATACCACCCATGCTATGCATTTCACCGTTTCATGAAATAATGCAACACTTCAAAATGCCATAACTTTCTTATTTTACATCCGATTTCAGTGAATTTTTTACTGTTATGCTTGTTTAATTTTACTCTGTTTATTCAAATCAACTTGATATTAGGGTGGACTTGGCCTTTAAAATTGAAGACAGTCCTTTTCTCTAAAGCATACAGTGAAATGTAATTCAACACAGATTTGTAGTATTCTTCAGTCCATTCTATTTCTACCTTCTTGCTTCTCTCATTTTCATCATGCGCCTCGAAATAGTTAACTAGATAGATGGCGCAATATAAGTGCGTTGTATTATTATTATTATTATCTCATGGTTCCTGGTTCGAGTCCCGTCGCGGCACTGTCCTTTGGCAAGACATTATTCTGCATTTGCCACTCTCCACTCAGGTGTAGTAAATGGGTACCTGGTAGGAATTTATTCCTTGAATGCTTTTAGCGCATTAAGGCAGCTTGGCTAAAGCCAGGGTAATAATATTCTTCCGCGCCTCGGAATAGGTTACATAAATAGATTTTGAACCACTCAGCAAAGTAATTAATTGCTCACTCAAGCGTAAGATCTTCATTAAATGTGTCAGGATATAAAGAGAACAAAGCTTGTTATGTCATGTCTTTTATTGATCAGAAAATGGAAATTTCAAAGCCTTTTCATGAATCTCAGCTCGGCTGATGCCGGCCAGAGCCAATATCAATTCTTGTCAACCCTGGATTTTGTAATTTTTCACAAAAATGGCTTTTTCTCAATCAAACGTAGAATATTGTTAAATATTTTTGTGTCATTTCATTTCATTTTATTTCGTTTATTTCCACTTCACACAAAACTGAAATACATCGGTTTGCAATGTACATAGCAAAGCAATGAAATTTAACATGTCATTGGTTTACAGCGTACAATATATAGGCATCAAACATAAACTAGGTTGGTCATGGAGGGGACTGCTAAAAAGCTGGGCTGATAGATTGCAGCCCCCTATAACTTTAGTTGCAAAAATATCTGTAAAAAAGGAACGTACGAATACATAAACCGGATAGACAGAACATAAAATAGAAGATAGAAGAGACCTTACGCTGAACTCAGCTATGAAAGTTTCCTTAAGATATTTTGAAAATTTAATTTGGGGAGACTTTTCGAACTGCGACGCACTGTAGAACATAACTGTTGGAGCCGCCTGTGTATATGTACAAAATAATGATTGTATTTTGATCATACACATTTGTTTCATTATTCCCAGATGCTCCCAATTCCGAAAAGAATCTCGATCATGCTGTTTTGATGGTCTTGGGTGTAAGAATAGCAACATTCCTCGTAGGTTTGATTTGATCGGACATCAGTACCCCAATATTGACACCAAGAATCCTCTTTTTGTCAGAAGGATTAATTATTTTGTCGCGGTTTTGAACTCCCATCAGATTACAGCTAGAAAACGACTAGATCTATAAAAAGTCTATTCTTGGAGTGACGTTTGGCTCGTCCGATGTTCTTTCTTCTCTTTTCTGACGTTATCATTTCAGTATTCGTATTAAGGAGGAGAAAATACTAGAAGAACACGTTCTGAAATGGGGCATCCATTCTGGATCCAGAATTCTCTAAAAGAGAGAAAGAGGGGGGGGGGGGGGGGCGAGCGGTATCTTCAACCTATCTATTGCAAAACGTATTTCTGAGATTCGTTTCACTTTACAATTAATGTTTTTAATTTTAATTCAATTCAGTTCAATTCATTTCAAGTTTGTTAACACCAATTTTTGTTTGGAAAAGGAATTGAAGAATTAATATACACGACAGCGGATATTCCCTCTTCCACCCTGAGAAAAGTGTGATATTAACATCCCCAGGCGTGTTATGACGTATAAAAATCTTTGGTACCACGACCTTTCGCCCCCCCCCCCCCCCCCCTGGATACGCCTATGGTTCATGTACGTATTTACAGTGGGTAAATAATTTCAAAGGAGTGGAGGGGGAGGGTGATCGCAATTAGGCGACTTATTGACTTTATTTTATCCTTGAAAGGTGGGAATATATTTGTACAGGCCACCCCCTCCCTAAACATGTATTTTGGCATAGCCTACCTGAAGACATAAAAAGTTGCTCGACCTCATTGTCCTTTAAAAAACTTCTAAAAACTTTGCTATTCTCTTCTTAGCTACTTTTCTTCTTGAATGCGCCTTGAGCACTCCACAGAGTGGATTTGGCGCTATATAAATCACATTATTATTATTATTTTAAATTATGACCGGAGAAGGGCAATCTCAACTAAGGGGATCAGCGTAGTATAGCGATAAGTATATATAGCGTACAGAAAGTCTATTCAATTTCAATTCCATTCAATTATTCATTTAATTTATTCAACGTGCTTACAAATAGCAAGTGGCTGGTCAAAAGACAGGCAGTGTGATAAAACAAAATACATGTATTATTCATACAACACGAAATAGAAAATACATAGTACGAATAAAGAAATTTACAGAGATAAAATGATATCAAATCATAAAAGCATGAAAGCATGAAATAGTGAATTTAAAATCAGGATCTACAACCATTAATGATTATGTTACAAGAATTTAATATCTAACATGACATCAAAATAGTTAAAAATAGTATAAAATCACAAACCAATCTACGATTGTTAGATTAAAATAGAAATGCCGCAAGAAAATAAATCATTTAATGTCAACTACTAGAACCAGACCTTACGCCCGCCCTTCTTGTCCAACTATTCCCTACATTTGTTTCCTAAATTCACCACATACTTTCCATGAGCATAATTTCGTATAAAGACAAACTTACCCATTTCTGTATTTCAGTTGTCATAGTTGAAATTGAAAAACATAAATTAAGTTTGCTTATAATCAAAAGTGTAAACATGTAAGTTATTGTAACCAACACTTAATAGTAAACTTCATGAAAAAATTTTCATGAATTTATACTAATTTCTGTTTTGTTTGAAATGGCGTGCATTGTCTGGCGAATTTTCTTTTTTAAATCCATTTTTGTGTCTTATTTTTAACAAAATTACAGCTGTTATGGAGAAAACTGATCCAACGACGTTTAAAAGTTTTTAAGCTTTCAAACGAGTTCCCCCTTCCCGGTAGTCATGCCAATCATGTCCCCCTCAGACATAGGGCTCATATATACGTACTGCAGACCCCCCCCCCCCCCAATTCGCTCATGTGTTAAATCAATTGATAGAAATAACAAAATAGAATCATACTTTGCGAACGTTTCGGTGGAATTCGTTTTAATGCTCAGATTAGAGACAAATCTATAAAAATGTCCTGAACGTGATGTATTATCTGGGGGATGTTTCACAAAGAGTTAAGTTTGACTTAAAGTCGCACTTAAATTCCTCGATGCGTGCATGCGGTATATGACACATCACCGCATTGGCCAGATCATGCTCAGGGGCCGCGCGCTATTGGGTAATCTACCAATGAGATTACGCGTTTAATTATACCGTATGCGCATTGGCACTTACGCATGACTTTAAGTCAAACTTAACTCTTTGTGAAACACCCTCTCTGGGCATTTTCCCTGATTTAATCAATTTTGTGAAGGCTGTAAGACGGCTTAACATTTTTCAGAACAAAAGCGTGATTTTGAAGTACAGGTTAGGTAACCAGACTTCATTATTGGAGATAAAGGGAATTTGAGGGTACATTATTTCCTCATGATACTCCAACAGAACAAATTGAGCGCCGTTAGCAAAATACTATGCTCAAACATAAAGATGAATAGATTAAGCGTGCGTTCTGGCTATCAATTACCAAAAAATGTGAAAATATGTTTTTTACTCTCTTTGCTCGCACGCAAATAACTTGAAATTAATTATACACTGCTGTTACTAAGTACACTATCGCATCGTGCAAATTTATATATCGAAATAAAAATCCTGATGATGTGTAAATAACCCCAGAGAAACATGGAAGAAAAAGAATATCCATCGCCCTGCCGCCCCAAGCCCCACACGCTAATTAGCTCCCGTTAAAAAGCGATATTCCAGCTGTCATACATGGATCACAGTTGACATGGTTGCCCCCTCCCCCACCACCACCACAGCCAAAATCCAGGGGAGCGTTTCATCAAGCATTTTATCAGTGATTTTCACCGACAACTGTTATAATAATAATAATAGCTACATTTATATTGCGCACGTATCCATCCCAGAGGATGCTCAAGGCGCCTACAAAGGAGATATTATAAGCTATTGAAATCCTTGCATCTGATTGGCTGAGAGCAAATATGTCGGTTGAAACGCTCCCCCGATACTCCGCTCTTGTCACTTTCAATGTCATCACAACTTGAAGAACATTTTGTTTCGATGGAGTATGTATGCGATGAACAACCAGACGATGCTAGACCAAGCACCGATGATGATATACTCGGTATGGTTACCGACCAGACGTTGCCAAGAGAAAGGAAGATATGGACTCATGCGCGTTGGAAAGAAAAATCAAAGTCCAGCTTATCTGCTTTGATTTAATTCCATTTTATTTCATTTCATTTCATTTTATTTCTATATCCATTCAATTTCATTCATAACCATTCAATTCCATTCCATTCCGTCCATTCAATTCCGTTTCCTTTCACTGCAATTCATTTCATTTTATTTCATATCCATTCCATTCCATTCCATTCCGTTCCATTCAATTCCGTTCTCTTTCATTTCATTTCATTTCCATGCCATTCCATTCAGTCAATTCCATTCCTTTTCATTTCATGACTTTTCTTTCGTGAGACACAAGGGAATATCGCTCTCGCTTTGAAACTATTGAAATATATAAAATGCTCATCAGCTCATGCGATATACCCCTGTATCGCACTCAAAGCCATTCAAAATTACATAATTATTTTCACCTGCGGAGATCAGTGGCGCTCCGTTCCAGAAGTGGGTTATGTCAATGAGGATATGGAACAAGGCCTGAATCAGGAATGCCAGTCCGCCGGTGAGGGCGATGTAGGAAACGGACCTTGTCAGAAGAAAAAAAATAAATGGGAAAACGTCAAAAGTAAGGCATCAGCCACTTGATGATACATAGAAAGGATTTTTATATTTACCATATAACAAGCCATTATATTATTTTTGGAACTGAAAAAAGCCGCTGTACTTACCGTTAGTGTATTTCCATTACAATTTATTGACTTGCTCTGCAGGGCACGTCTCTTTATAGGCCTACCATGACTAAAACGGAGAGAGAGAGAGAGAGAGAGAGAGAAAGACGAGATGAATGCGACTGGTCTCCTATGTGCCTCCGCTTAAATTCAGTTATATTTCATGCACCTTATGAGTCAAGCTGAAATCACGATAACGAGAATAAAAACGTATAATCACATATAAATTGACCTTTACGAACTTTGACCTTGAACTAACAACCCCAAAACCTGATCACTTTGTCTCAGAATAGGGTGATGCATACTAATACCACGTAGGAAATTCATAGCTGAATGTGGTGATAGCAAGAATAAAAGAATTAAAGAACCTTTAATTTCATGTATATTGACCTCCATGACCTTTGACATTTGACCCAAGTCTAAACGCAAAATATTATAAGCTTGTCTTAGGCCTACTATGGTGATGCATACTAGTACCAAGCTTGAATTCAAGGCTAATATGGTTGTAGAAATGTAGCAATAATAAACTCGAAATTTCATTTCCAAATTGACCTCTATGACATTTGACCTTTGACCTACTTACCCCAAAATCCAATAAGTTCATTTCCCTATGAAGATACACACTAGCATCAAGATTGTCATACCTCACAATGGCTCTTGAGATATCGCGATAAAGAGAAGGCGAAACGGACGGACGGACAACCCCAAAACATAATGCCTTCACCTTCGGATGGGCGGAGGCATTAATACTAGTAGACATTGAAAACAAGATAGATATATAGAAAATAGATAGTCAGGGAGTGTGTGTTTGTGTGTATTACGCGAGTAGGAAGAGAGAGCGTTTAACAATAATGGTTAAAATTTCAAAGCAGGGGAAAAATGGGTGGGTAAAATAAATCACAAAATATGAGGGTACTTATTTGTTCGACCACTTCGCAGTGATTTCTGATGGGGATAGGTCAACACTGCTATAAAAACTGCACAAAAAGAAAAAAGAAAAAGTTAGTTGGACACACAATTTACCCTCATGTTAGACATTTTCTTACACTTTCTACAGTGTTCCGGATAATAGACCTGAACAATTATTAATCGACTTAAAACACATTTTGAAAATACATGATTATTTAGGGATATTACCGCTCAAAGTGAATAATTCTATGGCGATTTAAAAAAACTTAATCAGAATACACGATAATGCATATTTCACAACCGGAATATATATCATTGTAAAACTAAATTAGTGAAGGCATTATCGTCTGGATATTTTCATCTTTTCAACTGTACGTAACTATAAAAACTGTGAGAAATATATATACGACCACACAAAGTCTGTAAAATGACATACGGATTTTTTGACTATTTTCATTGCAAAAACTAGATCAGAAAAATTGGTATCATTCTATAATATGTACCCTCACTAGTCATAAGTATTGCAACATACACACAAAAAGAAAATACGAATTGGACCACTTTTAGGCTTAATTTTATTGCAGAGAGGGTTTTTAATCAATGTTTGTTCCACCACTATTCTCCATTTAGTAGTCAGTTTCTTGTGATGAACATACTGGAATTAACTTTCATAAACCTTCTTTTCAAATATAAACATGACCTCTGACAATGGCGTGCATCATCCTTGGAAATGTCTTGGCAATGGCGCAAAAGGTATCTGTCTTCTCTGGGTGTGGTCATTCTTATGCGCCCTTTACTCAATAACTTATGGGCATTTTCTCTTTGCTTAGATTGTATACAACAATTTGGAGGCAATATTAAACCGTATGATTTTGGTCACAGACACACCCAGCTCTCAAGATGGAGATTTGTTGCCTTTGCTCGTTTTGTCAGTTATGTTGTCTTAGGCCATGACTGTGTCTGGTGATCTGCTGGCCTTAGAAGAGAAAAAGTACAAGCTCTACCTTCCTTTTAAACAAGATAATTTGCCATTATTCAATGGTTATGCAAAAGAAACACAAAAAACAACACATAATATAGACAGGTCTATTAGTCACATAGGCATCATTTTTTCTACGTTGCAATCCATATGGCCAGTGAGGGTATTATGTAATATTTTATTTATTTATTTATTTATTTCTGCATGGTACATGACATTACATAGTATGATCATTATGACAATAAAATGAGAACGAGTATAAGTAAACAATAACAGAATTAAAAGGCAAATATGATCATAATACAGGTACAATATATGGATAATGTAGTAACATGCAGAGGTATGGCAACACAAGCTTAAAGCTTGAAGCATTGCGATACCTTTTCATTTTTGAATAATACATACGTGGTAGTCCAGGCTCTCTATTTAGTAAAAGGACAATACTTGGCTGGCAGGACAACAGCATCATGGCACCTAGTAACATAGTGTCACGCCCGTTTGAAATATTTCCCATTGTTATTAGTATTATTATTATTAGTAGTAGTAGTAGTAGTATAGTATAAGCATAACTGCGACTTAAGGCACATCATAACAATGCGGTTTATTTCGTCAGAATAGAATTTCGACGTAAGGCGAAAGCGGACGTGGGTTGAGGCGAATATGAACAATAGGCTGAGATAAAAGGATTCGCCTTAATGTCACAGGTAAAGTTATTATTATTATTGTAATTATTATTATTATTACCATTATCACTATAATTAATATCGTTTTTATTATTTTTTAAATTATTATTATTGTATTATTTTTATTATCATTATTATTATTGTTATTATTATTAAATATTGTGGTAAAAATTGTTTGTACTTACAACCAGATGATAGCCACGGCAATCACGAGGAAAATTGTTCCGTAATAAATAAAACAGCTGCATAGAAAAGATCGAGATGAAATTAAGTGAAAGAAACCTTGAAACAAATCGTAATTGGTTGGTTTTATTTTCCGTATTAAAAAAAAATCATCAATAAATAAATATAGATATACATGTACAAGAATATATAAATCAAAAATTTAATCAAGCATTAACAAAAGCTAACGACTGGAAAGCTCTGTTCAGAGCCTTTAACTTAATGGCTCTGCATGGGCCCCGTTTTTTATCAATAACAATTGCAACAAATCTGACAAATTTGCTCTCAGCCAATCAAATGCTTTGATTTCACTTCTGGTCCGTGCCAGGTACCCAATTATCTCACCTGTATCGAGTGTGTTAAATGTAGTTAAATGTCTTTCCAAAATGACATTAATGCTGCTACAAGGATTCGAACCCCGTACGCCTTGTGTGCACAGTCCGGAGACTTATCAGCTAGACCACAACACCTCTATTAATGATAAACGGAAATTTTGCATTTAGCATTCTTCCATAATAAAGGACGTCCATTTCTTCTCTTTTTTTCATTTTTAATAATATTTAGCACATTCGTCCCCCGGGCCTATCACGAAAAAGGCGGATAAGCTAACGAATCCGTTATACCTGTATTTTCATAGAAAGGTTTCTTCACCGTTTGCAGGTTGCACTCCGCAGTCTGGTGGGGTAGGGTGCTTTGTATGCTCAAATTATATTCCCCGTTGAGCCCGAAATGATACCAAAGCCTGCAACAAACAAGTGAGAATGGTAGTTCCGATTATGCCACACTTATTCAAACTTATATCTACGTTACATACGGATATGAAAATGGAAAGAGGATTGGGGTTATTAAAAGTCGAGTGTCATACACATGAATCATATTTTCTGAGAATATTCATTTTTTTTTCTTTAAAAAATGAAATAGTGAATATCAGTGCAAGAAAAGACACGTTAATTTGTTTCCCAATGGGAGTATGGCTCATACCCTCTAAGAGTATTGAAACTGCATTTCCAATAAAGAACCACAAGAGAAATTAAAGCTACTCCATTTCTGCTCTCTTGGCCCCCCTCCCATTCAAATGCACAGTAGAGAGGAAAAGAAAATAACATGAATAACTTATACTGACTCTATATTGCCGTTGCAAATCAATGCGGCGCCCTCCTTCCCCCCTCATGAGACCTTTCGCCGAAACCAAGCCTAATTGGATACGACCCCGATCGGGAAGTATTACGAAAAAATATCTCAAAACATTTTTACTCTTAGCAGCAATTTTGATTCTTGTCTCTTTTAGTTCGTCACTATATACGTGACTAAATCGTATGACATCCCCTTTTAAAATTAATGTCGGCAAGACGTGAATTGTCAGCAAATTGGCTCATTTTTGCTCTTTTTGACTCTTCCATTGGAAAATCCATTGACTTGCTTTTTATATTCAATGGCAAAACGTAAAATCAGAGGATCCCTCTCATATCGCTTGTTCCATGCCTTTTTAAACTTTTTTTCTATGCACCCAAACCCATTTATAATTGCTTTTGTGACAACCCCCCCCCCCCCCCCCCCGTGTAATCTCTATCCATAACATGAAAATGATGTTATCATACTGAAGTAATATCAATTTGTTACTTAGTGGTTTCATGTGGGGAAATTAATTAATAAATGAGGCCCCGTTTCTGCCACATTTTCTGTTACATTTCTATGGCAAATTTGGTCTCAGCCAATCAGATGCAAGGATTACAGTAGCTTGTAACAGTTATTGCAACTAATTTGTTATTGATAATAAACAGGGCCCTGAAAAAAGGCAAAGTGTACATACTCGCAATAGGTGTTATTCGTGGTGGGGTGGGCAGCATGCACTGTGGTGATTTTGATACGAGTCGCCCAGGATGTATCGATTTCACCAACTGATCCTTGTTTGCTGGTATTCCTCGTCAAATAGGCAACCGGGATCAATTTACACTACAAAAAAAAATGTTTGCTACTCCAGAATCGGAGAATGGCGTTGAAAAGAAGCATACTGAAGCTTTTCGTCTTGCACTCAGAGTAACTCGCAAGAATGAACAAAAAGCCGAAAAAAAAAAGTGTTATTGTTTTTAGATACTGTTGTCGTGGAAAATTCACAGTTTATCCATAAAAAACTATAGGCAAGGTATTCATGCATTGATTATTCATTAAAAAATGTATCGTTATAAAGATATACCTTACGTTTTAGTACCAGTGTGTTTTATCGAATGTCAAATGCGAAAATTCGGACAAATGCTTCGGCGACTATTGCTCCGGGCTTTAGTTTGCCAAAGATATACATGGTATATAGGGTTAGGATTAGGGTTAGGGTTAGGATTAGGTATAGCGTTTGCCCACGGTTAAAGTTAGGAATTCGGTTAGTATAATAAATTGAGCATATGTCGTACAACCAATCATTCCACCTTTCTTCGCCTTTCCTCGACATTCACGGGTCATTTCGAACATTTCCAGCTTTACATCAAGTAATGTCAACAGTAGGAAACATTTCCTCCACGATCTAGCTAAGATTTCTTTTTTTACGCTTCCATACGTTGGTAAGAAATTCCTTATGAGGTTTAGGGCACATATCGTAAGACAGAACGAAATAAAAGAAAGAAAGAAAGAAAGAAAGAAAGAAAACATAAGGCCCTTCTGGATCTCAGTGACTTAAAGGGAAAGTCCATCCTGATATCAAGTTGATTTAAAATGAAGCAGAAAAATGAAAGAAAGAGTTCAGTGAAGGTCTGAGCAAAATCCGATAAGAAATAAGAAAGTTATGACTTTTTGAAGTTATAATCAATCAAAGACAAATTGATCATTAAGTTCCCATTTTCTTTAAAGAAAATATTCAATCATACATACAGCTTACATATAATCATTGCTCATTATTTTTCTCACAAAACTTATATGAAACAAATCTCTTCCTTCATCAAAAACTAAGAAAATGAAAAGAGGAGCTCACAAGATGCGTCAAGCAGTTGTCAATTTGTGTTTGATTGTTTACAACTTCAAAAATGCATAACTTTATTATTTCTTATTGGGTTTTGCTCAAACTTGTAGTTGTACTATTCAGTTTCTCTCAATTTTCTGCTTCTTTCAAAATCAACTTGTAGTCAGGCTGGAAATTCCCTTTTAAGTGTACTTAAAGGGCAATCCAACCTCGGTAATTTTGTGTGAAAGCAGAAAAATAAGAAAAACAGGATGATGACAGTTTGAAAGAAATCGGAAAAGGAATAAAAAAGTTATGTTTGAAAAATGAGATCACTACATCTATGCGAATCTCAAATTGGCAATTTAGTGAGTCGATTGTGTCATTTTTGTGGACAACTCTCCCATTTGTCGTACACAAACATATCATTAATTTGCTGTTTTCTTTGAGGCGCTTTTACCCTCGGGGCAGTACTCAAAATATATTGGAGATAGCATATAGTTATAGGTCCTCATGAAAGGAAAAGATCCTACTGAGTAATATATTTTGAAAAAAAGTGACATTTTAGTCATTTTGTGTGTTGGAGCGAATGGAGGAGTTGTCCACAGCTACATCACAGTGACCTTACCCATTTGGCCAATTTGAAATTCCCATATGTATAGTGATTACAACTTTTAAAAATCCATAACTTTCTTATTGTTTGTCCGATTTCGTTCAAACTTTCATCAATTTGCTTCGCTGATTTTCCTCTTTCTTTCAAACCAGTTTGCTCTTAAGGTTGGATTTCCATTTAAAGAATGGCAAGTGGGGTCATTAAGTGCGGGTATGACCTCAACAATAACAAAAACGATAACGATATTTTTCATTAAAGGTACATCCCTTACATCTACCCTTTTATACACGAGCATACTCACAGTAGAGTGTAGGCCTACCTTTAATTCAAAATCTCGTTATTGTTATCGTTCTCGGTGAGGTTTGCCCTTAAGCGTAGTCACTTATCTGTTAAATGATGTAGAAAATACTGTGAGGCGCACCGGACTAAATAAATATAATAATAATAGCTACATTTATATTGCGCACGTATCCATCCAAGAGGATGCTCAAGGCGCCTACAAAGGAGTATTATTACCCTAAAATCATTTGCCCACGGCGGAACTTTGTTTTGGTTTACTGGTCTTTGGGGAACGATGCTTTTACAAGAGAGGTGCACGTGAAATACACTATGAACATAGCGAACAAAGAAGCGGACAAAATATACAGCTCCTCATATCATTGTACCTTCCACAATGGCCCTGTTAGACAAAAGAACATCCTTTCATTGCTATTATGTAAAAATATGTAGAACAGGGGAGCGTTTCATCAAGCGTTTTGTCAGTGATTTTCACCGACAAATTTGCTCTCAACCAATCAGATGCAAGGATTTCAGTAGCTTATAACAGTTGTCGGTGAAAATCACTGACAAAATGCTTGATGAAACGCTCCCCAGGTGTCACATGCATATTCACCTGGTCTACTTATTTCACATAATAGTAATGAAGGGATGTTCTTTTGTCTACCAGAGCAATTGTGGAGGGTACAATGAGGAGCTGTATATTTTGTCCGCTCTCTTTGTCATCGTGTTCATAGTGACATACCCCGATGCAGAGATCAGTTTGCATCCAAATTCTAAATGTCCTGTCCCTGTCGACGTCGCCTAGGTTGAACTGAACGAATGCGATGCTGTAGGTGTTAACATGAATATTGGGCGCATCGAATCCGTCATGCTGAAATCCACCCTCCTCAAACTCGCCCAAAGGAACCGAGTTTTCGAACTCAATCACGGAGTCACCGTCATCTATGGCGTGTTATTTTGAGAGAGAGAGAGAGAGAGAGAGAGAGATGAGGGGGTTGGGGGTTGATAAAGTGACAAGTAGAGTTTTGAAAGAGGAGAATAGGACAAAAGAGAAAAAAAAGTTTGAGATATATGTGTATTTACTACTGATACAAAATATAGACGGCGTACTCATCCCAAGCTCCTGCTAAATGGGATTCTACGTTCATACTGACACATGTATTCACATTTCTGTGTCCTCTAAAATATAGAAAAATGAGTGGAAAATAAATTTTAGTATCGTCCCCCATTGTTGCACCGACCTTTATCACAATCACATAACTTATTCAATTCACCCGGAGGGAAAAAGAGTATTATACTAGGTATAAAAAAATAAAAACACTTCAGTTTTGATCGTTAATAATTCAAAAGTTAAAAGTCGTATTAGACTAAGCTTTTAAATGTGTAATATTGAAAGATGTCAAGTTTTGTGAAATTTCCTTCATTAATATTCATAAAATGGTGCTCTGAATATGTAATTAGATTCTTTTTTTAATTTTTTTTTAAATGTGTGTGTCAGTAATTGATTCGGAACATAATACCATTGTGCATCCCATCTGTCATTTCTACCACCCTTTTGCCTGTCATTGTTATTAATGAATCATGACTATTTGTAAAGAGTGAAAATCCAATTAAATATTCAGACTACTGTTTTAAGAATAATATCAAAAGAAATTCATAAAACTTACTTCAAATAGATAAGACATCCTTCAATTTCATCATATGAAAACCTTAGTCTGATACGAGTTATATTTTTTGAGTTATTAACAATCAAACGTGTCAGTATTTTAATACACAATAGACCATAAAACAGTTCGAGGCTCTGTGTGCAGTTTAGCCAGTCAAAAACTCTGTGCCTTTTTTATCTATTGAATAAGGCAAATCTTAAATAAGTGTACGTGGATTTAGATTATATAATTAGGCCTACCTGCTCAGCTTCAGTTTACCACAATATGAAACGACAAATTCAAAATTTCCCGAGTGATTTTATATTTCATCGAGACCGAAGATCGAGGTTGAAATATATTGCACACCGCCAGACCGACCCCAGACCCACTCCAAACCGCCCTATTCTCGGCCATTGGTGGCAATGTGATTTTTTGTTCGGTCTGTTGTCGGTCTGGCGTCGGCCCTTTTGTTGTGACTGAAAAGCAGGCAGGGCCTCGAACTATAACTTTCCGCCTAAAAAAATTGTTTGCTACGAGCCGTTTATCTTTCTCACAAATTTGCTAAAAACGTAAGAGCTTTCGCGCTTCGTGTGGGAAGGGGGAACTCCCCCTCCCTGCACCCACCCCTGTTACATACAGTGCAGTATTGCGTGCAAATAACTGAAAAGCAGCCAGGGCGTCGAACTATAACTTTCCGCCTAAAATATTGTTTGCTACGAGCCGTTTATCTTTCTCTCAAATTTGCTAAAAATGTCAAAGCTTTTGCGCTTCGCGCGGGAAGGGAACCCCCCCCCCCCCGCACCCAACCCCTGGGGAGCACTCTTCACCAATTTTGCACTTTCTTTCAGAGGTCAAAATTGGGTCGGTCACGTGTGTGGCTGGGTGGTGGCTGTTCAAAACAATTTTAAATTAGTGAACATTCTTTTCTTTTAGAGGTGAAAACTGGGTCGGTCACGTGTGTGACCATTAAAAAAGGGGCATTTTGAAATGTCTCTGTTAAAACCTTATGGTTGGGAAATTATTTTTTCTTGTCAAAGAAAATTAAATATTTTCATGTATGAAACTGGTGATATCAAAATATCAATAAAACGTGATCTGATTTTGAGGCAATGAGGCAAAATTCAATGGTCACGGGTGTGACCGTTTGTTTCACGTTACAAAGAATGGCGTGCATTCAAATTTTTGCACGTTTTCATTGTAATGAACGATTGCGTTCACCTGCATGCGATATGTAATAGGTAATGTTGCAAATTTTTATAGATACTTTTCAAACAAAGGTTGTTCTTGACAACGTGAAAGCTTGCCGGACATAGCAACAAATAATGTATGCAAACTGGATTCCAAGCATTGAGGCTCATTTATATAAAAAAAAAAACCGGGATAATGGAATAGCTCGTCACTAGGTGCTCAGCAGCGAATATATGTGCATAAATTTGTATACATTACAGAATTAGGCGGTCTATTGACTATTAGTATGAATGCAAATAGACCGGTTCTGTAATGTATTCAAATTTATGCACATTTCTTCTCTGAGCTATCCATTAACCTGCTTTTAATAAATGAGCCTCAGTGCTCAGTTTGGAGCATTAATTGTGGCTATGTCCGGCAAGCTTTCAGGTTGTCAAGAACAACTTTTGTTTGAAAGGTATGTATAAAATTTGCATATATTGCCGAAGCGGTCTATTGTAAGAATTAGGTGTTGAGTCGGACAAATATTATGGCTGGTCCTACCTAACTGCTCTTAAATATTACGTGTTTAAAAAAAAATTGACCCTTTTGATCGTAATAACGCAATAGTTATAACTCATACCAGAGTGTGCTTTTCACATCACAACAAGAACAACAACAAAATCGATCCTAACTGAAAATGTTTGGAAACAATTCCGAACACGACGGTGTTTTACTTACAATCTTTGCCCATGGCCCCACCCACGTAAAGGATGATGATGACGAGAATGAAAGACGAAACCTTCGACATCATGCTCATTTTCTCTGTAGTTGATGGTGGTCAACGATCTGCAACACTTCAGTTCCCTGATGAGCACGATACAAAAGTTGATGCCGTTGCTGGTATTTTTAGGGTTCAGTCAAAATCATGCAGTGGGCAAGAGATGAGAGAAAGGCAATAGACAAGGCTTCTGTAATGAATACAAATTTATGAACATATATTCGCTGAGCACCTAGTGACGAGCTATTCCATGAACCTGCTTTTTATAAATGAGCCTCAATGCTTGGAATGCAGTTTGCATACATTATTTGTTGCTATGTCCGGCAAGACTCCGTCAAGCTTTAAAGGGAAATTAACCTCAGCGTATGAATTAGCTTATTTTGAATGGTGTAGTATATGCCTCTTATTTGATACATGCAATTTCATGTAAAAACACAGGATATAGATATAAATCACTATTTTCCAGCCAAGTTATCGTCTGCTAGCAATAATAAGGGGGCTGCCATTACTTTATGTGTACACGAACATATTTTTCATCCCAAGTAAAATTTCCTTCATCGTTAACTTGTAATTGATTTTTAGAGGACAAATATATATTAGATAAAGTCACATATTCTGAAATGTAAGTTTAGTTTTATATATTTTTTAAAAGGTCTTAATTTGTTCATAAAAAATATACTTCATAAAAAATATACGTCAAGGACGGAGAATTGACGTCAAGGACGGAGACAATCGTAACAATACCAAAACAAAGCGAGGAATCTGCTTTACAGGATGGCTATTAGAACTCATGGGTCGTCAATTATCTAGGCCCATGGCCAATAACAATCGTAATACAATCAGAACAAAGCGACGTATCTGTTGTAAAGGTAGGCTATTATCAATGCATATGGTACCTAATGATCCGTGTCATGCACAAAATGGCAGCCTCCATGGAAAGACGTAGCAGACAATAGGTGCATCTAGAATATCACGTGGGGTTAATTGTCCTTTAAGGTTGTCAAGAACAACCTTTGTTTGAACAGTATAAAATTTGCATGCATTACCGAAGCGGTCTATTACGGTCCTGTGAACTCCGACGGACATTTTCCCAAACATACAAATTACCGTACCTTGCACTCTCATTCCAGTCAAAGCAATGAGGCAGTGTATATTACATTGTCTGCGCTCTCTAGATTTGGCCATTATGATGCACCACGCGTTACCCCGGGATATAGCGTTCTACCCCGGGGTACCATAGTGTCCCTGTATTAATTAAAGAGTTGCGACAACTGGGGATTTGAACGTCATTGTGTTTCCACTATTACATAACATTTCTATTCAATTCCGATGAGCACCTGGGTGTTCTCAATAGAAAGAATTCGAACGGCATTTTGTTTCCAGAAAAGTGAGACGTCCATGTCGCAATTCTTTAATACAGGGACACTATGGTACCTCGGGTACAACGCTACCCGGGGTAACGCGTGGTGCATCATATAGCGTATTGAAAGAAGAAGGTAAATCATCTCGCTCAGGATTTGGGAAAAGCAAAATCTTAAATCGATAAGCCGATTCCCAAAAGAGAGAAAGAGAGAGAGAGAGAGAGAGAGAGAGAGAGAGAAAGGGAGGGAGTATAACTGAATAAGCCTCAAAAAGGGTTGATACGATCTTTCTATTGTCTATTATAAGAGAGAAAGAGCGTGGGTGATAACGCAATAGAAATCCCAGGTAAATCCCAAACCGATTATCGGAGTGATTTAATATCCTAACGCGCAGACACCCGATCGATGTAGGTGACCAATTGAATGTATTTTTGCAACCTATTCTATCTTCATAATAGTACACAACCATGGCAGTAGGCTTTAGGAGCAACGAAAGGAAAAGCTGGATGGCCGCATATTCTTCGTCGGTGCATGCTCACTGGGCCGTACGTAATTACCTTTCTCCTGTCTCTTGCCCCTCGATTTTGAATGAACTCTAAATATACCAACATAGACATAAACTCTTGTATCATCCTCAGGGAACTGAAGTGTTGTAGATCGTTAATTGACCACCATCGACTAACGAGAAAATAAGCATGATGTGGAAGGTTTCGTCTTTCATCCTCGTCGTCATCCTTTTCGTGCGTGGGGTCAAGGGCGAAGGTCGTAAGTAACACCGTGTTCCGAATAGTTTCCTACAAGTTTGGAAACGAATTGAAATAACGCTTTATATATTTAACCTAAGTGTCCAAAATTAAACTTCTTTTATTTTATGTATGTTTCTTGTAGGATGGAGTGATAGGCAAATGAGATGGTGACTTTGGTGTTTCTTCGCGTTATTTTCCCCAGGTTACCGCATATAATTATGAGTGGGATTATTCCAGACAAACCTTGTCAGGTAACAAATTTCAAAATTCGTTCCTCAGTGTTTTCACGAAGTGACGGTAATGAGGAAAACCGCATACTTTGCGATTTTTAGTTTTTTGCATTTTTGGACATCGTTCACTAACATCTTGAACCTAACAAAGTTTCAGACCATAATACTGTGTAATTATGTAAATATGGCGATAACGTCAACAAGAAAATACCTAGTAAAAGGATTTTCACGTAGTGACGGCTTACAGCCGCCTCGTATGTTTTACGTGCGCGGCTGTCACTTCGTGAAAACAGAAAAGAACGCGTCCTTGATTTGACTTTGTGTTTTCACGAAATGACGGTTAAATGTGCAGTGACCAATTCCCATATGTTTTACACGCGCGCGGCTGAGATCCGTCACTTTGTGAAAACAAATCATAAGCGCGTCCTTCAATAATTGTGCATGTGTTTTCACGAAATGACGGTTATGTTTACAGCTCATCTCCCCCCCCCCCCCCAAAAAAAAAAAATGCAAATAACTAAACATAGAACTAAACATTGAAATATGATCTACCCCAGGATATAAAATTTAAGTTCAACCTTCATACATTAAAGAGGTTAAGATTATATGATTTCAAACTTTGAGAGCGATTTTTTCAAAACTAACTTTCTTTTAGTTGCACGCTCATCTGTCACTTCGAGAAAACAGTAACGAATTGTTCTAATCAAAGTTGAACAGTCGGTAAAGCGTCTGCCTGTCTAACCAAAGATCGCGGGTTCGAATCTACCCCGGGCGGATGACTGAAGCCTGCGTTGTGTGTTAACGTGCCCCTCCCTTGTTTCATAGACGCAGGCTATGTTACAGTGGAAAACACTCCGTCCCTCGGATAGGACGTTAACTGGAGGCCCCTTTGCACGTTAAGAACCCACTGCACTATTCAATTAAGAGTAGGGGGAAACCCCGGTGTAGTGGTACACCTGCACATCCCATTCAGTTCCTATATCCTTAGCGCCATAATAATCAACACTTTGATTGTGGGCGTCTACGGTATAAGACAAGACAAGATAATAGTCCACCACTCATTCACTCCTCACGGTTTCTATTTCTCTGGTATACCCCGGTCACACCGACGAGACCGACAGCAAACCGAACAAACATTACATTATTTATTAGTAGAAGTGTCGTATAGACGAGTGGTTAAAAGCACTCGACTGGAAATGCGCGGATCGTGGGTTCGATCCCTTGTAGGCCTACGTCACTGATGTCCTTGAGCAAGGCATTTTATCAACATTGCTCTTTTATCGTACATCAAATAATTGGTGTTTGGCATACTATTACGGGTGTGAGTGTGTTTCTTTATTAAAAATCATTATACCCTACTAATGTTGTGTGAGTATATTCGTGTATGTTCATATATAGTAGGGCAGCAGTAGGGAACCTTTCATGAAATATCCCGTTATCGTTATATGAAGCGACACGCCCCGGGATGGCCGTTCAGTGGAACATATTTATTAAGACGAAGAAACCATGAAGACGAAAATATAGCAAAGCTTAACTGGGCTGGGCGTCCCGACCTAACTTAAAGGACCTATGGAATGCAAGTACATGTTGTTTTTTGATGTGTATTGTTCTGTACATCATAAATTTTACAACCATTTGATCTGAAAGTATCGTATATTTAAAAATATTTTTTGTAATTTTATTTTATATTATTACCTGGTAATCCCTTTGGAGTCTTGATTCTTCACATGACATCATCAGTCAATCATTAGTCACCTAAAACAAGCCAAACAATAGACACTGGTATGTACCTATCCCTCAGTTTATGTTTTAATACAATACCAACTCCTAAACTCTCAATCACAATAGCACATGCTATGTCAGAAATGCTCCAGCATCACAGGAAAAGAAAGGTACTGAAAATCTGTTCTATGAAAACACATGATGCTATTGTGAGCAAGTACAAAACAGAGATACTTTACATACCAGTGTCTTTTGTTTGGCTTGTTTTAGGTGACTGATGATTGACTGATGATGTCATGTGAAGAATCAGACTCCACTCTCTTAATTTCTAAGACTTAAACCAGTGACATAACATGTCATAAGGACTTGTTTTGTCACTGGTTTATAACTCTCTTGGACTTAAATATAAATCCTTTGGACTTAAAAATAAGTCTTAGAAATTAAGAGAGGGATTTTATTAAGGGTGGGGCTTAGCAGGTAAAATAAAATAATTACAAAAATATTTTAAAAACATATACATATTCAGATCAAATGCATGGTTGTAAATTTTGTGATGTACAGAACAATACACATCATCAAAGATCAACATGTACTTGCATTCCATAGGTCCTTTAACAACGAAAATTAACGGAAGGCTAACTCGACCTAACTTAACAGTGAAAATTAACAGAAGGCTGGCTCTCCCCGACTTTATACGTCTTAACAACCAATAAACCACAATCTTCTAAACCCTAATTATTACGTATCTTATCTCTATTAAAACTCTCTAAAACAGAATCACAACCTCAACCCCTCTGATTAAGTCAGTCAATTTCAAATACAAAAGAAGCACGTGCTTTCTACCCTCTCAAGAAAGGCGTGGCTTACAACCCCAGAATTAAATCTTGAAGTCCCCACACATTATGAATAGATTGCAAAAACATCTTTTGTTAACATGAATATCATTAATACTAATATCGAAACTCTCTGCATACTAGACAGGACACCTGTATCAGCGGCGTATCCATGATTTCCCAATAGGGGGGGGGGGCGCCAGGAATTATTGATCGCCGTCATGTGGGAGAAATTTTTGCTTCTGAAGAAGGGCTGAGATGCAAAATAGTGCTATATAGTGCTATATTTTTTTTTAACGACGGCCAATAGGGGGGCGCGCGCCTGTTGCGCCCCCTGGATACGCCAATGCCTGTATGAAATTCATTAATCTTAACAATATGGTCAGGGACCATATCCCAATAATTTGAAACATTGCCCATGCTCTATACAATAATAACAAATACATAAAACGATCCCCTAATTTCTATGTCAATAAACTTTCACCCTATTTCTGTGGGAATAAACTTTCTGATCTTGTTTTACCCGATTCTTAAACCGTTTTCTATCTAGGACCTTGCCATTTAACTGACCTAGCGCCCTCAACATAACGAGGTCCAAATCATTAAATAATAATCACGTGGTGGCCTATAACATTTTGAAAAAAATGCGTGCCACTACAGTTATTTTTGAGGTCTGAGCAGCTCTTAAGTGGGGTTTAATTTATTCTGCTTCGAGAATACCTTGTTACACATTGTTAGACGGTAACAAAATGATAGTTCATACCGGTACAGGTAATTTCACTTATTGACTTGTAGTCGAGATGTCTGGGGTTAAAAAGCATTAACAGAGAATCGGACTTTTTATGGCGTGGTGATCACATGCACACCAGCGCCAAACACTGAATTTGACATGATTCCAGCCCGTTGCTTGAATGATTTCATGCGCGGGCTCTGTTGTTTGGAACCAGTATCTTGGACGACGAGCGAATAATAATCAGCACTTCGGTACTCTATAATACTCTTTTTTTTGTCGAACGAATTAAGTAGCTTATGCGATTGTGATTGGGATTCTTTGGAAAGTAGAGAACAATGACATTGCAAGGGTGGGGCTGATAGGAAGCTTAGTATTAAAGTGCTTAACAGATTTTAAAAAGTATAATACAGCCATTTAGTTGACTGGGAGAGACTGGGTTTTTCTGGAAAAAATGGTTTTCTCATTCTTCTTATGATAGGTTGGAAGAATGTCCCAGGCCCCTTAAAAGGTATCCTGAAAACCCGTGCTCTTTAAATACCCCCATATTCGAAGTATGACGAGAAATAGCTGAAAAGTTTGGACCAAATTTTCGTGCTGTAAAATTGTGTGTGGTAAAATTGTGTGTGGTGTATTCCCATATACCCATTTGCCATGACTTTCACCAAGATTTGAGTTAATTTCATGTCATTTTGATGATGTACGATACGTAATCAACCTTTCAGCCAGTTCTTAATTTATTATACATGGTACAAATGACTCTAGGCCCTAAATGTTTTGGTGGACGCGCTATTTGTTTAACACGTAAAATCATACTGGAGCGCATCATGGTGATGAAAGCGTATAGGGCTCACATAAGTAATTCACGGCCCCATTCACTCACGTGTTATAACGAAGGTTGTCTATAAATCATATTTTGAACACCCCTCGGTAGAAATCGTTTAAATTCACAGAATAGAGACAAAATATAAATATCTCTCAAATAAAGTACCTAATTTGGGCACTTTCCTGGCGTTAAAAAAAGATTTAGGCTGAAACAAGGCTAGCCGAAATTTCAGCCCATTTGCACATAGAAACAGTGGAAGTGCACCAGTGATAAAATAAATCCTTTAAAAATAATAAAAAGCTAGCCAACTTCGGCTAAGGTGTCAAATTGAAAAGAGTATGTCTATTGAACACCATTTACGCTTTTTTAAATTTACTGAGGACAATCAATCGATTTTATATGAATATTTCTAATCAATTAATTTCAAATAATCTTTGCTCCGCCTCACCGGCATGCATTGCGAGCGGATGAATTACTTATGTGTGCCCTATAGAGGTCAATATTGTTTTCGGTACAAATGACCTTTATCTGCACATGGGCAAATCGTAAATACGAACCGGCTTATTGCTTCTAGATAGATATCTAGACATTTCATTTTCAAAATGTAATCGCATGAGCAGGGGAGCGTTTCATCAAGAGTTTTGTCAGTGATTTTTACTGACAAATTTGCTCTCAGTCAATCAGATGCAAGGATTTCAGTAGCTTATAACAGTTGTCGGTAAAAATCACTGACAAAACGCTTGATGAAACGCTCATCAGACTAACTCGCCTTTATCTTGTATCAGCTCTAGAGAAGGAGTATCATTGCGTTTGAAAGAAAACAAGGGCAACGCAAAGCGTATAGCATCCCCTCGCCGGGTACAGATGTCCTATACGTCAGAACAAGTTAACTCCGTTAGACTATACTATTACATGTATATTACTAGGCAAGGAAGTTACTAGTCCCTAGCGATTGGATGTGCAGAAACTTCAGAAAGTTTACTACTTTATGGAATGACCCATAAGAAGATCTGTAAAGAAACTTTCTCATGTACATAATTAGCAATTTTAGCATATTTAATGAGCTTTGACCTTTGACTTACATACTCAACAACATTACTTACATAAACCACATTTTCGCATATATAATTAGCTATTTTCGTATATTTAATGAACTGTAAACTTTGACCTTTGACCTACATATATACTCGAAGATCGAACTATATCTTCATACCATGTACCTTCTTACAAAATTTCATTAAAATCTGTGTAACATTAATTACTACAATTATCGAACAGAAACCACATTTTCAAATATTTTTGTAAGTAATTAGCTGTACTTTGATACCATGTACCTTCATACCAAATTTTATTAAAATCCGTCAAACATTACTAAAGTAATCGAACGGAAACCACATTTTTGCACACATAATTAGCACATTTTTTATATTAAATGAGCTATGACATACTAGAAGATCGAACTTAGGCTATATATTTATACCATGTACCTTCTTACCAATTTCATTAAAATCTGTCTAACATTACTAAAATTATTGAACGGAAACCACATTTTTCGGATTTTCGCATATTTAATGAGCTGTGACCTTTGACCTACATACTCCGAAATCGAACTTAGGCTTTATTTTCATACCATGTACGTTCATATCAAATTTTATTTAAATCCGTCAAACATTACTACAGTTAAGTTATCGATCGGAAACCACATTTTCGGATTTTCGCGTAATTAATAAGCTATGACCTTTGACCTTTGACCTACAAACTCCAAAATCGAATTTCGGCTGTATTTTGATACCATGTACCTTCATATCAAATTACATAAATCCGTCAAACATTTGTTACGGAAGGACGAAAGGACGGACGGCGGCGAGGGGATAATTAACTTTAGATTCCACTCATTCCAGTACACCAATGTACTGATATGATTATTCGTATATACATATACTTTTTAAAATCTCTAACAAAAGTTTGCTTTTGACACCTAAAAATATTGTCAGCAACAAATAATGTATACACAACGGTGGCGTATGCAGAAATAGATAATGGATGGGGGGGGGGGGTGTTCATGAGCTGCTTGTGTGTACATGTTGCATGATGTAAATTAAGAATACGTTTTTTTTATGATATTTCTTAAAATAATCATTTAAAAATATGGTTTACATTTTTAATTACACTTTATTTTGTAAATCAAAGCCACAAAATATTTGTGTATCGGTAATCAATTCAGAACAGGACAAGAGTCCATCGCATCTGTTATTTCTGCAAACAATTTTGCTATTCAGAGTCTTTAATGATTCATGACTCTGGGTTAGTTAAAAGGGTTGCTTAACATTTCAGCTGCGATAGCATTATGTTCTTAATAAATTATTGTTACATTCGGATTTTGTGGCCTCCATTTTTTCAAAAAGTAGAGATCTAATTAAATATTCAAAGCATAATTTTAAGAACAGTATTCGAAGAACTGTGATGAAACTTACTCCAAATAAATTTGACATTTTCTATACAATGTGCCAACCTCATTCTGATATGAGTTTACGATTTATTAAAGATCTAAAATGTAGTTTTTGTTACATTTAGTATATGTGATATTTTTTCCTTCAAACTGGGGAGGGGGAGTACGTCAGCACCATTCCTATGCTAACTAACTAATACCCGGGGCACACTGACGAGACCGGGCCGTGACCGACGGCAGACCGATCAAAATATTACACGACCCTCAATGGCCAATATTTCGTCAGGTATCGGTCGGTTTTGGGTGGGTCTTGCGACTTGCAGTGTGTCTGAGGTATAAAGCCACCTTTTAATTTTTCCCCCCATTTTTTAAGAAACGCAACCACACAAGTATTAATATGCCAAACACCATTCAATGTACAGTAAAAGAGCAATGTAGATAAAAATGCTTTGCTCAAGGGCATAATTGCCGCCTACCGGGGATTGAACCCACGATCCTCGCGTTTTAAGTCGAGTGCTTTTAACCACTCGACTCCAACGCTTCTACGCACACACACACACACACACACACACACGTACACACACACGCACACAAACTAATATGCACATTGGTTTTTACATTTCTCCTTTATCATGTTTATATAGTTATATTGTATCTCTAGTAAATGCGAATGTGTCTCAAATTTTTCTGTTTTCTCTGTCCAATTTCCCTCTTTCAAAATTCGACGTGTCACTATCCATCCCCACCCTCCCCTCTCTCTCCCTCTCCCTCTCCCCTCTCCTCTCTCTCTTTCTCTCTCTCTCTCCTCGCTCTCTCTTCCTCGCTCTCTCTTCCTCTTTCTCTCCCTCTCTCTCTTTCTCTCTCTCTTTCTCTCTCTCTCTTTCTCTCTCTCTCTTTCTCTCTCTCTTTCTCTATCTCTCTCTTTCTCTATCTCTGTCTCTTCCCATCTCTCTCTCGCCATAGTTGAGACTGACTCCGCCATTGAGTTCGGATGCCCCGTGGATTTGGGGGATCCTTCACCATTCCATAAAGACGGATTCCAGCATGATGTTGACGCGCTCAGTATTCATCCAAGCACCTATGGCATCGCGTTTGTATATTTCAAGCTCGGCGATGTCGACAAGAAAAAGAAATTCCGTGTTTGGATGCAAACTGATGTCTGTATCGGGGTAAGTAACACGTTCCTAGCCTCGGACGTGGCTATTCAGTTGTATTTACGGAAGTCTACGTAGCAGTTATAGGGTCTACGTGACGTGGAGTTACGTATCGATGCGTAGCCGTATGTGGCATCACGTAGCGTTAGGTGGCTTTTGTCTCGAAATTACACGTCATTAATAATTTTGTTAATACGGCTGAAATTGGCTATCCGCCGTATGTGAATCGCGAATTATAATTATTATGTACATTATTTATGTCATTGATTACGGAAATATAAACAAGAATGTGAATACTAAAGCCTTATACCCGGAATAAGGTACAAAAATCAGTTAAAATCGTCGACAATCGTAGGACTGCTCTGATTTGGCCTCTCCTCCGACGAGAAGGCCCTCAATAGGCCGTAATTTCATTTTTTTATTATCTATAAATTATGACTATTTAGAACCTCAATTAAAAATATTTTATGTGTTTATAGATGTGTATATCAAATGCTATTACATTTTCTTCCGAAAACGGATAGCAGACCGATCGTAGTAATGTGCGGTGGCTTTAATTATGAAGATAAACGCACAGTAAGGAACTGTAGAATGCGAAATGTTTAGTCGCAAAAGACTTTTTACCTATATATAATTATTAAAACGAAATTGCAACTGACTCCAATGGACCGAGGTAATAATAATGACGCATGTAAAGAGCTTAGAAACGTAGTATTAAGCGCTATACAAATTATCATTATTATCGATTTGTCCAGAACCTAATGTTCAGTTAGTAAATTAAGAAGTAACCAAATTTCATCCAGAAATCTAGGGTCAGTCTTTTTGTTTTGGTTTCAACAAGTCCTCATCTTATTCGTAATTCTCCATTTTATTCTAGTCCATGACCTTTCGCATGATTATTATCATCATTATTATTATTAGTAGTAGTAGTAGTAGTAGTATTTTTTTAATTTTTTTTTAGTGTCAATGGAATAAGCATAGTCAACGCTTTACACTGCTACAGTGCAAAAGTGTAAAATCATTGGATTTTAAGACCTTTTAGCATTATTTGTTAGGTATTGAATGTAATGTGAATTTCCCCTATAAACATGATAAAACGACATCTTACAACAATCATTCGTTGTTTTAATTTCTTTTTTTTTCTAGTGTAAATTGATTCATGTTGCAAATCTAACAAAGGCTACCGACCCGAAACGATTAATTGCTACAATCGACACAACCTGGGGGACTCGTATCAAAGTCACGTCAGATGATGCCGCCCACCCCACCACGAATAACACCTATTGCGAGTATGTATACTTTGTCATTTGTTATAAACATCTCCCGGTTATTCTTTTATTTCTTCATTTATTTTTACATACATTTAATTCAAGTAATAATTTGTTATCAATTATAATGATGGTATGTGCTTTAACCCTAAAAAGGGCGGGGCAGAATCCATCCCTTCCCCCTTCCAATGCGCGCCCCAATAAAATGTTCTAGGGTTATTTCTTTTTTCAATGATCATAACTTCATAGCCTAGATTTTTTTCACAATTTTAGAATACCACCGAGTCCCAAGTTATCTACTTTACACAATGCTGCAGTGTCAAAATGTGAATATGTAAATAATTAATTTGCACTAATTCCAAACTCTTTTGAAATGTAGATGTAGAACTTCATAGGCTTATTCATTAACATATTTTCAATCGATATGGCAAGTGTGAGAATGTTTCAGAACTCCTTGGCCGAGATCCCAAGTTGAAGCGCCAGGAGCGTCACGACGTGACGGACATGAGCGCTACACAAAAAGCCACCGTTATTATTATTATTTTATCCCGGAGGGAATGGAGTTGGAATCCGCCCCCTCCGGCTTAGAGAGCACCAAACTACCCGCCCCTTTTCGGGTTAAGTTATCACTTGGCGATTATTCATAAATGAGGGGGGGGGGGGGGTTATCGAAACAGAGTTACCAACCTTGAAACAAATCTGATTAAGGGGTCCAAGGTATGTTCGAATTTAGCAACAAAGGTAAAGAAAAAAGAAGTCCATGGTTTGGTGGGACTGAAAGTTAATAACAGTGATAGTTTTTAGATTTTTTGAAACACATTTTATTTATCACGCTGAAGATTTGTCAACAGAGAGGGTGTAGGGTGCAGACTTTGAAGTATCACATTTTTCCTATTTCTTTTACTTTCGAAAATCAATGCAGAATGTTTCACTTCAGCCACCACCCTTTATTTCTATATCCATATACACCACCTGTTAATGTTACATGTATGAACTACCATTCCTTCTTGCCTTTGCAGGCTTTGGTATCATTTCGGGCTCAATGGGGAATATAACTTGAGCATACCAAGCACCCTACCCCACCAGACTGCGGAGTGCAACCTGCAGACAGTGAAGGAACCTTTCTATGAAAATACAGGTATAGAAGAAACATTAGCTAGCTGACGGGGGGAGGGGCGCCAAGGCAAATAATTATCAAAAATAAATTCATGACCACCTCACCCCCTCCCCCTCACCCCCTCCCCCTCCCTCCCCCACAAAAAAACAAAAATAAAAAAAATTAAAAAAATAAATAAATCAATAAATCAATAAATCAATTACGTTATCACATGCGCTAATAAAGCCCATATACGCCAGAGTAGATTCAACTCCATGTCAAATGTCACTCCAACTGTCTATATTTCGTGCCAAAGTCTGCAAATTAACGCCTCGTGCGTAAAGGAAGGGCAATTGAGTGAAATGTTAAGCACGGCTCACACGAACTGTCATTGCGTCAGTACCTGCGCTAATTGATTCTGTGAAGGCAGTTATTAAAAGTATTGTCTGCAATGTTCATTTTGCAATCACCTTTTAAACGTTATCACTCTTCCATAACATGTAAAAGAACGTAGGAGTCACTGACACGGTCCTAACGTCAGCAGTGAATTGTATGGACCGGTTCACACAAGGCGTCATTCGGTGACGTTGGAATCGCATCAGGGACTGATGTGGAGTGATGTCGTTTAAAAAGTGATTCCAAATATAACGGTGAAAACAATACTTTTAAAAACTGGCGTATAAGTTAATTGCCTTTACATGCTCGATTAGGGCAGGTGCTGACACAATCGAAATGACGCTTCGTGTGAGCCAGCCTCGATAATAAAATTTAATAACCCTGGCAATTTTGTGTAATATGTTTCTTTATAATATTTAATATTTCTTTATAATCCAATACAGCTGCCTTAATCTTCTACGGGATGGTATTCTTTGGATTTTTCATTGCTGCCATCTGGTTGTAAGTACAACAATAGTCCAAATAATTATTGATAATATCACTGGGTTTGCGTATTAAGAGTATCACATGTATGCGCTTTCGAAGTCCTTTGGGAAAGTAACACCAAGCTTTATCTCTAGCAGCCATTATTAGTGGACAGCTCCCTCAAAGAGACAAATCATATTGCCGGTTGTACGCGAGGCGTCATTTGCTGACGCACGGTCGCATCAGCAGATGGGTATAAAATGGAAGCAGAATATGCGCACAGTGCAAATTGCTTTGTTTCACTGCGTCGCATAAGTGTGAAAAGGGGATAGCGGTCATTATAAAACGGCTTCAAGATTGTAGCCATCCTGATTGGTCAAATAACACCACGTGACCGTAAAAAAGTACTAACACACGGCATAAAGGTATTTCCGCACAGCTGAGCTGCGCGTACGCGTACCTCTGGTGCGTGCAAACTTAAACCGCAATAAAATCGCGTAGTTTGTCATTTTAGCGCATGGATTACATGAGCGCACTGAAACGCGCATGAGTATTGCATGACTTTTGTTGGCTGCACTTATGTGATGTTATCCGGGAAAGCAAATGGCAGCCTCCATGACTATGTGACTCTTGGCGTTTCTATGGGGTTCTTAACCATTTTTATAGACTTCATAATCATATTGCCGACCCGTTTTAAGAGATACTCAACCGCAGATTGTGGACGTTTTAGTGCCGCGAGAGGGCATCGTGATCGTTACCTGATCATGCCGTTGGCCCGCGGGGCGCAAACCTCGGATAGACTGGTCGCCGCACAAACATGCACGCTCCGCCTGAGCTCGAGCTCGAGCTCTCGTGCGAGATTCGGTCGGCTTCGTGCAGTCGAAATGTAATCCCACTTAGTCCAACGGACGCGTTCGACGCACAAACTTTGTGTACGAGTGAATGGGGCTTACGCAATCCTGACTTTCCCATCGGCCGCCCGGTGGCGTATCCCTTTACATGGTTGTGAGTTCGTGCTTTACAGTCGTGCGTACAGTACACCACAATAAAACCCTTTGTGTTGCCAGATCGCACCGACGCACTCCCAACCATGTATTAATAGTACATGGGCGTTTTCCCTTTTAAACTGATGGGTCTCCTGGATCCTTCACTTATGGCTTTATCAGCTTGATTACCGTTGATAATAACGCAATCGAAGTGATGACGCCTATTGTGCGAGCGACACTGATTCAATTCAGTTCAATTCGAATTTATTCTCTTCAGTCGATTCTGTCGACAACTAAAGGGCAATCCAACTTTGTAATAATTTCATTCCTGTGAAAGCAGAAATATCAGAGAAGCAGATTGGTGAAAGTTTTAAAAAAATGGGCAATTAGGAAGTTGGGATTTGTTTAAAGTTTAATATTTTTCTGAATCGGTACGGTCATTGTCATGTAGCTGCAGTCAACTTACCCAGTCGCTCAAACACACAAAATGACTAAAATTTCATTTTTTTTCAATGTAAAACCTTTTAGGATGTAGTACTCTCTATTTCTTAAAATCTGCTACAATGTTAATCTCCCTTCGTCCCTCCCCCCCCCCCCCATATCTCTTTCTGGTGTCCGATTCCCCTGCTTTTTCAGCAACTTCCACAATTTTTTTTCTTTCCGTCTGTCTCTCCCCTAACCCTGTCTTTCATCCTCCCTCTCTCTTTCTCCGTTCTCTTTCTCTCTCTCTCTCTTTCGCTGTGCTTTCCCTCCTCCCCCTTTGTCTCTCCGCCTCTCTCTCATCGTGAATATTTATTTCAATATTATTTTTCTCTATTAGTCATTGTATAAAAGGACGTGTCATGAAGAGCCAAACGATCAATCATAATGGAAGAACCCTTCCAGTGAGTATAATTAATTTCTTGTATATACTATCGAGACAAGACTTGATCAAAACAATGTTGGGGTAAACTTTTCCTCACAGGCCTGATGGAAAACATTAATAGGAACAAGAGTAGACTATCAATTTCATTTTGCTTTTCTATTGTAGAGGTGCAATGGCCAAGTAGATAAGTCCCTCGACTGTTGATCAAAAGCTACGGGATTCGAGTCCCTGCCACAGCACTTGCATCCTTTGGCAAAACAGTAATTCATATTTTGCCACTATCCACCCAAGGGAGGTAAATGCGCAGGCCTATCTGATAGGAAGCAATTTCTCGAATGCTTTCAGCGCTTTGAGCCATCCCCTGGGATTGATATGTTCGCAATATAGCCGTAGTTATTATAATTATTATTATAATGATTATTATTGATATTATTGTTATCATTATTATTATTATTATCCTTATCATCATCGTTATCATTTTATCGTTAATGCTATGATTTAATCCATTTTCTTACGACCCCCTCTCATCGTTTACTGTAGATCGTCGAAGATCAAACAGCGCTGACCGCTGAGAACGACAAGCCGACCAAGACCTCACTCCGACTCAAGTCCGTGGATACGTTTAGAGGGTAAGAGCTTCGATCCTATTAACAAAAGTAGACCACTACACAAGTGACCCCTATATAGATGGTCACAGATTTTCTAAACTTCGAGAACACAAAGAATAATAAAGAAAAGTTATTGAGGTGCTCCATGTATGGGGCCATTCTCACTAGTAAATATCGAGATGAAAATACTCGCGATATATTTCACCTCACGATTCACACTGACTTGCGAACTCTGCATAGTTGGGGATTGTAATGCGCTTCCGCATGTTTTGTTCCCCGCCTGCTGTGCGATCTGATACCGCGCGAACCAAATTTTCTCGCGATCTAGGAATTTCGCGATAAATGTAACAGTGAAAATGCCGCTTATATTATGTGTTCCCCTTTTTAAAAATGATACTTCAATCTTTAAACCTGTATTTCTTGGAATGCGCGGTTATGCCCGATGCACACAAGGTGTTGTTTCACTTCGCGTCGATTACGCCAACTGCGTTGTTCCGTTCAACCACAGTCAATTTAAATAGTAATAATTCTCGCTGCCCCAAAATCGGCAATTTCGCCAACAGATGGCGTTTGTCATGCAAACCACGCATGCGCAGTGCTGACAATTTCATGATTGGGTCGACAAGTGTTTGTCTTTTTGCATTGAAAATGTACACAGGTATTACAAAAAATCCTCGAGTTTGAGTATAAATTAACCGACATGTTTGAAAAGATATCATGATTTATTGAGACAATTGGTTGCATTTTCAAAATTTGAGTGGTTTATGTCATGCGATCCAAAAATTAAGCATTTTAGCACTCATTTTATTCATAAGCCGCAGTATTTCAATACGGAACGGAAGTGAAGTTGACGAAGATGCGGACCATTTCCATGCATAATATTGCCCTCTACGTCGAAAATTGCATATTTGAGGTAGCGAGAATCGTAATTGTTTTTCACTTCTTTTTCATGATATTCTGTGCATAGGCTTGCAATCATGATTCTGGCGGGTGGAGATTTTGGAGATGGTCATTATTGGTACGGATCACATGCCATATGGTACGGTAAGTATGAACCCCTTATTCACGATGTAACACACATTGGCCGCGGAGCCGTGGGTGGGGGGGGGGGGGCTGGGGGCTGAACCCCACACTTTTTGAGTAGACACGTTTCATAAAACCTTGTGGAAAAAGGTTCGAAAATTGTAATGAGTGAAATCAAATCAGCACCCCCTCCCCCACTTTCAAAACCGCTTCGCGGCCCCTGACACATGGCTGTTCCAGGATTTCAAAATTACCCCTTGTATATTTTTCGTCAAGGGTTTAATTTACGGACCGACGACGCAAAAGTCTGTTTCATGACATTACTTTCACGAACAAATATAGAATAGAATAAATGAATTGCAATCCCAAACAAATATCAAATTGAAACAATCAGCATCATTCATGTGATGTTTGGTACATTCATGTGTGCATGTACAGACTAGGTACCTATAGTATAGGATTAATATTCCCTGAAGTGCACATATAAAGAAATAGCATTCATGAGATATGAAGTACATGGAATACATAAACGCATGAAACTATGCGAAATATACATTATGAATATCATGAAAGAGAGAGATAGAGAGATTTGTAGGAGCACCCCCCCCCCCCCCCTCTCCTCTTCGGAATATTACGGTATAGTGTGGGGTTTTTTTTAACTGAACATTTTATATCATTAATATTTACGTTTATTTGTATTACAGGTATTACCGTGGCGGATTTCATGTTTCCATGGTAAGTTATGTAGATAACCCAATGTTAGTGGGTTTGTGTGTGCGCGCGCGCGTGTGTGTGGGTCATAAATGTGGGTAATAGGTGTGGGTATATAACAGCCCCGGGTCCGCTCGCTATTCATAAGGACCCCTATTCATAGAAAACCGCTATTCATTTAACACGCGTTCTGATAAGCGGTCAGCTATCCACAACGCGTGACTAAATTTATGAATAGTGGTCCTGATAAATTGCGAGGTAACCCCAATAGCCCTACTATAGAGCTTATAGATTAGAGCCCCGTTTCATGAAACTTGTTATCAATAACAAGTTACAATAATTGTTATAAGCTACTGAAATCCTTGAATATGAATGGCTGAGAGCAAATTTGTCATAGAAATGGGGCAGTTGTTATTTTAACAAGTTTTATGAAACGGGGCCCAGAACTCCACAATAATTGGTAACGTATCGGACACCACGTGCCCTAATACCTTTGACTTGCCCATTAAAATTTCAGTACATGAAACATTTTCATTTGATTGTTTTGAAAAATAATAAGAAAAATAAAACAAACAGCAACAGGGAACATTTTTTAAAATCTTTTAATAACTCAAGTGAATCGAATCTTGAATTTTTCTGGTGCAATATCGGTTCAAAGCGTCAAATCAGTTGTTGATTATTTCATGATGAAATTCTGTTTTTTTTTTGTAGACAGCAATTGTTTATAATTCTTTTAAATACCATGGTACCTGAACTTAAAGGGATGAATGACTGATATTGTGCACTGTACTCTCATAGACTGGTCAACTTCCGTCCGAAAGATAATGAAATAAAACTCAAAATTGATTATTAATTCCTCTTTAAAAAAGAATTTCCATAATAAATAAGAACTCCTCAGTAATCAAAATCAGAATCAACACTTTGCCCACGAACTTTTTCCCCTTACCTTCAGTCACACACGCTTTCTTTCAGGTTTGTTTTCATCATGGGAACCTCAATCCATCTCTCTGTCAACATCCTCCTATCAAAAGGGCAGAGTTACCGTTCCATTTACAAGAAAATGGTTATCCGCAGTATCATTCTCTTTGTGATGGGCGTCTGTATTCAGCGTGAGTATTGCTAATTTAGGCCCTTTCTTTTCCTTTGATCATGTCTGCATGGACGTCCTATTAAACGCAAGCAGTGTCAGTTCAGTGCGATTATTGGCAATTCTGTACAGCCTCTTAGTAATTGTAAATGCCTCTTGTCTGTATATTTACTTAATTGTTGCCAAAGCAGTATGGTTGCTTTTACTCAGTGCATGGTTGACACGAAAAAAGTCGTTTTTATCCTGTGCATTTTCACTCCCAAAGTCGCTTAGAGAACCCCCTTTACAGCACCCCTGCCCCACCCACTACACCCTCCCCACCTCCGCGTCTCCCTGGTCCATGTGAAAGGGGGTTCCATTCTATATTCGAAAGTTAAGCTTCAAATATCATTCCTATAAATAAGATATATAAGATAAATGTAAACAAAATTAGGTTAAGACAATCGAAATACTGCCTGTATAATTACATGCAGTTACAGGTAGTGACAAAAATGGATTTTCTTTTCATAATGGTACTTTTTTATTCGATAAAACGAGTGGTAACATTATCAGAATAATATCATTTATTTGATTAAGAAGACTATTTTACCCTGTGGATATCCATAATTATTGTTGTATATCAATCCGGTCCATTGTGTTCTATCTCTGTATCTATAGCTCATAATGATTTCCGTACACTTCGCATTCCCGGTGTCCTACAACGTTTTGGTATCACGTATTTCATCGTCGCCTCATCATACCTTCTCTCGCGACGTCTTCAGGCACACAGGAAGGAAAGAGCGGTACTGATCAAGTCGTCTTCAATTTTACACTTTATTCTAAGTTTCTTTCTTTCTCCCCCACCCCTCTCCTATCAAAAATATGTTATAACACCCTTTCACACCTTGGGAAAATAATTGAAACTGTTATATTGGCAACCCCTTTATGTCGTTGACTGATTTAATTTACTTCAAACTTTAATGTTCCCTAAATATAATATATAGACTTTGCCAGACCATTTTTGCCTTAAAAAATAAACTCGGTCATTTGATATAACAGTGACATAATTATATGTATGTCATAATATGGACCTACGTTGGTCCATGGTCACAAGTAATGTTCTGAGAAATTCTCACCTGTCCAAAATCCTCGTTGACCTCATATGTTCGTAAGTTCAACTCACTATAATAAATGTTATATAGTATACTATAATTTAATATTTTTGGAAAGTAATATGTAGTATTGTAATAGTAATATAATGTCATGGATATGTACAGATGTATTTTTGTATGTATAATATTCTTGGAACCCTAGTTGTATTATAAAGTAAAGTATTCTGAATATTTTAGTAATGTAAATATAATAGAAATGTATTCATATGTATATATCATTTTGATTTTTATTTACTGTAAAGCGCATTGAAATCATTCTGATTAATCATGAACATGTATTCATTTACTTATTGGTTTCAGGGTAACTGCTACATGATGTTTCGTGATGTCATAGACTATATTGAGCTACCCCTGGCTATCTGCTGTATCACTATTCATTTGCTCGTCACCTTTCTACTACCAGTACCCGGATGCCCGTTGTAAGTTCGATGCCATTTTAAGACAATATATTCATGATTTTCTTTCATATTTCTGTGATGTGTTTAAGGTGGCCTAACACTATGAAAGTTAGAATTCCACTGAAAGTTTTGAATTCCATGCATGTTTCCATTAAGTACAAAACAATAGAATTGTGTATAGTTTGAAATTTCCCTTACACTGTCCAAAGACTTAAATATTATATCTCACGGAACATAAATCAATTATGTTTTGTGCTCTTCAAAACTCAGAGATATCTGATATTACTAGATCTCTATGCCAAAACTATACGTCGCCCCTTACATTTTGGTTTGGAAATTTAAATACCTTTTCTATTTACCGTTTGACATGCATAGTAAAATTTTTAGGAGTGTGATTTTTTTCTTCACATAATAATTTTTAGAAAATATGAAAAATGATCTTACATATCTGCGGTAATGATCTTAGTTCATCACATGTAATTTGTCTTTGAAGTTTTGCAAAATAGAAGGCTAAGTTATATCAAGGTTTCGTTTCAATCTGCTTTTCTTCAAAAACAGAAAAATACAAAAAATTCAAAGAAAACAGGGAAAGATTTTGAAAAAATAGTTGAAATAAAAATATAGCAAGGTGTTGGAATATCATAGTAGTTTTAAAGAAAGCGTCCGAGTTAAACAAGACGTCAATGCAAATTTTTATCACCGATAATTAGCAGGTATGAAACAGTTGAAGGTACATGTATATTTGAAATAAATAAAACATAAATACCTCACTTCAAATCGGGAAAGCATTTTTTTTTTAAATTCAAATCGACTGCTGTTTGCACTGCCTTTGGAAGTGTGGAGACAATATGGAAAATAGGAATTTTTAGTTGGCCGCGAAAAATTTCTTAAGATTCTCTTTTACTCTGGCAAAGCGTCAATTGGTATATCGTTACAACTTCATGTCTTCAAGTTGTTTGGTTTTTTTAATTCATTTCGTTTGTTTCCATTTTGTTCAGAGGTTACCAGGGACCTGGTGGCCCACTGGTTGGTGAAAACGGTGAGCTTACGAATTGCACTGGGGGAGCTTCAGGTTACATTGACCGTATGTTCTTCACCTCGGCTCATATCATTCCCAAACCTAAATGCGCTAAAATATATCGCACGACCTTGTCTGTTGACCCGGAAGGAATACTCGGAACTTTTAATTCTATCGCGCTGTGTGTATTTGGTCTACAGGTAAGTAAAAGTTGATCGCATCAATTTGCATCAAACCTAATAGACCTGTTTACTAATTTTATGAATATTTCTTGAACAGAAGATTCTCTTGACGACTCAAAAGCTTGCCATAGGCTCGCCCGACATAGCAGCAACCAATGTATGCAAATGAATTCCATCCATAGAGATGCCATTGTGGATAGCACGTGCACTAAGTAGTTGGTAACTATAGGGGTTCTAGAGAGAAGCATAAATTGAAATACTATTTCAAAATACTATAGTCCACGAGGCCAACGCCGGAGATCTATAAATTCGATCTCGCGAGTGGTGAACACCCCATCAAATATTTTGTGTGGAATAAATGGATTTAACTTGAAGTTAACTTAAAGTGTTAAAGGGGAATTAACCCTTGATGGAAACTTGGATTTGAGTAGAAGCAGAATAGTGAAAGTTGGAGAAAAATAGGACAAGGAATAAGAAAGTTATGGATGTTTGAAAGCTGAGGTTACTAATAATGATATTTGGTATCACTTTATATTGTCAATGCAGTCATTATTTGTGATGTTATACACGGAGAACTGTGAGTCCCATTCGGTATGTACAAAATATCATCCAAAGTAATCCTTTGTCTATTTTAATGATTTTTGGACTCTGACACGTTATTGTGTGTGGGCATGCCAGAATCCGATGATCAGGGTAATAATATATCTGTAAAGCGCTTAAAGACATCGCCGATGTATAAGCCGCTATATAAAAGCAGAATATTATTATTATTGTTATTGTGGGTAACATATTTTTATATGTCCTCCCATGACATTAAAAAAATATCTATTTCACCATAAAGGTTTTTTTAAAGTTCTCCATGAATGACATCACACATAATGACCGCATTGCGAACGAGAGGATCTCCATATCTTTCTCAACGTCAAAAACTATTAACTTATTTATTCTCTGTGCGATCATCTCAAAGTTTTACGAATATGTTTTTGCCGAATTTTCAATGAAAGGGTCAATACCCCTTTATTGAAAAAAAGAAATTGCATATATTTTATAAAATTATTTATCCCTCTTTTCTTTGTTTAATATAGTTCATCTTTCATTAATTTTCTTCTTTTTTTTGGCAGGCGGGCAAGATTCTTCATCTGTATTCAACCGTGAAAGGGCGCACCGTCAGACTTCTTCTATGGGGTTTTGCATTGGTGAGAAATGTGGGAGAACACACCCACACACACCCATATATACATATATACAAATATACATACATACATACAAATATACATACATATATATACATATATTGTGAGAAATGAAAAGGAGAGAATGGTTGTGTAGCTTAAATCAAAGTTCCCAAGAGCTGTCCTCCCTTTTAAAATTATTATTATCATTATTCTTATGCTTATTCTTATTCTTATTCTTATTCTTATTCTTATTCTTATTCTTATTCTTATTCTTATTCTTATTCTTATTCTTATTCTTATTCTTATTCTTATTCTTATTCTTATTCTTATTCTTATTCTTATTCTTATTCTTATTCTTATTCTTATTCTTATTCTTATTCTTATTCATCATTTTGTGTTTTATTTTCAGATCACCTGCAGTGCTGTTTTGAGTAAATGCCACATGGCTGATGGATGGGTACCCATAGTTAAGACTCTATGGTAAGAAATAAAATAACAATGATAATAATAATTTAAAATAATAAAACAGTGGCATATCCAGGACTTCTCTGACTGGGAAGGGCACAAATCCGAAAAAAACTCTGACAAAACATGATCCCAACGACTTTCAAAATTCAGCTTAAAGGCAATGTTAATATCTTGTTGTATTGCCTGAAGAAAACATGTTCGGATTATGTAGTATGTCGCTGTCATGTTCGCACATCTCATTAGACGCACAACTCAAATTCCCTTCGGTTGATTTTTTTTAAAGTCTTTGCGATCATGTTGATATGTACCCCCCCCCCAAAAAAAAAACAACAACAACAACAACAACAACAACAACAAACAAACAACGAACAAACAAAAAACAACAACAAACAAACCAAAAACAAACAAACATACAAAAACAGAAACAAAACAAATGTATAATAACAAACATAAAGACAATAAAAAAAAGTTTCTCAAATTTGCACCAGCGTTTTTAATGCCCCTCCCTCCCCCGCTCCCAAATTGGACGCTCTAAATATTACATCAGCAAAGTAAAATATAATGTATGTTCTATTTTAATGCTACTTCATTTTAAGTTACAACTATAGACCTTGTTTTATGTTTAAAGTAACTGCGGACTTAATGAATTATTGAAATGATATACCTAAAACTGTCTCTGAATGTATTATGATATCAAACTTAATTTTTTTATATCAACTGGAAATTTACTCCAAAAAGCGTGCCCTACACCACCCCCATCGATTGACGAATATTGAGGAGAAAGAGAGACAGAGATAGACAGAAAAAATAAAACATAGTTAGTGATTATGTAGGGGAAGGTAACTTCAAAAGAAAATTATATATCGCTTCCCACACTCTTCCTTCACTCGATGGCCTTGCTGGCTGCAATCACGCTTTACCAGTGACTCTATGTAACTTTTTTTTTAAAGCTGAATTTATAGAATCATGATTTTTAGATAAAGTGTTCAATTCCTTGAAGGATGCCTGTCGAGTTAACAAAATCATATTCATATTTTCAGTAGGCTTATATCGGTGTTTATAGACAAGATATTGGGGAGAAAAGTAACCTTCGAATTTACACTACTGTAATTATCTCTTCGCGTTCTCCGCATTTTTCCCCTTCAAGGTCCACTTCATATATCGCCCTCACCGGCGGATTGGCATTCCTGATTCAGGCCTTGTTCCATATCCTCATTGACGTAACTCACTTCTGGAACGGAGCGCCAATAATCTACGGAGGTAAAAAACAAGTTTGAAAATTGGACAAGCACAGTTGCATTCATGCCCGTTGCACAGATGCGTCATTTGGATTGCGTCAAGCCTATGTCCTAAAGCCCGGCTCATGCGAGGCGTCATTTCGATTGCGTCAGTACCTACGCCAATAGAACTTGTGAAGGCAATTAAACCATACGCCAGATATTAAAAGTATTGTTTGCACTCTTTATTTTGCAGTCAATTTTGAAAGACCGTACAACTCACTGACGTGGTCCTACCGTCAGCATATGACGCCCATGACTTGTGAGCCGGGCTTTAAAGCTAGTACTTCATGGGGTTGATTTGCGTTGCTATAGTAACGCAAGGAAAATGGCACCTCGTGTGCAAGAGACATTGGGGGCGAAGTTTTACCCTGGCGGTAAAGTGACCTCGAAGCAATACTTGTGACCCAGTAGATGGGATCCAGGATATGGGGGCGAAGGGCCGAAAAAAAGCATCTTCGGGGGAAACTTCCCGTATTTCAGGAAGATAAATAAAATAAAATCCCTTGCCTCTCCAGTGGACTAATCTTGGAGGGTTGCCAGGATTCTCAAAATTATCTGTATAAAAAACATTGTCATTATCATAACTATCATTCCCATTACCATCAGTTTTTAAATTATCTTTATTGTCTTAAGCATAATGAACGTTACCGTCATCTAGACTATTGTAATGGTTAATGGGAGGGATGGGTTCTGGCAAAGGTGAAAAATAATTTGTGAGTTTTCTTTTATATTGGTTTGGTAGCATATCAGAGAAGAAATATCCCCTGAAAAGATTTGCTCTTCAAAAATGCTTTCATATTCGAAATATAGACCAAAAGTTCCATGCCACAATGTAATCCCATGAAAACATTTGTGTGCAATCATTGCATGTGACTTTCAGTACGATTGAGTCGATTTAAAAATTCCAAAACTATTATGTTTTACATAACCAATTGCTTCCAGACACTTTCCTTCAAAATGTAATCGCCTGACCAGGGGTGTGTTTTATCAAGCGTTTTGCCAGTGATTTTTACCTTCAAATTTGCTCTCAGCCAATCACATGCAATGATTTCAGTAGCTTATAACAGTTAATCACTGACAAAACGCTTGATGAAACGCTCCCCTGAACTCGACTTATCTTTGAAGCATGTTCTTGTTCCCCCCCCTCCACCCCCCCATCCCCCACCCCCCCCCCCCCCCCCCGAGTATAAGCCTACATTAAAACCAACCGTTTTATGTTACGTCCTTGAGCTCATTTCTATTTTCCTTTCCAATGCGCAGGAATGAACTCCATTCTCATCTACATCGGAGTGGATATCATGACGTCATATCTTCCATTCTCTTGGCAACCTCTGGTCGGTAACCATACCGAGTATGTCATCCTCGGTGCTTGGTCCCTCATGATGTGGAACATCATCGCCTACGTTCTCTACCGAAAGAAAATATTCTTCAAGCTGTGATGACATCATTTTCACATTAAAAGGCAATCCAACCTTGGTAATAAGATGATTTGTATGAAAGCAGAAAAATAAGAAAAACAGGATTCATAGTGAAAATTTGGAAGAAATCGGACAAGGACGCTTTGGATGTTTGAAAAATGAGATCACTACATCTATGCCAATCTCAAATTGGCAATTTGGTGAGTCGATTGTGACATTTTGTGGACAACTCTCCCGTTTGTCGTTTGTCGTTTGTCGTACACAAAATATCATTAATTTGCGGTTTTCCTCGAGGCGCTTTTACCCTCGGGGTAATATACTCAAAATATATTGGAGATAACATATTGTTATTGGTCCTGATGAAAGAAAAATATCCTAAATAATATAGTTTGAAAAAAGTGACATTCTAGTCATTTTGTGTGTTGGAGCGAATGGGGGAATTGTCCACAGCTACATCAGTGACATTACCTTTACGGCCAATTTGAAATTCCCACATGTACAGTGATTACAACGTTCAAAAAGTCATAACTTTCGTATTGCTTGTCCGGTTTCGTTCAGACTTTCACCAGTCTGCTTCTCTGATTTTTTCCTCTTTCATTCAGAGCATCTTGCCATTAAGATTGGATTTCCCTTTTAGTTCCAGTCAATCGCAACTCTTAAAAAGATGGTGCCCTGAACGTGGTTTAACGAATAGGCGAATACTGTAATTCGCTTATCATTTTCCACTGGGCCGTAATTGATTCCTATTTCTCTATGGTTAATGATTATCCAAAGTATATCTTAATTTGTTTTCCATCTTAATTTTGTTATCACTGTCCCTCTCAGTGGCTTTTAATTGTGGGACGTCCTAGCCAGTAGATCGATAGCCAACGAGACCTCTGACAAATTAAGGAGTTTTCGGATGTGTCGACTAGAACGCCGTCCTAGATCCTCCCAGCGACAATGGACTGCTTTGTGTTGACTGCATACAAAGTAGGTGAAGCATGAAGCTAACAATGGGTGAAACGAGGTTCACGTTTTAGAGAAGACGGCAATACCCTGACAATACCATGTTTGACGCGTTCTCGATCTGACTGTAGTGGACGAGGGAGAAGGCAGTGGACGGGTGAGCCGTTCTTGCACAAAGTGGGGTATGCAGCTGACACAAAGCAGTCCATTGTAGCTGGGAGGATCTAGGACGGCGTTCACGTCGACACATTCGAAAGCTCACTATTTTTAAGCCTGGCTCACGCGAGGGGTCGTTTCGATAGCGTCAGTACCTGATCTAATCGAGCTTGTGAAGGCATCTATTAGTTATCCATACAAAAGTATCCTTTGCCCGGTTCAATTGCTTTTAAAACGATAGCACCACATTTGAAATAATATAATCCATTAACCCTTATGGTACCAAAGTGCCCCACTTCGCTCGCTCAAAATTAGTTACAGTGAGTCACGCGTGTCCAAGAAGATGTGCTTGGATCCACCTCTGGAATTGGCAGCTTAAATGTTATATAGTAGACATAGAAATGATAGCAACTTTATGCCCTACCTATTTTTGTGTCTTAAAGTGTAAAGAATATCAAATAATTTGTAATCTATTTTTTATCTTGAATACAAAAAAATTAATGTTGGCGTATTAATGTATAGATGCACAGCTTACTTATATTTAAATATTTTAACAATGGAGAAAGTAACTAATAAAATTTCATTTTTTAATCTAATTATGATCACATTGTTCGAAGTGATTTTTGACATCCAACTGTATTAAAATCAGTAACTGCATACATGTTAAGGATGAAATAACATTGGTTCAAGTATACATGTTTCATAGTTTTTGTGTATAGCTGTCGACTCTTGTACTACCATTGGGTTGCTAGCCTTAGGCGTGGCCAGCGGGGGCACGAGGGAGCTAGCCCCTGTTCATCCTCTTTAAAAAAGGGCGGAGGTCGTCAACGGAATTTAGAGGTCAATACCTGAACCCTACACTCACCCCCAGGTGTTTGGAGGTCACTCTGATCTGTCCCCCTAACCCCTTTCAACATCTGACTACGCCAGTAATGCTAGGTCATTCTGAATGGCGGTAGGAGAAAGGGGAGGGGGTGGTGGTCGGACCAAATTTTGCCGGAAAGTTACAAAACGTGACATGTTAAATTCGACATATTCATATTCATTGTCCCCCCCCCCCCCCCAAAAAAAAAAAAAAAAAAAAAAGCAATCAACTTTCATGATGCTTGCGAGTTGCAATGGACATGGTGGAGCGGTCATTATTAAAATCTTCGATTTAATTTTCCCCCTCTAGAACACGGATAATGACAATGCGCTTCCCAATCTGCATTTCAAGAGTCTCTAGCTTGATCGAATTTTGAATTGTTCATCCTGCAATAGGTTGGTTGTTTAAACCAGCAAAACAAAAACCTCACTTACATCGAACCTTTCCCGGCTGTTCAACTTTAATTATTTTTAATAATACCAGAAATTGAGAAGGACATTTAGGGGACATGTTTTCGAAAGGAAATTAAATTGGTATGGCAAAAGCGAAACTCATTTTCACTTATTTATTTCACATCATTGATATAATGTGATGTGCTACAAAATGAAATCTGCACATACTTCCATAACACATAGTGAAACTCCTGGGGAGCGTTTCATCAAGTGTTTTGTCAGTGATTTTTACCGACAAATTTGCTCTGTCAATCAGATGCAAGGATTTCAGTAGCTTATAACAGTTGTCGGTAAAAATCACTGACAAAACACTTGGTGAAACGCTCCCCTGGATCCCGTAACTCAAAGCTAGCAATTGATCGCACGATTGATGTTTGTGATTAATTGCATTGATCACTATTTGCAATTAATCTAAAAAAATATCGTACGATCAATCGCTAAGCTTTGTGTTACGGGCCCACGGTGTTTTAAACTGTCACACAAACTTAAAACGTATCAATCAAAGCTAAACGGACAAATTATTAAGTGTATAGTTTTAATGCATTAAACTTGACTTGACACGATAGTCATGCTATCGGTTTAATGAGTCGGAGTCGTAAATTCACGTATATGATTGACAAAACACTTGGTGAAACGCTCCCCTGGATCCCGTAACTCAAAGCTAGCAATTGATCGCACGATTGATGTTTGTGATTAATTGCATTGATCACTATTTGCAATTAATCTAAAAAAATATCGTACGATCAATCGCTAAGCTTTGTGTTACGGGCCCACGGTGTTTTAAACTGTCACACAAACTTAAAACGTATCAATCAAAGCTAAACGGACAAATTATTAAGTGTATAGTTTTAATGCATTAAACTTGACTTGACACGATAGTCATGCTATCGGTTTAATGAGTCGGAGTCGTAAATTCACGTATATGATTGTAGATTTCTTTTCTCTATCAAATCCAAAACCTTCCGAAACCGAGGAAGCACTGTAAAGATTTATAAATACAACCAACTGCATAGAAACAATCGCAACTATAGAAATATTTCTTTTCTAAGTATTCATGTATTTCCAGGAGCATTATACAGAATTGAATTGATTATGATCAGGTAAGGTCTGCTCTAGTAGGCATATTGACTACTTTTTTTCATTAATATTCATTTCATTACTGATCCCAAATTACTGATAAAGATGAAGCGTTATGTTTAATCACACAGATAGGTCGGAATAATTTATTTTGGCGAATTGTTATCTTCTTTATTTCCATAATTGAAATAAAACACAAAATTCGTATAATATATACTATATAATTTATAAAAAGACATGCAAACACTATAATCATTATATATTTCATATATAATCCATATATATAATATGTATATTTATATATATACTGTCACAATACACTGCAAAATTTGCAAAATAATTTCCAATTGAAGTAAAGCAAAGACAAATATTTCATTAGATTTCTAATCCATGATGTTTGCGAGTTGAAATGGACATGGTGGACCGATCATGAAATCCCTCGGTTTAATTCTTGTATTTCTTCTCTAGAACACGGATAATGACAATTGCGCTTCCCAATCTGCATTTCAAGAGTCTCTAGCTTGATCGAATTTTGATTTGTTCATCATTCAATTGGTTATTTGTTTAAACCAGTAAAAAAAAACAACAAAAACTTGATGGGAGACAGCGTACGATCTAAACACAACACAAAAAGTAAGTTCCCCCTAAATCAAAATGGCATAACTTTTTAACGAAAAGGTTTCGAACAAAATAACTAGGTCAGAGTGTTCCTACACTTATTGACTAAGTTCTGTGTGAAAATGAAATTGATCCGTCGAGTCATGGATGAGTGAGCAACACATTCAAGGCAAAATTGTCACTTTTCAAAAGTCAAAGAGCCACTGTGGGGTCATTTTGGCGAATTCTGTTTCTGGTTTTTGTTCAAGTGCTGTAGTTGTTTATCATCCATCGTTTGACTTCTTCGCACCTATCCTGACACTTTTCGTGTTTTTGCACGGTTTGGTGAGCACAGTTTTAGTGGAAAGTAGCGATGTTCAACCCTCTTAACTTTGAAATGGCAAAATCCATTCGGATTATTGAAAAAATTAACATCAGATATTGCTACCAAAATGAGTTGTCAATTGTGTAAACACAAGAGGTAATTTTCGTGCTGGTTGAGTGAGCACACTTTAAAATTAAGCAAGAAATGCTAAAATTCACTATTAATAATATGGCATAAAATATGACTCCTGTGACTTTTGAAAAGTGACAATTTTCCCTTTAATGTGTGCTCACTCATGCATGACTTGACAGCTCAATCTTATTTTCACACAGAAGTTAGTCAATAGGTACGTTCACACGTAGAGCGATATCATCGATGCTATCGAGGTGTCGATGCTATTTTGGTGAAGACCAGATAGTGTCGAGACCAAACACTGTCTGAACGCAGATAGTCACGAGATAGAAGCGAGTTTCCAAACTATTCTTGCAGCGAGTTTAGCAGGAGTAAATCTCATGATCCAGAGACAAAGCATCGACGCTTTGTGGTAGACCACCCACCGCGCTTGTGACTATTTGTCGTGTGAGCGCAATCGCTGCTATCTTCACTCGCTGCTATTATAATTCTATCTGTTTCATGTGGTGCTATTATATAATGCAATGTATGTATTCATGTGATGTACCCTCTTCCCTACTTTTTTTTCTATTATCATTCTGTCTGTTTGATCTGGTACTGTAATGTAATGTATGTATATATTCATTGTGATGTATATAGGGGTATAGTAGAGTAATGTGCATACTGTATGGTAAGGAAGTGTTTTTTTTTTGTGGGGGGGGGGGGGGGGTTCCTTCTTTTTATCCTTTTCTTTTTTATATATTGACCAGGCACCACAAAACCACCCAAAAGTCGCACTATGATTTTCAGTTAGAGATCAATCAATGTGTTTTGGTTGGCATGCATGGTCAAATTCTAGTTTTGGGTATTTCCTGAAAGAGTATATTTTTTTCTAAGTAATCTAAAATGTGGAGGCACCAAACAATCTAGAAATGGTATTTTTGCCAGCTTTTTATCAGACTTTAATATGTGTTTCTTCTTTGGATTTTGTTGTATTGACTTTTCTTTTTCACGACCCTGAATACTTGTCTCATTTTAATCTCCCATAAATCTCCCGGAGTAAGTTCTTGCATTGACACTTGTGCACTATGATAAACAGGATATGTCTATGTAGTATGCCAAGTTTTAGGACAATCTGATAATCCCTTCATAGACATTTTCATTGAGTTCTAATCCTCCATTTGTCACCTTAGCGCAACTCTTTGCAAGTCAGACTGCTTCAATAGACTGCAAACTTTAAACTTTAACAAGTAACATTATGAGGGACTGTGCATTCTTCTCTTTGTACTTCGAGTTATGAACATCCAATGAGTTATATATCATTTTAAAGCTGAGAATCTGCTCTTTCAGAATCAGACCTTAACTAAAGTTTGATGTGGTCTTTAGATATTGATTTACATGTGCTTACCAGAGAATATAGTGTGCATGCATGTGTTTTATTTTGGCATAAGATTGGAGTTCAGTCAATTTTGACATGTACAAGGTTTATTTAAAATTAAGTATTATAACACATGTATTTGCTACTTATTTGTATTATCGATATAACAAATGAATTGTTATTGTGTTATTATGTTGATTTATGAAGACATATAACTTCCGCGCTTTTGACCATGCATACCAATTATATACTCGGGTCACTCTGTGTGCCGCAGTAATTATTGTTTTTGGCAGCGGGTGAGCGATGAATAGTCACGAGTGGGTGATAGAAGCAAGTCGATCACGGCCTGTCTGAACGTACTGGAAATATTTTTGAAACTTACATAGCATCGATGCTAACATAGCATCGATGCTATGTACTACGTGTGAACATAACTAATAAGTGTAGGAACACTCCTGCCAAGTTATTTTGCTTAAAACCTTTTCGTTAAAATATTACGCCATTTTGCTTTAGGGGGAACTTACTTTTTGTTTTGTGTTTATTAACATTATATACCTCACTTAATCAAACCATTTCCGGCTGTTCAACTTTAATTATTTTTAATAATACCAGAAATTGAAAAGGACATTTAGGGGACATGTTTTCAAAAGGAAATTAAAAAACGGTATGATCTTGGTATGGCAAAAGCGAAACTTACTTTCACATCATTGATATAATGTGTGCTACAAACTGAAAGCTGCACATGCTTCCAAAGCACGTAGTGAAACTCCTGGACCCTGTACCACAAAGCTTAGCAATTGATCGCACGATTGATGTTTGTGATTAATTGCATTGATCACTATTTGCAATTAATCAAAATATGTATCTTTTTAAATTGTCATACAAACTTAAAACGAAACGTATCAATCAAAACTAAACTGCCAAATGTATAAGTGTAGTTTTAATGGATTAAACTTGACTTAACACAATAGTCTGCTATCAGTTTAACGATTCTTAGTCGTCTGCTTGGAGTAAATTCACGTACTTCAAAGCCTTCCTAGACCTAGGAAGCACTGTAAAGATTTATAAATACAACCAATTGCATAGAAACAATCGCACCTATAGAAATATTTCTTTTCTAAGTATTCAAGTATTTTCAGAAGGATTCTACAGAATTTAATTGATTATGATCAGGTAAGGTCTGCTCTAGTATACTATTAATACATGGTTTGGAGTGCGTTGGTGCGACCTGGCAACACAAAGGTTTTTATCGTGGTGTACTATACGCACGAGGCGCAAGCCGAGTGTGTTTGACACCACGATAAAAACCTGCGTGTATCGACTACTCTTTTTCATTAATATTTATTTCCATTACTGATCCGAAATTACTGATAAAGATGGAGCGTTATGTTTAATCACACAAATAGGTCGGAATAACAATTTATTTTTGTGAATTGTTATGTTCTTTATTTCCGTAATTGAAATAAAACACAAACTTCGTATAATATTAAACGACATGCAAACAGTATAATCCATTATATATTCCATATATAATCCACATATATAATTGTATATTTACATATATACTGTCACAAAACATTTGCAGACTTTGCAAAATAATTTCCAACTGAAGAAAGGCATAGAAAAATATTTCATTAAATTTCTAAAAATGTCCATCATTTCAGAAATTAGAAGCAAATACATGTATCTTTTTCAATCCCGTCTTAAAAGATAATCTTTATTTCTGGGCATGTGGCAATGAGGGCATTGGATAATGGACCAAAATCCAAATTACGCTGAATGTTCTAGATTAACCGTATCAATGATGATGTATAACTAATCACCAAAGAAAAAGCAGGAAGTTCAATTCGGTTATATTTTACCCGTTGAAACAAAGTAACATGCCAATGATACGGCACTGATACAAAGACTGCAAGTTAGACCGCAAGTCCGGTCTAATTTTGTTTATACAAAGTTAAACCACACTTGGATCCAATTTAAGTTAAACCAGAGTTCAGAGTGTGATTGTTTAAAACTCCGGTTTAAAAGGCCGGTTTCGGCTGGGTTTAAACCACACTTAGACCGCGGTTTAGAATACGGGCCAAAGTATAATACGGTTAGTATAAGCAGCAGCTAAGAAGGGAGTAGTCGAGTAGTTGACCGATATTATAATCAACCGTTTAATTACGTATACCAGTTTACATAAACTTAACCCCCAGAAACCTTATGAAAACCCTGGACCCGCCACTGATGAGATATGTCACATGATTAAACATGTGACTCTGTTATCAAAATGCATCCCATGCAAAACATACTTTCACATTTGCTTTCGGTTATACCATGACCATTAGCAAAACAGATCCAGTTGGAAAACGGTAAAAGTGAAAATAACCTGGAGAGAAAAATATACATGTAATATAATTCCCGATCCAAACAAGCTGTTTGCTTTTAAAAAAATGCACAAATACCCTTGACTACGAGTTGAACTAGGTTTTTGTCTCGCCTTCGTATATCTTAGCATAAAGCTGCCAGACCAAAGTTCACATTCTCATTCGCATAGCGAAATGCACGCGAGACAACGCTTGGCGTTTTCATGGTTATAAATATACCACCTCGATTGGGGAACGAACTGTCTAGCTTTCCACATAAATTGAATCCTAGAAAGATATATACTTAATAAGAAAAAAAATAACAGATCAAATGACTGCAAATCATGGTATCCAATTACACTGACTTGATAAACATGCTAAAAGTGATTTGGTTGGGTTGTTTGTTTGCTAGCTTTTTGTATGAAAAAATTAACATCTGTAGTACAATAAACAAACAAACCCCAGACCCCTGAAACACGTCTTTAATATTCTGATTTTGTGTTAATTCGGGTGGAAGAGGCAATCTTTAATAATTTGTGCTTTTCTCTCTATGTACAAACTCCTCTACCCCCGATCACAACATATATTATTTTGTGCGTCAATGAGACGACAAATCCTTCAAAAGAAAGTATTGTCTTGCTGACTGTCTGACAACTATTACATTCCGAAGGTTGAAGCGACCAAAGGTCCGTGAGGATAAAATGCTCCGTCTTGTATAAAACATTTTATTTTGCAAAGAATCCCCCGGATGATTAATTACAAGCGAGGGACAAACAGCAATATGAAGAACAGGAATCGCATTATTCAAATAATCACTGTTGGATCTATAAAAAACCGCATTCCATATCTTGCCCGTTGCGGACGAGGCGTCCTTTCGGTCGCGTTGTTACCTTTGCTAACCAAATCTTGATATATAGCCTCCATAAGATTTTGCTTTAAAGAGCAAGAAAGAAATGAACACAATGTATATACTGTTCATTTTATATGCACTATGTGTACGATGTAACTCTTACATGGCACGTCAAAGACCGTGAAAGTCCCTGACGCAGTCTAACGTCAGGGAAATGACGCATCATGTGTGACGGGCATAAGCATGCATAACATTCATTGTATCTTTAATAGCCCGGCTCACAAGAGGCGTCATTTCGATTGCGTCAGTACTACCTGCGCTAATCAAGCCTGTAAAGGCAATCAACCGATACGCCAATTATAAAAGGTATTATTTGCACTGTTCATTTTACAAACACTTTTAAAACAAAATCACTCTCAATGACGCGCATAAGACCGTAAATGTCACTGACGTGGTCTCAACGTCAGCAAATGACACGTCGTGTGAGCCGGCCTTTATACCGTTGCTTGTTTTTTCTCTTGAGCGTCATTTTCCTTCATCATGACTTCCTTTTCTTTTGCACCGTCGTTCCCTCCTCCTGCTTCCGGGTCCGGTTTCAGGTCAGCCTGGTCCGAGCCGTAGAACTTCTGGTGGAGTTTGTAGGCTCCTGTACACGCGAACCCTGACACCACGCTCATAGGACCAAAGAGCGCAGGGAAGGTCAGCATCTGCACCATACCAGGAGTCCCGTGGAATGAGAAGGCGATGATGGCGAAGGCGAGACCTACGTTCTGGATACCGGTCTCGAAGCCGATGGTTCGGCACTGCGAGTGCGTCTGACGACAGATGAAGGAGAGGAGGTAACCGAGAGTGAAACCGAACCAGCACAAGGTAACAGCTCCGAACCAGATGGTCCAGTGAGAGCTGTAGAGACGTGGATTCATGATGCTGATGAAGATGATACTGCACACCACGCCAATGAACCCGATCAGACTGCATGGCTATTCATGAGACAAAAATGTGAAATACCGGTACAAGTAGTATGAAGTAATGACACCTCTACTTTTCCTGTTGGATCTGATCATGGTACATTGGGAGATTTGGCTAACGGATTTTACACATTCGGGGAGGGGGAGGAGTGGAGATCGTCATCAGGTTTCTGAAAATCCTGGACCCACTCAGACGTTTGATGACATTTACGTCTACATAGAGATGATTATTTCAGACCCTGGACACTGGACCTGCCCCGGCATTTTAGTGTGGCGAGATAACTCATATACATGATATTAGTTCAGAAAGTGTGAATAAACAGGCCTACGGGGTCATTTAATACATATGAATGTTTTGTTTTGGGGAGAAAATTATCATGGTTTACAAAGTCTTTGTTTGTTTTGATCACAACTGTTCAGCATTATACGGGCCATTAACTTGCGACCAACTTTCGCTTTTTGCGGAGATGCGACTGATCGTATAACTCTCGAATAAAGCGGTAATAATTTACCTTGGCTATCAGGAGCGCCCACCGAGGCTTCCTCCATCGAAGAACCATCCCAATGGCAACGGGTACCACAATGAGGACGAGAGCGATGCAGATGTCGAGGTACGGCATGGAGGTGCTCTGGTCGGTCCATCTCCGCGAGTAAATGAGCAGATTGAGCGGCATCATCCCGATGGCCAGTAGTGTGGAGAGGGTCGTCATGGTGATACTACATTTTGGAAGAGGCAAGATAGAAGTGGGTAATACAATTAAGGATGGGAAGATGGAGAAGACATCAAAGAAAATAATGATACAGATCACAAATGAAGGTATTAATGTAAGAAAAGATGAATATGCATGTGAGGCAGGGAGAGAGAGAGAGAGAGAGAGAGAGAGGAGCGAGCGAAATAATGATGCCTAAAATATAAAATTTTAATCATATGATATTATGATTCTTATAAAATTATGTGCAGAAAATAATCATTATAATTATGGATGCGTATGTGGAAGTTTGACGCATCTTTGTTTCGGATAAACTTAATATTTCATTCAAAATAAATCCTGCCCGATAAAGCCTGGCGAAAATTCGTAAATTTAACTTGTCACCGGAGTTTCCTCATTCATTTTTTATATTTATAAAGTACTATCACACGACAAAGTGTGGTTTTCTTGTAACTGATTGGTAGATTAAGTCATCATTCCACAAAATATAAATCGAGCTTCATATACAATTATTCTACTTTTTATTAATTTATTGTATTAATTTTTGTATTAATCTATCATTATTTCAAATGTAATAATTTCCATAAATTTTGCACGGTATTTTTTTATCATGAAAATAATATTGTAATTTTGATTTGTATTTTGTTGGGGGAAAAATGAATTCACGGTTACGTTACTTGACCCTTTGCCTACTACGGGAATTGTGTGGTTCCTGTATTATGCTTTTGGGAATGAGAGAATTGTGTACTCAGTGGGTTAGATTTTCATCATGAACCTTAAAACTTGAGTCTTTAATATCTTTTTGAAACGAAGTCATGAGCCTGCATGGGCGGAAATCAAATTATTCCTAAAGTGTTAGTCAGCGCACTCTCATTCATGCTATACTATAGTGTTTAGGAATAGTGCAAGTCTAAAAATTTCGAGGCACCATAGAAATGTCACATTCAATGTTCTGGATCAATGATTGATAAACTGGCGCGCGCGTGTGTGTATTCTTGAAGGTGACGTACCCCTGCTTATGACGGTTGATGTCTTTAAAGAAAAAATTGGGTTCTGGTGCAGGTGAAAAATGAGATAAATGGATTTTCTCATTGTTTGGATATCAGTTTGTAAGAATATTATATAAAAAAATTTCCCTGAAAAAGATTGTGCTCTTTATTAACGGCTCTTACATTCGAAATATGACTTGAATTAGATGTAATGGACCAAACATTTTAACGCCACATTTGCGTGTATGCAAGGGGTTTAGGTGCCAAAGAAATCGAATGGCGAAAAAAGAGACGAGAGAGAGAGAGAGAGAGAGAGAGAGAGAGAGAGAGAGAAATAAAGAGAATAAGAAAAAGAGAATGAGAGAGAGAGAGAGAGAGAGAGCAAGGGAGAGAGAGAGAGAGGGGAGGGGGGAGATAAAGACAAAAATGATATAGGGAGTCAAGGTTAAATGAAGATGATATGATCCTTTTTTTTTTAGACCCCTTATCCGATGGCCTTATCTCGCTTTTCATCTCCCTCATAAAACGGGTAATTAAAACACATACATGTTTATGAGGACGGAAATAAATACCAGCATCTGATAAGATTAATTTCCAATAAAATGTTTCATTCCAGTTTCAACAGGAATCAATTTCTTGATATAACAAGGGGCGTCTGGGTTGACGCCTCCTTCAATGTGTATTCGTTCGGGAAACTTAACTTTTTAATAAGTTCTGACATTTTCAGGTGCCGTTTTGAGTAAAAAATTAGTGAGTTTTGGAACATGTCGACGTGAACGCCGTCCTAGATCCTCCCAGCTACAATGGACAGTTTGTGACCGCGCTTTGTGCAAGAACGGCTCGCCCGTCCACTGGCTTCTTCCTCGTCCACTAGTCAGATCGAGAACGCGTCAAACTTGGTATTGCCGTCTTCTCTAAAACGTGAACCTCGCTTCACCCATTGTTAGCTTCATGCTTCACCTACTTTGTATGCAGTTAACACAAAGCAGTCCATCGTCGCTGGGAGGATCTAGGACGGCATTCACGTCGACACATTCGAAAACTCCCTATTGTACCCGTGGGGCGAACGAACACACTTTTGCGCACATTTGTTTCCCAACGTGTAGCTAATGTCGGGATATTCCACTTAAATTGGATTGAACTGAATTGAATTGAATTGAATTGAAAACGCATTGTACTTTAACCATTTAACAAAGATGACGACACGACCACCTAATTATTATCTACCAGCAACATTGGATAGTATTAGTCATAAAGAAGGACATGATCCGTCCAGGGTATAGTGCTGGTACTTATGAAATTATGTTCCAGACGGTTGAGTATGGACAGAAAAGTGTCTGTTTGTTTATGTAAGGGAATGATGAGCTTTTAAATAGGAAAACGGTTCCCACTAAAAGAGGGCTTTATCTGGAATTCTATTTTGAAATTTATTAAATAGAGAGAAAATATGCTGCAGCTGCTGATAGCAAATTTATCAACGAACCGTATTTACTAACTCTAGCACATTTAATATTCCGTCGACAACTGTTCATTTCATTCTGGTGCAGTTGGTCTGTACATTTTACTTGCCCCCTTCCCCTAACAAAAATCCTGTCGACGTCAATGCCTACAAGTACTCACCTGAGGCATAAGTCGCCATCAGTCCAAAAGGTGTAGAGATTAGAAAGAGTACCCCCTGGGCTGCAAGCCAGGATAAGACAACCAAGGGCTATGTTCTTCTCGAAACCGACCGCGATTGCGTAACCGTAAGCGAGCAGGGGCATGAAGGCGAACTGCGACACGAACCCGACAAATATGCCGACTGGTCGACGAAGCTTCAGGGTGACGAATGGGATGAAGTAGAAAAGAAAAATAATGATTAATAATTCATTGTCCTGTATTAATACTGTTCTTCCCTGCAATCAGTAATACCCCAGCATTGCCTACTACCCATTTAACCCTGTCAGGACCAAAGTCAACAACACTATGTACAAAGTGAATAGTATTTTAGTCTTGTGGTAACGAGAGGGTTAATACATCTGGGTCGAGAGAGACCAATGTAGGTAAAACACCTTGTCCTAGGATGCAAGAGCAAGAGTCTTCACCAATATACCGCAGTGCTCCCAATGAGGAGAAGAACTTGAGAAGAGGAAAAGTGGAGGAAGATGATGAGAAAGAAGATAAGGCAAAATGAGTGAAGATAAGAAAGGGAAGGCGGAAAAGAGAGCGAAGTGAAAGAAGCCCGTGTTGAAAGCGGAAAACGAACTCGAGGATGGGGATGGAGGATGAAAAGGAGGAGACAATTAGAAAGGGAAAATGGAAAGCGGAGGAGGATGAGAGAAGCAGGAGAAGGCAGAGAAGGACAAATTTATGATGAGGAGGATGAATAGGAAAATGGAGAATGAAGAAGGGGTGTTATATTAACAGTCGAAAAGAAAACAAGGGGAGAAAGAAAAGAAGGAAAGCAAGATGAAGAAAATAAAATTGATGAGAATACATGACATGGAGGGGGGGGGGGGGGGTGTAACTATGGGAAGACAAAATAAAAGGAGTTTCGATCAAATATTGTATAGTAATATAATTAACAACAATATGAGATATACACAACAACATCTTAATCACGTTAATCGTTATTGAATCACCAAATATACTGATGAATACAAATTGACGCTGGAAAATACGTTTGAATATATTTCATGTGAGCTGGGACATATAGAACTAATCGAAATAAGAGGATAAAGTGACACAGTTTTTCCAAATCACATTGTGGTAAATCGTATGTTTTCAACAATAAACACAACCACAAGCATTTACATGCATTTCAGTTGGGGTGACGATGAAATAAAACTGGTCTTAGAAATATATATTAAACTTTTTTTTCGGGGGTGTCAAGAAATGAAATGAATCTAAAGTTTTATGGAAAAGTTAATTAACAACTATCAAACTAGCTCTGAGTAATATAAAGGACATGTGTAAATGATTATCGCTCTTTGGCGTTTGCCAAGTGGATATAGAAAAGGAAATAAAACGAAGAAGTCAAATATTTTTAAAACCCTAAACGATAATGATTTGCTTGAAATGTGTTTACTTATTTTTTCAAGAATTTATGATTTCATGAACAATCATTTTCATTCAGTTGGAAGTAATGTGTGTCTGGCAACCACAGTTTAATATACGATAATAAAAAAAGGCTTTTGTAAATACATGGAGTCATTCATTTGTACTTGATTCAACTGAACTAACTGGTTGTTTACAAAATAGTATTAATGATATTTGCTTTGACTCACAACAATTTTAAAATTCTCCGGCGTGATCGAAGCACCCATCGCTATGAGAACAATGAAGAAAGTTATTGCGATCACGAGTTGATTGGCGAGCTTGAGATGCTGAACGTACGCCGGAGGTCCCGGCGGCATGCCATCTGGCACATCGCTGATATTGGTTGCGTTTGTAGGATCCATGGCTTGTATACGTGTTGGTGCTCCGGTGACGAAGAGGCCTTATGAGTGGTGAACATGTGAATTGCTGTCGAATTTAGTTTTCAGAATATAAATTATGACTCTGCCAAGAGGATGTACGCCCTCATGTTGAACTTTTTCAATGCAAGGGGCGCGCCAAGCATCCAGAGGGAAGTTTCACTTTTCACTCCTCATGTCAGTGATCACTCGTTTAGGAGTAAATATCGGTTTGTGCTAAAGTGTTTTCCAAAAAGAAAAGAGTGCAATTTCATTCTACTTTCACTCTATTCTTACTACCCCGGGGAGTCACGTCGATGATCACTCGATTTTTTTTTTGGAGAAGGTAGAGAAGTGATCCCACAGTGCTCTGCACTTTACTAGATTGGCGAAGGATCTTTATTGACTCTCATATAGTAGGTCCTGGGTTCGAGCCTATCCCAATGCTTACATCCTTGGACAATGTATTTTACACATATTTGACCCTCTCGACCCAGGTGTATTAAATAGATACCTGGCAATGCTAGGCTAATACTAGTCACAGGACACCCAGGCAGAGCAGTATTAATACTAATAAGGATATCCTGCATGGGTAAATAAGACTTATTATTACTTGTATTATTATCCACCCCCCTTTCCATTTAAAGCCCCCCCCCAAAAAAAAAAGAAGGTTAATACAAGTGTCAACTGCATTCATGGATTTCCAGGTGCATTACGGACCTGCCCACAGCCCCGCCCTTTCCCCCCCCCCTCCATTTTAAGATCAAGAAAAAAGTTAATGCAATTACATTCGATGATATTCAAGTGCATTATCTCCCTCCCCTTGTCCCCCTCCCTCGGCCCCGGCATTTTGGATACCCCGTCAGCTCTATGTTCAGTCAGGCAGTTGCGTGTATGAACATTTCCGGTAACGAACATTTCAGAAAATAAGCTCACTTATTACGCTAATTGGTCATGACAGTGCTGAACTTGGTACTCAACACGGTACAATTGTCGAAGGAACATCAATATTCACTCTATAATGTTTCCTCATAGTTTCGCCACATTGTGTCGGTCCCAGCGATGGGAGAGGGTTACTATAGTTTTGTAAAAATCTTACTTTTAGATGTTATTACTTTACATTTACATTTTGGTAAAAAGAGAGAGAATGAGATATGGACAGATTGAGAGAGAAAGAGAGAGAGGGAGAGAGAGAGAGAGAGGAGAGAGAAGGAGAGGGAGAGACAGAGAGAGGGAGAGACAGAGACAGAGACAGAGAGGGGAGTGACAAAAGGTGGAAAATGGAAGAGAGAGGTGGAGAGATATAGTGAGAGAGACAGACAGACAGACAGAGAGGGGGGAGAGGGTGGAGTAAATATTCGATGCTTTAATTTTTTACCAATGTGGCTTCACGTATCGCATAAAAAAAACATAATTAATAGTCTAGTATAACACCCCATCGAACAGGGGCGTCGATAGGGGAGGGGCCGGGCAAATCTAGTATGCTGGCAAATGTGTATATACTCAAGTTGCGTTGGCGAATTAACAAAAATTGAAGGCTTATTTTTTAACCAGCAAATTTGGAAATCTGACAACTTTCTTTGGATATTTTTTTTTTCTGCAAAGGAGGTCCGACCTCATCTCATCCTTATATCAAATGGTCTAGCAACGCCCATGCAAACACAAACAAATACCATCAAATAAACCTCTATATCTCTGCATATATAGCACTGCACTAATCATGGAGAAAGTGGATTTTCTTTGCCAAGGTAGAGAAGACATAATCTTTCCTCATTAGGCCTATTCCCTCATAGAGGTGTTGCGATCTAGAGGATAAGTCACGGGACTATAAATCCCAAGTTATGAGGTTCGAATCCTTTCTGCCACTGCACTAACGTCCCCTTTTTCCAAGACGTTAATTTACATTTACCACATTCAATTCAGGTGTGGGTGTGTGTGTAATTGGGTTTTTACACACGTGTATCAATCAGATATGATTATTTACGTCTGGGGACCGACCTTTAACGTCACCATCCAAAAGACGTGACTCAGTCTCGAACCAGGGTCCGCTGAATCACTGAGTTACTTAGCGGACTTGTCTTGAGATGGCGCTATACGCCTAACCCATCCAGTGCCGTATATAGAGAGAGTCTGGCCAACTCGGTTTCAGTTGGGTAGCAACATGGCGTATATTCCTTTGTTATGTAAGCTTGCAACAAAGGAATATGCGCCATGTTGTTACCCAACTGCAGCCGAGTTGGCCAGACTCTATCTATATACAGCATTGAACCCATCTAGTGTCCCTGTATTAAAGAGTTGCGACAACTCATGATTTGAACGCCATTTTGTTTCCACTATTACGTAACATTTCTATTCAATTCCGATGAGCACCTGGGTGTTCTCACTCGAAAGAATTCGAACGCCATTTTGTTTCCAGAAAAGTAGGACGTCCATGTCGCAACTCTTTAATACAGGGACACTAAACCCATCTAGACTACCTTATGTAGGTACTCTAAACCCATCTACAGTACCTACATAAAGAGAGTAGCGACAACTCATGATTTGAACGCCATTTTGTTTCCACTGCTACGCAACATTTCTATTCAATTCCGATGAGCACCTGGGTGTTCTCAATAGAAAGAATTCAAACGCCATTTTGTTTCCAGAAAAGTCAGACGTCCATGTCGCTACTCTCTATATAAACGCACTCTAAACCCATCCAGTGAGCCATCCATACATATGTCTACACCGTTAGGCCAACTCAGCTCCAGTAGGTAACAATATGACGAGCGTTGTTTTGCAATACCCCAGTCACACTTATAAGACCGATAACAGACCGAACCCAAAAATTACATTACTCCGAATGTAAAAGAATCAGACGGTTGGGAATCGGTGTGGAGTGAGTTTGGCGGTGTGACTGAGGTTTTTTAGGCGACATGCAATAAAAGGAATGTAAGGGTGTGCGCAACAGTGAATGTCGATAAAATAAAGTGTAAATAGATGCTTGCTCGCTCGCAAATTTGCATCTCCCACCAAAAAACTTGGTTAAATTTTAATCTTGATACAATATTTTATTTAAATTAGTGCTTTGTAATGATTAAACTTTTCAAATTACTTGACGACACCGGTACACAAAAGGCTGCCCAACGTCACTATTAAATTTTTATATAAACAAAAATGCAATTACTTGTATGAGTTGGATAATATGTTTTTAAAATCAAAAATCCCAATAGTGATATCCCAATAATGTTTAAATTTCAATCCTCTACTCAGTGTTCATTCTTGAAAGATGTGTTTATGGCAACGCTGCCCTTCACCCTTATAATACACGTCAGAGAAATCTTATTCATCAACCTTTCGTAAGAACTCATACTGCTCTTAACTCATTTTCAATATTTTGTCTTAAATTATGGAATAAGCTGCCCCTGAACATCAGGAGTAGTACCACATTGTCTAGGTTCAAAATTATGTCTCAAAAATATCTATTTTGTAGAATCCAAGTTGCACGTGAACTCAGAAAGCCATGTTGTATGACGTGTGTGTGTGTGTGTGTGTGTGTGTGTGTGTGTGTGTGTACCAAAAGAGGTATACTTGTGTGACTAAATGGACAGTCAAACATAATAGATGCCTTTATTCCGTCAGGCTTGTGTGGCTTTTTTTGCTGCTTGTGTGGCTATTTGAACAATAGGGAGAACAAAGGGAAAGACACACAAGTATACCTGTATGTGTATTTATGTGTTTATACCCATACTTCTGTAAATAAGTTAAAGTTAAAGTTAACACTTCAAAAATGGACCCTGAATGACGTATTGCACGAAGTCTAATTTGCACCGACTTTTAGAGATATCATATTTAATGTGTATGCAAAGAATCCAAATCAGCAATCGGTGTTATTCATATCAAAAAAATACTCGTGATCATGCAATTTATACTCTAAATGTCGTAGACCGAATTTGTTACTTAGTACTCTACATGGCTCTCGAAGCTGAAAAACACCCTTTTTATGGAAAACGTCGACGACGCCTAAAGGCTGAAAACAGATCCTTTTCGACGCTTTTTGTGGACGCGGTTGCGTAGCACGTAACGTGGTCAGTGACCCCACCCCCGGGTGTACTGATAACACAGCTTTATACTATTTTATTACATGATTAAATCTCAATATATAGTATTCGTGATTTGATGCTTACCCATTGACATTTTTTCTTCAGATTTGCCATACAATTTGCTAGATTTTCGTTACAGCAACGATGTGTTAAATATTTATCAAAAGTGTTTAAAATATAATAAATAATAATAATAATAATAATAATATGTCCATTTATATAGCGCAGCTACTATACAAATATACTGCGCTTAATACAAAGTATCATATTATTACCCCGGCTTTAGCCGAGCTGCCATGATAGGCGCTAAGGCATTCAAGGAATATGTGAAAGTTGTATTTCAGGTGTAATATTCTTGTTTCAATTTATAGAGAAATATATCATTTGCATTTCCCACTATATTAGTTTACGAAACGCGGCAGTAAAACAAAGAATACAAAAAAGAACTTAATTATATAAACACACACACTCACTAAAATATTATGTTCTTAATTTATTTGCATTTTAAAACAAATGACCAGATTCATTATTTTGAACAGAGTGTAGTTCAAAAATGAGGAGAAATTTTGTTCTGACCGTAAATTTGAACTCCGTCTCAGCCATTATTATACTTTTGAAAAGCAAGCCTTCCCAGACTCGCTCTAGTGAGGTTGTGAAGATGAGTCACTCTAATTGTTTCCTGAATAAAGGGAGGGGGGGGGGGGGGACTTCCGCATCAAGTTAATAATTTTAAACGTGTCTTATTAAAAGTGTTATAACGTGCACGACACTTTTCTTCGACAACATGACAAGTAACAAAAACACAATCAAACTCAGGGGCGTAAAAAAAAAAGAGGCACAAATTAGAATAATACGTTCCAGTACACACATATCTAATCAAAATTCTCTTTCTAAAGTGCACAGCTGCCAGGTCTGCCCCCCTGAAATATACCTCGTTATTGAAATCATTTGACTTCTTGTTGATTTAATTCGCATAGTATCTTAGACGAGAGATTAGGCGCGAAATTGAAAAGGACTGTCTGATAGAACAATGTCAGATAAATTGGTACCATTATAGATAATCAAATTTAAAGAGTTTGATAACGCTTGCAAATGTGAACAAACTGCATGCATTTATACGTTGTGACATTGTGTGACATACAAAGAGCGAGATTTACATCCATACCTATACAGTTTAATTATAGGTGGGATTTTTGAACAATTTGGAAATGTGAAAACACTACGTTAACATTGCGTTCACATTCCGTTTACACTGCGTTCATATCGTCAACTAAATGAGTCAATGAGTCAATGTCTCATGATTAAGGGTAAATCATTCACTTTCACTTTACATCATCGTTCATTGTTCTTCTTTTCAAACAATTGGTCAGACGATTCTTGTATCGGAGATTCTACTTCTGCTGTCTGTTGCGTTTCTGAAAAAGGCAACGCCGATTTGTTGACGAAAACCGAGTCTTTGAATCAAGTGAAATTCCTGCCCAGTATCTGGTAAAGCTGTTTATCATATCGTTGGTAGAAGGATCGTAATGCATTGATGGTATTCGAATCGGGTAGGATTTTTTTCAGGGGAGGGCAGAGGAGAAGTGGATTTAGCAAGCAATGTGTCTTTGAATCAGTATCAAATGTAACAGCAGTTTCGTCGAGGTATCGAGGCACACCCAGGGCACACCTATAAAGTCTTCGATCTCCTGCAGAACTGGTATGGGGTCCTTTTCCAAGCGATCACCATCAATGGCCATGACATGTGATCGACCAAACCATTCGTACCATCTTCGGAGCTGGATGACGTACATGCCGACATTGACGATGTTATTCCAGACTTGGACGTCGCCGTCGTCGATGACGGAACTTGTGAAGGACTCATCGATGTTGTGAAGGCTATCAATATAGGGATACTGCCCGGCAGTTTTTACCAACGCGTTGCTAGAAGGGTCCATCTTAACGGACTGGACAGAGTAGTATTCCAAGAGGGTGTGCTTCACTGGATCCCGAAGAATGACGAGCAGCTTCGGCTTAGGGACGATATTGTTTCGGATGCCGTCGGATGCTGACCTACTCGCGAAATAGTCCGGAGCCATTTCGATCGTAATCTGATCAGGAGATGTGTAAGGCATTTTTTCCATGTACCACGTCATTCCTTGAAATTTCCGATAAATTCGGTCTATCGAAATACAGGAGTGTATCAGTCGAATGGAACATAACGGAAGGGTGTTTGTCAAGGAAGAACCGAACGGTTGCTGCTCCACCTACGATTATCACATCGGGTACCCGCTGTTACAGTCGATGCTATCCCAACTGTCAATGTATCAAGAAGCTGGTTCCTTAAAGTACGTGATAGATGATAGCATTGTCGCACCTCCGATGTCTTCTTGAAGCTGATGGCGATGCGGTTGTAGCAGTATCGTTTACCGGACGTCTCCAGCAAGAAAATGGTTGAGCTGGTACCACGTTTACCAATGGTGAGAACCGATGGCACCTTCCCGCTACCGATAAGGAGGAGAACTGCGCATCCGCTTATAGGATTGCGCATACTGCAATGATACGGTGCGCGTTCACTGTATCCCACCTCATCTTGGAGAGTTGCTTGTGGTGAGTTATCAAAGAAAGATCTCCTGGGGTAAAAAAAAAGATGATTGAGTCGATGTGACTGAGATTTGAGTAGAAAGGTTTTGCAGGGTGTGCAGCAATATAACAGATAACTATCTGCGAATCTACTTCCACTAGGGTAACGAAAGCATGCACCTCTGCCGCCCTCTACTGCTACAACTCACACAGATGAAGACGGCAAAATCTGTAGTGAACGTAAAAGGGTGAATGAATAGAATATTAAGTAACTATTAAAGTGATTGAGTAACTTTGTGGAGGATTGATAAAATCTGAGCTTTCTGGCCTTACATGTTATCAGTGTATGTAATATGGTGTAAAAATGAAGCCCATGTGGAAAAAAGCACTTCAAAATCATCATGTGCTTCACAAAAGTAAACATATGCAAGTGACCGGAAAATGCCAGACTCATTTTCCCCATTGACTCAGTGTTAGACTAAAGCGTATGGCCATACGCTTTCGTAAATGGGAGTATTCAGTCGCAGATATCTTAATAATAGCATTATATATTTGAAAACCTTTCTATGCCTGGCTATTTATTTATCATTCTGAACATCATTATACAAGACAGATATCAATATTCAACAATTTATTAAATCAAGCCTCCACAAAGTTACTCAATGCCTTTAAGTTAGTTGCAATAATGGCAACGATTATAAATAAAAGTTTGGCAAAATTGGGCCACGAAATGTTATATGTTGACTTCAGATTAGTGGAGCGCACTTAATTTTAAAATAAATATTGTGTAAGTTTAAAAGGTAATAATAGTTTATGAAAGTATGACAGAAATTGTATGATTAACATTGTCATGAATATTTTGAAAACTGATATCACTCCATCTAATTAAGAATCTTTAATTTCCAAATTGCGTATTTTCACTGCGACGAAGGTTAAATTTGAGACATCTTCCATCATGAATTTCATTCGGAGTACATAATGATTTATGTCCTTCAATGTAGAGATGATCCTGAAACGTTTGCGAGCTCATCAAATATGAACAAATACATTTCAGCCATACAAATTCGGTCATTTCACAGTCATTTGTACTATGTACTAGAGGTGTTGTGGTCTAGTGGATAAGTCACCGGACTGCAGATCACAAGGTACGGGGTTCGAATCCCACCTCAGCACTAGCGTCCTTTGGCATACAAATAATCTACATTGCCACTCTCCACCCAGGTGTAAATGGGTACCTGATATGCTTGAGCGCTAGTTACTTTGGCAGCTCGGCCATAACCAGAGTAATAATGTCTAAGCGCCATGAGCGTCATTGCGTGACGGATATGAGCGCTATATAAGTGGCCATTATTATTATTATTATTATGTCCTAATTACGAACTTGCTTATTCGCTAAATTTATGTTCCTATGTTAAGTGAGCTCATCACATTTCCCGAAAAAACGTAACTGTAACTGCATATCCCATTTCGCTCAAATTTCAATTGTCACGGTGAAACCCTAACCCTTACTCAAGTATTTATCCCCAAAGCATCTATGTATTTGTTCGTATTTGATTAGCTTGCAAATAACACGATAAGAACTACTTTCGAAAAATAAACTCAAGGTCAATGTCAAAGTCATATTGTACTGCCCATAGAAATTAGGTTCGGATTATGTAATACACCATTGTAATGTTCGCACATTTCTAAAGGTGATAGACAGGGCTGTTGAAATTGTCTTGAGTTTATTTTTCGAAAGTAGTTTTTATCGTGTTAAATAATCTTTTTTGTTCTTTTTAAAGCCATGTTTCATTTGTCTTGGTTTTTATAGTCTGTTACTATTTGAATCTCTCTTGTATATTTCTTGTATCATTTATTTATTTATTTATTTATACTAGCAAAAATTACCCGTGGCAACATGGGGGGAAGTTGTTTATTGATGAAATTTATTTTGAACAGTTGATTCATAGCAGACTTCGTTTTAAATATAGATAGAGGTTCAATTCAATTAGCATCAGGGTTTAAACTGGGGGAAGAACTTGAATATCATTGTGGAGTCAAAATCTAACTATATAGAATAGAAAAAATATGTATTGTAACACAGTGTATTTAGTAAGCAGTCAAGAGGCAATTATTGTAATATAGAAATGTTATAATTATTACATTATTATTATATATAAAGTCACAGATTGCATTTGTTTGTAGTTCTTCAATAGAAGGTTGCTCAATCATAATAGTGGAATGTTGAAAGAAACGAAAAGTATAGTGGAATGTTGAGAGAGAGAGAGAGAGAGAGAGGTGGGGGACGGGGGGTTAAGAAGGAAGAGAAAAATAGTCGGAGAAACAGACAAGATAGACCGTGTGGTATTCGAGAGAGAGAGAGAGAGAGAGAGTATTACATCGAGCACGGAGTTGGTCTATGCATCCAGGAACCTCAGTATATCATTTGTTATTATGTGGTCTACTGCCAGCTACGGTTAAAAAGCCCAAGATGAAATGGGCATCAATGAACCATCGATCTCTAGATGATCTCTACCCAGTGCAGAGCCATCCTGTGTATGGATGGCTCTGACCCACCCAGTGGATAAACGCCCTCAACGTTCGATGCGACCTGAGGCGACGCGTCGCCACGTTTGGGCTCGCAGAAAAACACCGCTGCAGTACTATTTCAATACAATTTTATGCATTTTTAGAATCAAATAATTCAGCACTGTGAAGTTTTTTTTCCACGAATTAACTGCAAAATTAGGCTAAATAAGTGTACCCTTACAAATTCTAGAGGCGATTTAATGTGACAATTAGTATAATGACTTTTTTAAAGTAAAAAAATCAAATCACGTATCTTTCGAATAGGAGTTCACTGTAATCGTACACAGCAGACGATGTCCCACGATATGTCTCACGTGGTCCCGCGTACTGAGTGAGGGCTCCTAATTTTGGTCGCGCGGCCGCATCAACTGCTCGCATAGAGCCGTGCGTACGATGCGATATCCACGTAAGGTGGAGATCGATGCAATGAACTTGATTTTGTTTTGTTTTTAAGAATCTTTTATTACTTCCTTTTGCAAAATAGCATTTTCACAATAATCAAGGTAAAATACAAGAACAAATATATTCACATGCCAGTATCATTGTGTTAAATTACATAATAATAACGATAAGTAACCATTATTTTACATGCATGCATTAAAATAGTAAATTATGCAAAATCTGGAAGTCTTTATTATGATAAAAAAAATATGAAAATGAAGATTAAAATAGAAAAGGAAGAAATGAGAAGAAGAAGAAGAAGAAGAAAAATAAAAAATAAAAGGAAAAAGCCCCCCCCCCCCCCCCATTGTGTTCGTTGTTCCGCCTCAGATTTTAAAAGACTACAGTTCAGAATTTTTCTTCATGATTTTGATGTTATTAATTATTAAGCACACTTAGCTCCCCATGTCCATCCCCACCGTCCCGGAAATCAAAATTTTCCCATTTTCTAAGGTGTAATGAGAGGGTACCTCTCTCCAAAGCCAATTTTTTTCTCTTCTAATCGATTGTCTGACATCATTGCTTTAATATTTGTTTCGGTCGGAGGTGTAACTCTTTTCCTCCATTGGAAAATCATATATTTAACTAATAGAATAAGATCATTTACTGAATTTTCTCTCCCCACATTTTCCATATTAAATTTTCTCCCAGTTCAAATCTTTCAAAATAGGATACTTGAATTAAATGCTAACCTTTTCCCAAATATTTTGAATGTGAACACACTCGTAAAAAACATGACTATATGTTTCCTCTTCTTTCTTACAAAAGGAACAACAATTGTTTTGAATTACACCAAAACGATACAAAATGGTTTGTATAAATAATGCTATGTAACATTTTGAATTGCAATTCCCGTAGCTTGCTATTAAGAGTACATTTCCTTAAATTAGTAAATGCTCTTTCTGCATAATTATATAATGGGTATATTAAACGAATATTTCAACTTATTCAGAACAGATGAATTTTCAGATTTGTTATCAAGTAATTGTAGATATAATCTTTTTGATAGGATTTTACTTAAGGGTATTACTCTGTCAGCAAATACAAAGTTGATTTCTCCCTTATCGAATCCTATTTCTCCTTTTCTTTTCTCACCATTTTTTTCTTCCAACTATCTGGGATCATTCCAAAAATATATTCCAAAAATATATTTTATTCATAGAATATATCGATGCACAATGTATATCGATGCAAAATGTATTCCACTGACATAACCTGATTACAGGGATTCAAAAGAATTAAAGTGTAGTTTGAAAATATTTTATCAGAGTATCATTCTGTAGTTGAATCGTACAAAAATATACATATACATGTAAATTATTATTGTTTTTTTCTTTTCTATTTTCTTTTTTTTTGGGGAGGGGGAGGGGGTCGAATTTAAAACTAAATGTTTATTTTTTTAAATATTCCATTTATTATTTTGGGAAAAAGTGTGTTTGGAAGGTTAAATGATTACCAATGAATTTGTCGACATTTAATTTATCCATCGTTATGTCAGTGATTTCATGACGACCACCTGCAAATGTACGCCAAAAACGTGAGGAAATGTATTATGATTGATACACTATGATACTTTTGATATTACATTTTTTTTCTTTTCTGTAGATGCCTTGTTGCCTTTAGGCCTATATTAATAATTCATGTAAATCGATATACCGTCTGTTTGGAGCCAGAAGGGCGTTAACTCATATACTTTAACACAGACTCCCTTTTTGCTCTCAGTAGACGATACATGAAAAATAAGAGGGTTGGAACAGAAGCGAAACGTTTCCACAAAGAAACATGAATAGATTGGAGAGAGAGAGAGAGAGAGAGCGAGAGAGAAGCGTCTTATATTCAGGGCGTTCAATCCACATGTACTTTAGTGTAAAAACAAAATCGAGAATGGAAGAATAACGATGAGTAAAAAATGGAGAAAATCATCAAAATAAGAATTAGAAAGTCATAGTAAAATAGGAGAAATCGTAAGGAAGTGAGGGATAACAAATAATTGTACTTGAAATAAATGTGAAGAATACGGAAGGGAAGAGGAAGTGAAATAGAAGGAGAGACAGAGAAGAGACAGGGATGGTCAGCAAAACAGGCAGAGAAGGATGGCCATGAAAAGAATGAAAACCGGTAGAGAGAGAGGAGGGAGAGGGAGAAAGAGAGAGAGAGGGAGTAAGAGCGTTGAAAAGAGAAACATTGGCGATTGGAGTGGGGAACTGGCTACGAATATGGACTAAAAAGGATAAACTCACATTGACGGTCATCATCATCACCATCACCACCACCACTCAAAAACCACTCCACACCTTCACTACTATATCGCCTCCACCATCACAATCACATCATCGTCGTCACCATCATCATAATCTTCATCACAAACATCCTCATTATCATCATCACCATCATCATAATCTTCATTACCATCCTCATCATTACCATCATCACAATCATCATCACAATCATCACCATGAAGACAGTCATTATTTTCTTTTGTTACTGAAAATTTATGTTTAAGTAAAGCTATCAATAATGCACCCAGTTTTGTTATGAATGATTTATACAATTTGTATTTGATTTGAGATCATCATCACAATGATCACCATGAACACAGTCATTATTTTCTTTTGTTACTGCAAATTTATGTTTAAGTAAAACTATCAATAATGCACCCAGTTTTGTTATGAATGATTTATACAATTTGTATTTGATTTGAGAGAGGAATAAAAATATTTAAAAAAAAAGAAAAAAGGTCAACTCCATCTAGACCGATAATTATCTGAACAAAATTAGTAGCACTGATATCGATAATATAGCATTACCATAATAAACGTCTCTTCCCGCGATCATTCCGATTGAGATATTAAAATATTCCGCTTTAACACTTGTTTGCTACCATTTATCTATTTAAAAGCTTATGGTTATTTCACACAACTCTCCCAGCCTCTTTCTTTTCCTGTATATTTTCCTATATCTTTCTATATACATGTTTATTATTCGGTGTTTTGAATTCATTACTGTTGGTAGAAGAGAGATTTTTAAAAGATATTTACAGCGTTCAAGTAAGCCACTAATTACTTTAAAGCCTGCTTCTAAACCATTTTCATCGTATTCATCTCTCTCTCTCTCTTCTCTTCCTCTCTTTCCATTTGAACTCTCGATGGCAGTGTAAGATAGAAGTGAAAAAATAGTGAAAAATAGCATCCTGCGTAAAGATGGCCAAGAAGAATAGAGCATGTGGTGAAAATTGGATAGAACGTGTCGGTCCGTAAAGAAGAATTGCTGAATGGACTCATTCACCAATGCCCACGAATTACCACTTTCTACCTTTCAATACCCAACACGCATCACGCAAATAATAAAACCCGCAATTATATCCAATCCAAAAGACACATAAATGTCATACGATTGACAGAAAGGTAAGCATATAAGGGGAGGCAAACTTGTGAAGACTCGGGAAGAGAGCAAATATGAAATAAATCAAGGAAACACTCGATATTTTTTTTCTCGTGAAGTATGATTTTTTTCCTTCTCTTTTATTAATATGATATTAGTCAGCAGTAATCTTCTTGCTGATGACAACGACGGTGGGTGTATTCTATTTCTATATCCATCAACATGAGTGGTATATCACTTACTGCAAACGATACAAGCTTTATTTGATTTGATTCATACGTGAGCATATTTGATCATTCAAGTTACAAAGACTGTCTTGACACTGTGAAGAGAGCTTGAAAAAACTTCCACAATTTACATATAATAATTACGATGCCACAGAGGGGTAACAACAGCTTTAAGAGACAAGCAATCCATTATAAAAAGAGAGGATCTATCCATCCATTAGGAAAAAAAAAGTAATTTGAAGATAAATTAAAAGTGTGCGATATTCACTTTAGAATCCGCATTATACTTATTACAAATTGCAAAGGGTGTTTCTCCTTCCCATGAGTTGTACAGGTCTCTCTTGTATCTAGGCATTTCTTATTATAATCTTAAGAAGTTTAAACTCTTGTTTCAAATCATGCTCTCATTTTGTACTCATAGGCTTAAGCTACCAATACAAATGTTGGGACAAAATACCATACTCATTTTTACACTGACATCTACATTTTACATCATTTTGTACAAAAATATCATATGATATAACTTCATAATATCCAGTGTCTGAAATCATCCAACTGTTAAATCCATTTTTCACGAGCATCACTTACAAATTACATCTGAAATCATTGAGCGAGGAAAATATTCACAATTTGTTTCAACTCTTTCTTTAAATGATTGTCTCTTTAAAATTTGTACTACGGCAAAATGTACATAAATATATACACAAAGGCAATGACATATATAAATGTATACATCTATCAAGGGCAGAAAACGAGTTTAAAAGCCAGTGGAATAGTTATTTGTCTCTCTCTCTTTCTAAATATATCCACAAAGTAGCAGAATCATTTGTAATAATCTTCATCAATGGAATGATACATAAAGACGTAATGCCACAACTAGTTTGCTTACTACACGATAAAAAGCAAAAACAAAATGCATGAAAAGAGATGAAAAGTAAAAAAGAAATACAGCTCCTAACAACATCAAATTGTCAAAATGTAACATGCAATACATTTCTTTAAAATGAGCTTTCAAATGCTAACTACACTACCATTCAAATATCAATTAAAAATATCGAAAAGAGGGAATTATTCAATTAAATCCCAAACTGAAACATATTCAGAGTCCCATGGAATACATTTGTGCAGTAAACTACATTATCTATAAATATTCTACAAAACTGGAATGTCGCAGCCTTCTACATAATCTTGAGTTGTCCAATCTTAAGAACACACAAAAATAACAATAACAAATTTGTACAAAGCACATCATGTAGTGACCTTGTATAAGCAAGCACAAAAAGGTTCTGTACAAATGTAAGAAACTCTAATTTCAAAAGAAAATCTCAACACTTATGCCCAAATATATATATACACGCATGATGATAAAAATTACTGTAACAGTTTATAAAAATTGACGCGTAAAATTCTCTGGTACGTGATATCGAGACAAAATATATACAGCTACCTTTGAGCACAAAAAAACATGAAATCTTCTGCCACAAAAACAATTTGGACAGGAGTAAATGCTAGCACAGAGTAGATTCACGCTAAAACTGGGAGGGGCACTTTAAAAAAAAAAACTGTTTTCATAAAATTTCCTTGTTTGTACTTTCCCCTTTTGACAGAGCATATCAACCATTGTATTCTACCACATATTAAATATATTACATAATTCTGACATACAAGCACAATCTCTTACAACCCATAACGAAACACATTTAACGATGTGTTTTTTACTGTTACATCATGGAATTTAAAAAAAATATGAAGGCAAGAATGTTCAACCACCCATCAACTTCAATGTTTTTGACAAAAAACCCTCTCCCTTGAAAGTGCAATATTTAAAGGTTAAAACAGAAACGAACTGTTTACAGTTTGATCCTTCCTGTTTTAAAATCTATGTATCAAATATTATTTTGTCACTAAAACAATTACAGTTATTTTACATTTCCTTACCTACTAATTCAATTTGAATAAAATGGCAATTTGATAAACCTCTGCTACTAAAGAAACATTACTTAGCATAATTCCCTAAGTACAAGAACAAACCCCTTAAATTGTTTTAGATTTTAAATTTGCTGTTTATTATTTCACTTCAGAGTGAAGAAGCAGAACGACAGGCTTACAAAGCCTCTCTCCATCTTATTTTCACTTTTTAATAGTAGAAATACATCTCTGAAAGATTACTTAAGCCCAACAAATTTCAAAACTACAAGTATTTTTTATGTGACTAATAATGAGATAATATTGATCTCGGTTTTTAAGATATTTCAAATGTGTTCTTTATGATTTTATACACACATTTTTAATCATTACAATCATCCTTATAGTCTTGTACAACCACTGGCTACAGAAATGATATCAGTGAGGTGAAGAGAATTTCCTTTCGTAAGTTGTATAGAAGTCTTTAACAGAGATATATTTCTTGCCAGCAATTTATCTTTAAAATTATTTTTTTTCATAACTGGCTGCACAAGAAAGAGATATTTAAAAAGGCACATTTTACTTGACTTAAAGAGCACTTTTTGAATATATAGTCACATTTCATCTTCCAATTCAAATAGAATATATTCTCCCCATAGTATATATTTTCTTCATTTCCCTCTCTGAAATCATTGGAATAAATATCTTCCTTACAATCAAGAAGGGGCTGTTGACAGTTTGATTCATTTGGCACAATAAAATAAAATCACTACAGATGGTCAAATTGGCAATATATCGACATTTTTCTATCATAGGAATACACAGGATGTATACAAATAATGTTCTTTCCCCTTCCTAATAAATAGTAAATATATACAGCAAAAACATTCAAAATGGCAAATCTGTCAAAATCATTACATTCATATTTACAATATACTAAACAGCCACATGAGTTTATACTGAACCTATTTTGGCAGATGAATAAATGGAATACAAGATCTCCTGATCAATTTGAATACACAGGATTTGATTGTCAAACACAATATAAGTCTAATTGTAGCCTTTGCTGAAAATGACACAAGGTTAAGGTGACGGAAATGCTTAAGGTTCTAACGATTTAATGGCTTTTTATTCTAACATCACAATTATATAAACTATGATAAGATGGAGAATCTTTAAAGTTGAGTTTAAAGATGTGCCTTAGTAAATATTTCATGATTCCTTAGGAACATAGATCAGCCTAAAATAGTATTTCTCTTTTTTGTTGTTCTATGAAAGCATTTCAGTTACTATTCAGCCAAAAAATATTTCAAATACAAAGATTACATGCGAAGGGAATTACAATATCACAAGTATATACTGTCAGTCAAATCAGCGATGATTTTGAGGAGAACAAATTAATCAAATGTAATTGATTTCCTTTCTTCATAACTTTGGAAAATATTAACAATGAAGGTAGATAGTTATCTATCTACATGGCATTTATGCATCTTAAGAAAGGATGCTTTCTTTAACAATATTACTAATCATTAGTAATTTAAGCATATTGAAATACAATCAAACCACCATTTAACCATGGTGGACTATTCATTCTAAAGAGGTTATATATTACAACCAAAACATCTAAATCATCTGGTAAAAGCCAAAGGGGAATCAACTCCTACGGGCAATCAGCAGAAAATATTACTCACATTTCTTAAAAAATCATCTTAAAACAGGGGGAACAGCAAAGACAGAGATCTCAAATGACAGTAGCAGTGTGCTGTGGAGGGCAGAGCAATGGCTGTCCCTTTGATAGGATGCTCTTCTTGCGCTCGTCCTCTGAAAGGGCCATCATGATGGAGTACGCTTGGAGCTTTGGGTGTCGCCCATTCAGTCGTGACCTATCAAGATCCCCTGCCTCTTCGTCTCCTCCAAGACTGTCAGGGCGAGCCGTCGAGGATGCATCGTCATCCTTGTCGTCATCGTCTTGGTATTCTGACACGGACATGGCATCGTCTGATTGCATGTCTTGCTCTGAGTCTGGTGTACGAGGAATGCTGTCGTCCTCTTCGTCGTGGTAGAGGTCAGTTTCCATCATGACCTTTGAAGGATCAGAGGATTTCTCAAGCCCTACATCCATGTGCTGTTTCTGGAAAGGGAGCTTTAACTTCAGCTTCATGTCTTTTTGCTGTGGCTCCTCTTCAAGACCACCCTCTTCAGAATCCCTTTCTAGATGAGCACCATCCTCTTTCCCGATGTCATCTTTGCTTCTGTCAATGGCCATTTTTTCCTCTTGCTCTCTCAACATGAGATCCCTTCTAGCTTTCATCTCAGCTACCCCGATGAAATTCTTGATCTCCGTGAAGTAGGCCTCATCCTTCTCGCTGAGCTCATCAGACCAGTCATCATTCTTCTTCAAAGGAAGCGGTCTGTCTTCTCCATTTACTTTCTCTGGGGTCTGAGAATCCCCAGAGAAATCTTCGCTCTCATGCTTCTTGAGGTGGCGGTCAAGGTTGGTCTGCTGGCCAAAACAGCGGTCACAGAGCGGACACTTGAAAGGTTTCTCCTTGTTGTGGATGTTACGTACATGGCGTTGAAGGTTGGAGGAGATGCTGAAAGATCTGTCACAGTATTTGCAAGAGTAGGGCTGCTCTCCTGTGTGAGTGCGTAGATGCCTCGTGAGATTGGCCGATCGAGGGAAGAGCTTTCCACAGTACTTGCATGTGTAACGATCCTTGCTGCGGATCACCATTTTGTCAGATGGACTGGACCCTGAATACATCATGGTGCTGTTCAAAGCATATGCTTGGTGAGCAGGAAGGCCTCGGAACTTCATCAAGTTCTTATTGGCAGCATAGAAATCCATCTTGGGGATGGGAGGGAAGTGAGGTAGAGGAATAGGGACAGCAGGAACTTTCTCTCCATTCTCCATGCGCTGGTACTTGTCTGGAGGTGGGCCATGTCCATTCTGCACCCTGTAGATGGGGTCCATTGAGAGAGGGAGTCCTCCTGGATAGGAGAAGGCCACACTTACAGGGACATCTGCCGTTTTGCCGAGGAGTGAAGAAGGGATACCAAAGATGTGTGGTCTCCTCAGGTGACCTTCCTCTTTTTCTGGAAGCTCTGAGGACTTGGTCTTTGGTCTTGGCACACTCAGGTCCAAGGGTTGATCATCCACCTTCCTTTCCTCCTGCTTATGTGGTTTCAGCAGGTTCCTGGACAAGTCAAAGGTTGGCTCCAGTTTCTTGACTGGACTGTCTATCTTCTTGAATGATGGTGGCGAGTGACTGTTGCCCAATCTTGCCATGGGATCAATTTTCAGAAGACCATACCCTATACCTGCAGGATTGGCACTGAAGTATCTATCTGCAATAGATGCGATGGCCTTGATAGGTTCACTGCTACCATTCTTCATAAAAGGCATTTCACTTGCTGCAGGTGAGGCCTTTCCACTTTCTTTCATCACCTCCTCATCTGGATTTTCTTTCTTGACAAATTCAGCCACCCTCTTTGCCTTGGTGACCTCCATATCAGCTTCACTTTCAACATCACTGTACGAGCTGCAGTCTAGCTCACTGCCACACGGAGTGCTGACTGAGGCTTCACTCTCCTCACTATCCTCTCTCTCCATCTTGATCCTTCTGGACAGACCCTTTCCCTCCTGGTCCCTGCCTGCACCAACTGTATAGTGTTGCAGCCATTCCTCTGTTGACATCCCTTTGGCATTTTTGTTGGCACTCTCTGTAGCTGAGGCAAGAGCAGATGGGGTAAGGTTTCCAGTCAGGAGTGAAGGGTGAGCTGCAAGGGATGGATAGCTGAGAGGATAGGGTCCTCTGATGACTCCGTTAGTGTTGCCTGAGCTGGACAGAAGGTTGTTTTGCATCAAGGCCTGTTGGGAGAGTTGTAGATTGGCATTCCACATCTGTGCAAGGCCAGCCTGATAGAGAGCACTGGACGGGGGCATTCCGAGGAGAGGGGCATTACCACGCAAGAGGACACCAGAGCTGGGATTGTTATGAGAAGCATTGATAGAGGTGTTGAGCTGGCTATTGAAGACCTGAGCATTGTGGCAAAAACGGCGGTGCTTATTGAGCGATGTCACCGTGGAGAACGTCTGACCGCAGGTGGCACACTTGAGTTGGGTGCGGCAGTTGGCATGCATGCGTTTGTGCCGACAAAGGTTGGAGAACTGGGTGTAAGACTTCAAGCACACCTCGCAAGTGAATGGCTTGATGCTGCTATGGATGTGAGTGTGTTGCTTCAGACCACTGGACGTTGCAAAAGTCTTTCCGCACTCTGGGCACGGGTGGCTCCTAGCACCCTCGTGCTGCGAGCGAATGTGGCGGTGTAGGTTGCTGGGATCTGAGAAGCATTTACCGCAGTTCTCGCAGGGGTACATCCGGTCGCCATAGTGGGTTGCCTGGTGTTTGATCAAATCTGATTTCCAGTGGAAGTTTCGCCCACATTCATTGCAAGAAAACTCTTCATTCTGCATTCCTTCTACCTCTTCTTGTTTCTCATCAGAACCCTCTGACATGGAATTTGCCAGACTGTCATCTGTCATTATTGGTTTGCTAGTTTCCATCACAGTGTTGGCTGAAAAAGATAAAATGAAAGGTGATAGATTATTAATATGTTAATGCTAAAGTCTGCAAAAGGTTATACATTTATTCAATAAAACTAAAGGTTAATTACTGGCAAGCATACATATTATTTTTGTTTGATGTGAAGGAAATATTTCAAACTCTATATATTTTGTATCAATAAAACATTCAGGAAATGAATCTGAATTTAATATAGTATTCTTTCTTGTCAGATATATTGATTATGTACCGTAACTTCTAAGGGTACCCTCACCCCAAGCTATTGCTTTTAGAGGTGTGTCCTCCAAACATGTATGTACTATGATGAATGTATATTTTGTCATATTTTTGTTAAAAATACATGTACATCATTTTGTTCATTTTTTACTTTGTTTACTTATATTGTAAGATGGGAAATATATGTCTTTGAACTGAACTGAATTGACTTATAGAGTATGGTTTATGAGTATGGTTTCATATTGGATAATGTGTACAAAGGTGAGTACATATAAAATCCACATCATCATTATCTTCATGCAGTGATCCCATATCTTTGGCCAACACAAATATCACACCTTACAGACATATTATCATCGAACCCAACACCAGACACGCAGCAAGCCTGAACAAAAAGAAGGTGCAGCACGAGCCGGTAATTTGTCGCGCGACTGCAACGGCACATCCCTAGCATGGGTCCTTTGTTTTATGGCCTCCTCTGTTAGTTTATTCCATTTCAAATTTGATAATAAAGAAGGGTCAGGCATCGTCAAGCAAACACCGTTGTTTAATCTCAGACACCTCCTATCACTTCAGAGTTCTATATCTGCTTGTTTGTTCTTAGGTATGTGTTTGCTCTAGATAGGGTATGATATTTGGAAAAGCAGATGATCCACGCTCTCCCTCGGCATGTGCCCCCCTTTCACCTATCCTTCAAGAGATCCCATTGCTGTTTGATTTATAGACAGCATTTTTAGTCAGGTGTTTTCCCCTCATTTCTTCTTTTATAAACCACATATATGTATGTATATTTGTTTTATTCTAGAACATGAAATGCAGTTTGATTCTCGCTAAGAAATACAAATATATAATTTACTTCTACTATGTAATATTTGTATTAAATCTCTTGAATTCCTCCTCCACATTTCTAATTTGACCTTTTACTTTACATTTTAAATTTAAATTTCAAAACTCTATGTTTTTGCCTCTTTAGTAGTCTTTTGTTCCTTGGTTTTCATGTCATCATCTTACAACCAATCAATACTATCCTTGCAAGCACTGAATAGCAAATAAGCAATCTTTTAGAAATTGTCTAATTTCCAAAGTTTTCTCCATTCTCACCTTTGAACTCTTGATTTAGTGTGGAGAAGATGGCATTGGCGTTGTTACAAGCGTACTTCTGATGTCTCCGCAAAGCGACCTTCGACCTGAACGTGCTGTTACACTCTTCACACTCGTACTGCTTCTCTTCTATAAAACAAAACAGATAATGAGCAAATGGTCAATGTGAAAAAGCTTCTGAATTAAATATCTTTTTTTCTGTATCATGTTGAAAGGATTCATATTAAACATTTCCCAAAATCACTGAAGCTGAAATGACCGTTGATTCCTCAAAATAATCCCCTCACGTGAGTTATTACACAAATACCATTATGCACTATCAGCAACATATGCCTTCTATTCTGACTGATATTCAAATAATTATAAGTCTGGGAGAGTTAAGCTTTATTATACAGCACAATCTGCTTATTTACTGTCGTTCTTATTAGGTTTGTCTTCCGCATATTTTTACCATAAGTGTTGTTTCAGTTGATTTTGTGTTTACTTCCCGTGTTATATTTGGAGTTTGTTTTTAAAACAATCGGAGGAAAAAGAGATGCATAAGAACTTACCTATGATCTGTATTGGGTTTCCCTCTTGATCAGGAAAAGCTGCATCTTTAAGAACTAGAAGCTCCTCACCTGTACCTATATTGTGGATGGCTTTGTAGTAAACCTGAAAATGACAAAAAGTATAGAAAATTACTCATACATCTTTGAGGAAAGCCTTCCCCCAATACCCTCTGCCATAGGTAATATAAAAAAAAAATGTTGCCTGCTCATTTAAGGACAGCCAAACTATGGTGATAAGCATGTAAATGTACCATACCAAAGAACAACCAAATATATTGAGGAAATACCAAGATAATGTATATTTTATCAAGTAATCAAAGAAGCAAATTTGAATTAAATTGCCAAAATTAATGTAGGAGAAGTATTGTTAAGATCCAATTTCATGACATTTATCTGATCAGTATGACAGCATAAAAAAAACCAAATAAAGATGGGGGGGGGGGGGGAGCTCGTTTAATGTGCATATACTATAGAGAAGAGAAGAAAGTGAGACAATAAAGCAAATCACATTCCAAGTCTTTACTGACAATAAGAATATAATTATGTCTTAAATCTTCAATTACAACACTGCCACAATTTCAAATGACTTGCCAAAGAAATGTTGCAATGATTAGGTTTTATTAGAACATTATTATGTCTCTTGTAACATCAAAGGATCAGAAAATGAGATATGCTGATGTCTTGTTGAAGGATTTAGAGAATGATGTGAGAATTGAAAGACCTTCAGGTTTAGTATTTTATCACTTCACCTGTCATGGTTATGGGGAAAGCTTGGTGCTTAGCAATTACAACATAATTTCATTCCAGGGGCAGGAAATCAGTAAATAAGAACCTTATGTTTTTATTTCATTCTTTTTAAAAATTTATACTGGTAACCATGCAGAGACAAAAACAAACGAACCATAGAGTGATATATATATATATATTGTTGAGGATTATAATATAAGGAAGAATGTGTCACAGATATAATTACAGACATAATGCAAATGAACTTTCATCTATTAAAATACCAAATGCAAACTGAATCAAATTCACTTTGTAGCTAATAAGTCACATCAGGAATTGATTAACAAGTACAGGAATTTTAAAATCTGCGCTCTATTCTTCAAATTCACAATGTACCTGTACATACATGTGCATGTATGTATGAAAGGTGATGAAATTTTCAATATATGTGTTGTGACTAAATAAAACATCTAATATTATTCATTCTGAATACATAAACTACATTAACAGGTACAGACATACTTATAATGTCCTTTTTGCACTCACCTTTCCATCCACCTGAACTGGAACCATGTTCTGATTCTCTAGCTTGGGGGCACTGCGCACATACTTCATCCAGTTTCCTGTGCCTGGCTCGCTGGCGTCCACCCAGCACTTCACCTTCCCAAACTCATCCACAATCTGTACAGGAATAGATAAAAAGAAAACAGATTGATTAAATTCTAGTAACAAATTTGAAATTATATCATTTTTCAAAGGACAATCTGGCTATTGTGGTCACTTCTGCTTTGCTGAGATTATGAATATATGGATGCTATTTTTAAAATCCAACAGCGATATGCAGGGATTTTTCCACCTGGCCTATGAAACAAATAAAATCTGAAAGTGACCATTAGTCAGAAGCACAGCGATTAGACTGTTAAAGAGAAAAAGAGAATGTCATTAAGTCTTTTGACTTGGACAAAAGCCAATGAGATCAATACCTCAATGAACATACTCTGCAACATGAATGAAAGGGTGACTATCTGACATCAGATCGCACTGGAGAATGACTCACTGGAAGTAAGGAGAAAAGGAAAATCATTCATCCCAAAGATAAGGCAAACTCACAGGTGAGTGGAAACAGCCAAGGATATTTTTCATCAGATATCCATCCAATAATAGCTAGGATCCAGCACAAAACTAAATCCTCAATCTGTTACTGCCTTCAGATATCCTTCGACTTTGAGATCTCGGAGCACGCATCAGCAGAAGCAACAGTTCCGATCACAACTAGACTCAGAATGTCTGCCTCGAGACATATAAACACTTGAATTTGATGTCGCGAGTGCAAGTTAAGCAATTAGATGAGAGGAAAAGAAACTTGGTTGACACCTCAGTATGGTTGATTTGCATTTGTGTTATCTGAACACACAAAAATATTTGTGTTCAATATTTTGTTGGTCTGGTCAGACATCCTCTATGGAGAGACCCCCAGACCACTGATGGATTCAAGATAAGATCCCAGTCTCCCCTTTCATTGCCAAACTCTTCCTCCCAAGGGGTACTACCGCCATACCCCCTCTCCAAATAGCCCCTCCCTAGAGCCCAATAAGGTAACCCTCTCTTAACATCCAGTGTGAACTAGGCAAAAGAAGTATTGCAGACTGGGGGGGGGGGGGGGGGAGAGGGATGGAGGTAGCTAATGTAGAGATGAGTCATGATCATATAATGAAAGAAACGAAAAAGTCTGAAATTCAATTGATTCATTATTTTCAAAGATTCAAACTGAACAATGTAATATAATTTTACTTTATTCCTTCATCAACAACAATCCACAATCAGTGAATAAAAACAAGTGCTATTTTCTCTCAACCCTATTTCTTCCTATACAATATGTCAACATAAGTTTTCTGTTCAGAGTTTTAAATTGCCTATAACGTCAATGAAGTTCCAACTACCCCTGTTACATTTCAGCAAACAAAAGGACATGACAATCAATGGTACTAGATGGTCTGCAGAGGCAATACACATTTGCCTAACTCTATGCTATCAAACAGCCTATTGAGTTAGGCAAAAAATGGTGACCTGTAACAGAAGCAGCAAGAGGTTGGGATTGGAATATACAGCATATTTTCAAAACGTTAGCACAAAGTTTTCCATAGGATTTTTCGATCAAGGTCAGAAGGGAATATGCAGATTTATCAAACACTTGAAATGGTATCACTTACTCATGTTTAAATGTTCAAATTTTGAATTTTAAATTCATATGTGTAAGGTGTTCTATTAAATTGTAAAGGTTAGTTTTCCTGCTCCCATTTCTACTCAGAAGAGGAGAAAGAGCAATCTTTGCATAGAACACAAGTTGACACATAATATCAACGTTTTATTACATTCTGTCTTCTTCTATTCTTGAATATTAATAAATGGAGATGAAAAAAAAAGACTTCTTGTACAGGACAAATTCACACTGTTTGACTTTGCAATAACTCCTTTGTGTGCTAAAGAAAAGGCGATGTGTAAAAACGTTAGAGGGAAATGGCTACGGAACACGCAGAGATATGGATGAAATGACTGCCCCAATTATGGGAGCTCCGTTTCACGCTATGCCTGTGATGTGATCACGTCCTGATACATCAGTTTATTACATTTAATCATGAGACGGGAGAGAAAGGATCACTGGGAAATGATAGGAGCAATTGACGCTCCACTTTATGATATGTTTGGAAATATCTGTGGGGAATTAAGCTGGGTTTGCACACTCATGGTGTAAAGTGTCGCCATGTGTGTTTAAGGCGTGAAGCACTCGCGGCGATTCGAGGCCATGAGCACGTCTGCTTTTGTTTCCTAAACACACCAACTCTTCCAAAAGCAAACGCACTGATAGTTTACCCACTGCATCTTTCTAACTCTCCGTAACCCACCCCTCGCAATCATGTCGTCTCCATCTCTAGTTCTACCTCTCTTTCTCTTCATCGTTCTCCCCTTCCTCCTCCCCGACCCCGACCCCTTCCTCTCTACTGTCACAAGTGAAATTACAAGCACACGATTAATAATATCAAAACGCTAAGTAAACTGCTATATGCTTTCTGGTCCTGACGAAGAAGGGCAAAGTTGTGTTTGCACTGCATGCAATGATTATGGCCCATCATCTATGACTGCGGTCAAACTCATATTTCGTAAGGAGGGCCTGTAACTGCCAGTGTAAAACTCAACGTCAATATACGCTTGATATGCGTGAGTACAGGTATCATCAGCAACATCTGCTGTCTCATTTACACAAGTCAAGACATCCGTTTTATTTTTTTCGCCACGGCAATTGGCAGCCAGCGCTCTCTATTGTGCCTCTCGTTGACATAGAGCAGCGCCACGACAGCCATCACCCACTACACGTCTCTCCTGTTTTACTCCAGCAGGGCGCAGTCGCAGCTCACTCTGAGCAGATGCCCTCCCGCAAGAGTAGCGTCAAGTGGAGCACAAACACTAGGATGAGCGATTAGAAACAGTCAATACACTTGGCCTCGTAACGTTTTTACAGACCATCCCAGCTGCACCTTTTATCCCCCCCCCCTCTCTAAAAAAAGGGGGAAAAAAGAAGAGGCGCCCAATATATGTATTTTCCTCCAACCGAGAAAGATCGCTAAAACACACATACCCTTCTTTAATTTAACAAATGTACATAAGAGACAGAACAAACAGACTTGACAATGCAAAAAGTTAAAGGTTGGGCCCAAATATTCATAAAGCAGTGTAAATTTTACAGAGGTTAAGGAAATATTGATTCAGGAGATATGATGGGGATGATATCATTATGATCATCTTGCCAGGATCGGTTCATTTTGTCATCATACTTCTCATAAATCTCAAAACCTTCCCTCTGTTTGTCATGTTAATATCCTTAACCTCTAAGACACAAATACACACAAAAGATTTCTTAGATAAAAAGAAAATATAATTGACTGTTTATACAATTACATGGAGTTTTGCAGTTCTAAAAAAAAAAATCAGTTACAAAGAGATATGTCTTTTTGTTTTGACAAAGGCTTTCTTCATGATATGTTCTAAATTTAAATACATGAAGAAGGTAAATACATACTGAACATAAGGTATTTCACCTTTCAAAAAACAAACTAATAATCAAAGAATATATTTTTCTCATAGAAATGTGAGAATTATATATATATAATAGTTCCAAAAATGAATGAATGAAAATGTTGATTATATGATTAAGCAGGTAATATTATTGTGAATATGTGCACAGCTATTTCACAAAACATACAGACATATAATACTACATACCATTGATGCAAATTAATCAGCTGATCCAAAGAGAACAAATAAATTCTGGTGCAAGTCTCTCAAAACAAAATAGCACTACTGCTCCAAAAAAGATTGGCAAAACTGTTGGCAAAAAGGAGACAACGTTCAACTTCTGAAACTTCTCACTGATAAACAAGGACAGCAAGAGCAAAACAGCTTGGCTATCACGGGCCAACTTCTGGCTTTCAATGCCGCAAGATTCCCCACTGATCCCCAGTGAAGATAGGCAGACACTGAGAGGGCTAGAGCTTCTTCAATCAAAGTGGCGGCAGAGTCAACCCCTGAAATGATTTTGCTTTCTTGGCAAGATATTCACACCAGATCCCCTCAACCATTTACAAAGAGAGACAGAATGAAAAGGCAGAGACCCCGAGAGATGAGAGAGAAAAAAAGTTTTGTCCCTAATTACAAGCACTTCCTGCTTTCTGTGAGATTGCCCTAAAGTGGTAGCTCTGCTCCTCTCCCTCTTTCTCTCTCTCTCTCTTTCTCTCTGTCTTTCTCTCTAGGACCAGCGGTGTTGGTGACCGCTGGCTGGCTGGCTGAGGGTATAGGCTGGACAGGGCAGACCCACCACTGTGCTCTTGAAGCCATGCAGCCAATGAAACGCCTGGTCTGTGACCACAAGTTACTGGAGGGACAATCCACCAGATATTATTAACATATGAATACCAAACAGAGGAGGCTGTTTAGAAGTAATAGGCAGAATTATCCAAGAAAATTTCTTCCAACATGGGTACTTTTTTTGAAAGTAGTTGTAATAAATTGGTTTAAATTGGTTAAATAACCATCAATCAAATTAACTTAAATACAAAACTTTACTTTTAAACAATCCTAAATTTATTGAGGCAATAGGAGTGACTTTTAAAATGAAAATAATTGTGAATAATCTTATCTTTCATGTCTGCTTGTATATCAAAATGAAAGTACTTGTACTTACCTCAGGTTAAGACATTGAAGTAAAAAAAAAAAAATGATAATGAACACAAAAGCATATATGCCTACATGTATAGGCCTACCTTCTTTCTTTTAGAGAGAAAAACTGCAAATTGGAAAATTAAATGCAAACAAAAAATTGGGCACAAAGAGTGATAATGACTAGTTAATTTCACAATATGAAGGAACCCACATGATGTTGTGATGTGGTTCTTCCAACCTTTCATTTTTTCCTTCTGTTTGCTTTCTTCAGACTTTGCAACATTTTGCTGATGTCTCCATGCAATCAGATGTGTAATGACAGAGAGATCCGGCCCAACACCTCCTAACTTGGGCTAAAAAACCAATCAATCACATACATGGGTGCACAACCGTGACTAGGGAAATAAAAAAATACCAAAGCACTTATAACAGAGAGGATTAATAATAGCCGCATATGGCCATTGGATGGTCCTAATGTGTTCTCACTCTTACCCACTTTGTTGTTCAATTTGTAATAAATGGACAAGATGAGTAATTACTTGTTGGTCAATCAAAGTGAGTGGGAGGGGGTAAGTTTGAATTTAATTTACACCCAAAAATGTCAATATCACAATTCTGAACAAAGAATTTGTAACAATATAAAGCTTTTGAAATGTATGATAATTGCTACTTCAATAATCTGTTCAGTCTTCTAACTTCTTTTGAAAGTCTTAATCTATCGGTGAGCCAAATTATAAGTTTAATATCTTCTTTGAGATGTCTCATACAAAATTATTTACAACACTGCCCCCCCCCCCCTTTCGTATATCTGTTGATTTAATAAGTAATGATGGATTAAAGAAAGATGCTCTCAAGCAAAGATGGAGATATGGGCAGTATTGTTGGTTACACACCTGCATCGCATTGATGCAGGATCACATCACCTGCTGGGAGGATTGAGGATTGGAGTGACGATGATTACTGATCCTATTCATCTCCACCATCCTTCCATTAGAAGATTATATACCTTCCTTATACTCACCAACAGGTTCTTCGACCGTTTCATCTCATCAAAGACACAACCAGTATCACTCCATTAGTGTTTAGTCTCCCGAGCCTTAATTTGGGTTTTGTCGCCTACGTGAGGTACATAATACCGACGACGTACAAGAAATCACAGACTCCGATGCTGTGAATGTCCTCTTTTGTTCTTCTTTTCCACCAATTCATGACAGCAGACATGCAGCCTCGATTCACAAAACTCAGTGAATAGATTCCCCCTTTTTCCACTTGAAATCGATTACGAGCAGACATTTCCACATCAAAACTCTTGCCAATAAACATTTGTATCATGACAAATTCATTTTTTTCCATAGGTCTACATAAATTTATTGATAAAAGTGTGGGTGTGGTGTATTTCTAACACAATGGCACAGCCTTAAAATTGGTCTATATCTCTCCCAATGTATTTTTTTTTTAATTAGTAAATTAAGCATTGAATTCTTCGTTTCATCCAACCTTAAACACTACTTTTTCTGCTTTATTATTTTATTTACTTTCTTTTACTTTATTGCAAGAACAAGCAATAAACTATGATATTTCTCACATACAAGATCAGAATTGTAATTTAATCCATGCAATATTAACTAATATTAACTAATAAAAACATCAAAGTACCACTATCTCATGAAGGCATTAATTCCTACACTTGTAGATGGTTCCTCTAATAACACATGTGCATCAATGTTGTCAGACAAACAAATTATAGATCAATAATTGCCTGGTGAGAGCCAGAAGGAATTTAACTCTCTATAACCTGATAGGAGTAGAAAACACCCTTCTGACTCTAAACAGACTATTATGCTAACCTTGTTACAGCAGGCGTATGAAACTGAAAAAGATATAGTAAAACTATTTCATCATTAACCTTTTCTATCAAACACCATAGAAAGAAAATAAAGTCTGCACTGAGTTAAATAGAAGACTGATGATTTGTTTTGTCTAGCTAAAAACATGTTTATAAAGCTAGAAGAATGACTTGTTCTTTGGCAAAACAGATTGTCTAGTAGGAAAAGAATTCTCACTGACTTTCAACAAATGAAGAGATGACTATGAAGCAGCATAACCAGTCATTGGCAAGATTGATCATTACGAAGACCACAATTTGAATAAAAAATACTGCCTCCTGCAAGAGCGTCCCTTTTTATACACCAATGAAAGGTGAGCAAGTGAAAACTACAAAGTGTCCAAACAAGGGTATTAATTGCAGATCATTCCAAGTGATGTTATTCATGGACCAACAATTAGACGAAGAAAAGGTGTATTAAAAGATTCTTCTGAATAGCACCAAGCTACAAAGGGAGGGTATCAGATTCTTAACCGGTCAAATATTGTTCCCCTTTTCTCCCTTTGTCAGAGAGGGAAACCTTGCCTTTGGTGGTCCTAGTACATGGATTAACACCCCATTGTAAGATAAGATTAGAGCTAATATACTCATCTTTTGATGACTGGGGTTGGTGAATTAGAAAAGGTCGGGGTGCGGGAGTTCACTTTAGGTCAAATATTGACCAAATCATTGCACTTTTCAGTGGATCTTTGAAGAGGATCTTAACCTTTACCTGTTTGCAAGGCTCAAATAATGCTGGTAGTTTACTTGAGTTACTGCAAAAAATCATAACAAAAATTGAATTTCATAAAAAAGGGAAAAAATAGCTGCAACCACCCGAATCCCTTTGAAAGAATTTTATTCATAAGATTTAACATTTCATATTTTCTCCCTTCCTTTCTTTAGCACTGTCTCTCTGGCTTGTATTCAAACACTTTCTCAAAATCCAGTTTAATATTTTGACACAAGATTAATCCAGGAAACATGAAATAGTAGGTTAACTTCAATACATGATGTCAGTCTAGACACGATATTGAAGGGCAACCCCCCCCCCCCCCCAAAAAAAAAAAAGATAAAAGTTAAACAAGACTTCTTTAGTAAAAAAAATATATATATCAAATCTCCTGCATTAGTTGCACCAGTGGTCATTTGTCTCCTGATTATTATATTCTCCAAAGATCTACATAATGAATCATGACTTGTTAAAATTGACCACCAATTGTTGTATTTTAATCCGCTAAGGGTGGTCAGCGGAGATAACCATCAAAAAGACGTCTTTGTATAGTTCAATGGATATACCTTCAAGAAAAGACTTCCTTTAGATTATCAGGACTGTCTGCCGTGGCGCCAAGAATAGGTGTTGTATCAGGCAACAGTAAGGAATTTGCGCCATGAGTTTGCAGATCGTGCAGCAGAAGTGCTCACTGTCACACGACCAAATTGAGACAATTTTGGCAAACTGATCACAATCTCCTCCCACTAAAATTTTTCGGGGCTTCTCCTTACAACATTTTAAAGAGAAATTAATAAAGGAAGGTGCTCTCTCTGTTGTTCCCCTGACTTGTTTTCTTGTTCTTGTATTTTTCGAGAGAGGATGCTAGGAGAAGTTTGCGGGGAAGATGCAGGAAAGTGGCGTATTCCTGGGACAAAGGGGTGCGACCGTGAGTTGCAAGATTTGAAGCTCCCAAGGGTCACTTTAGTGCAAGGAAAACTGATCCCCTTTCTCGCTTCCTTTCAGCTCTAGCCAGCTTCCAACCTATCCTGTCAAATTAGTGTGACTGTGATTTCTCTCTTTATTCTACTTCTCATCTTTTTATTCCTTTCTTTTAATTCACGATAATTCCTCATTTCCCTGATTTTCTCAGGTTCATACCTCCCCCTCTACTTTTTTTTGGCCAAAATCTCTCACCTTTAAAAAACAAACACTTGATTTAATTACACATTAGTCATTGTTTGTCTTGCAGAATTATTTTACATATATTTGTGTCATGTTTCATCTTATCTATTTCTCAACATGTTCTATGTTTTTTCTTTTCTTTCATCAATTTTCATATCATATACAACTGATTGCATTTTAACCTCAATTTTGGAGTTTAGAAATCGAGAGAAATTGACACACTGGTTAATTTCCAATGAAAACTGCTGAATATGATTCTGAGTTGTTAATATATATTAGTTGGGTTGTTAAGACAAGGAAATATATCAGGTAAAAATTGGTATTGCTTGATAGAAAACACACTCACTGACAAGCAATAGTTGTATGAGCAACTTTGAGACAGCATGAGGTTAATAGAAAAATCATAATTGCTCGTTTCTTGCCAGTGGCTAGCCACAAACTACATTTTTTTAAATTCAGAAGATAAGTTTTTAGGCTTACCAAATCTATGAATGTGCTTTGTAATTATTCCCTTTTTGAACCGTCAATCTGGGGATAATTGAAGATAAGCAACCAGATGCGCCAAGAAAAACACATTTTCACCTTATCATTGACAGTGAAAGACCCCACAGCATTACTTAAGTATTACATATTAACTGTGACGAATCATATTACTCAAATTTACTCAGCCTAAATAAACAATGAGATACATCATAATATTAGGTGTGTCTTCTCAAATACACAGCACTAGGCTACGGCATCATAAAGGGATAGAACTCTAATCATCCTTCTATCAAACGAAGAGGAAAAATGCCGCTCGCAAACAAACAACTGATAAATGTATGTCAATAAAGCCGAGTCAAAAGTTTGTGGGTTGATTCAATAATTTTGCGGTCTTCTTCAAATCAAAAGCAATCTAGTCCATCAACAGAAGATGTTTGAGGAAGCCTCAATATTTAAAGTCGGGGTAAATATCAAAATTATTGAGAAATGCAAGAGAAAAACAAGTATTCTCTTTACGGATAGGAATGCAGAAAATTTCTCAAAACATGTAAATAAACGGATGTCACTGACACTAAAAGAAGTTATTAAAAAGGCATGATTCAGTAAGGATTTTTCTTGAGGAGTTCATTCTCACCCTTATACCCAATAAGATTTACAACTTCTGTTTACTTGGTGAAAAAACGTTGAAGAATTTTTAAAACACTATTTCTACAGAAAAAGACTGAGGCCTGTATTCGAAAGTATCCTACTTAATAATACAAAATAAGTATCCTACTTAGTTTTCAGCAGCGATATAATACTTTGCTAGCTTAGCAAAATGCAATGGCACATAAAGTTGCGGGTAAGATGCAAAAAGGAAAATGGCTGGTTTTGTCTGTGCTTCTAGAATTAGAATCAGACATATCTGAATAAAAATTTTCATATTAATTTACTTTAAAGTGTTCAAAGAGGTAAATATGTCCTACGTTACTTACAGTTTTACTGGGGAGCAACCAGAAACGATGCACAGGATTCGCATCCATCTTAATCCCCGACTGAAGAACTTCCCACAAATTTTGTGCAATAAAAAGTACAACCTGTGTTGGTATGAAGCAGATGTATGACCCACACGCCCACTTTCGATGACTCCACACAAAAGACAATATTAAATGTGTGAATCGCAGCACCGTCAGATATTACACCCTTATCCCAGCACTCCTTCTCTGCAGGGAATCGCTAAAACAATTAGCCCTTTTGGAGGGGCAGCTCGTTAACAACTGCTGCTAATTGATTTTCTGTTTCGTGTCTGACTGGTTAGATATTATTCTTCTTTTTTATCATTCCTTTTCCAACTCCCCTCTCTGTCTCTCTCTCTCTCTCACTGATGAGTTGAGGGCGAGCTGAGATAGGCACAGCCTGGTAGTAATTTTTAATTACACAAACTTTTTTTATGCAACAGCTGCGACTAGATTGAATATTGTGATATAGAAATCATTGTTGGAATTTCAAGATAAGACAAAAAGTTTGCAATGAGTCAATGTACAAGATTGAGAACATGTGATTATTCAAGATCTTCATGAGCAAATCATATTCTGAGAGGAAAGAGGGCACTAAACATGTGAAAGACGCAGGAAAGACGCATATGACAATATTATTCAAAATCAAAATTTTATTCTATATAGGCAGAACCAAAATATTAGGGTGAAGGATTATTATTTACCTCTTTGAACACTTTTAAGCAAAATAATATGAAAACTTTTATTCAGATATGTCTGATTCTAATTTTGGAAGCACAGACAAAACTAGCAATTTTCCTCTGCGTCTTTCCTGTGTCTTTATGCGCTATTGCGTTTCGTTAAGCTACCTTAATACACCTGGGTCAAGCGGGACTAATGTGGACAAAAAAACCTTGTCAAAAAGGAGTAGTAAAGTGTACCAATCACCAAAAAAAAAATATTTTGTTCTGTATTTCAGGGGTTCTATGTTGATATACTATATTCAAAATATGAGCTTCAAATGTTGATTCTATAAAAAGATATTGCAAGTTGAAATACACTCCCAATAAACAATACAGCGACTTGTGAGGAGACTAGCTGACGCACCCGTACGTGCTTGCATAGAATAAGGGAACCAAACTCAGAGTTGGGTTCCATGCGAGGGGATTATGTTTTCCTTCATTTTCTTCATACTACTTAACTGTTAATCCATGTTTTGAGGTTGATTTTATATATTTTAGCTGTACACAAATTATTTTTGGGGGTTCATTAAAGCACAGAGCATGGAGAGAACCGGAAGTCTCATATAAGTCATGACCCTTCATCAATACACCACGGTGCTCTTACTATCTCTGCTTTGACTCCGGTATTAAGATTAAAAAGTGGAATATTCATACATTTATGAATTATTGGTAAGAGAAGGCAAGACAAACACAAATGGGAAATCTGATTCTAATTACTTGGTATGCATGCATTAGAAACAACTGAACATCTGATTTTTGGACATTGTCGAAGGTGTCTCGAACATCTGATCACTGACCCTGGACAATCACCAATGGACAATGTATGATGAAGGATTAACTGACAGGGCCAATAAAAATAACATGCATTAATGTGGCTTGATAACACTCTTAAACTAGATCAGCAACAATACTTAATGCCCAGTCGTCGTGGATGTTGCAATTACACAATAGGAGACAATGTCATCGATTCGAAGGCCCTCGCCAACGAAAACGCCATCTGTGGCGGAGCTCTAAGTAGAGGTGGCTGTGAGCGGCAACTGCCTGTTTAGCTGCTAAGGGAAATCAATAGCGCAGTCACGGAGCAACCAGTGATGGAACCAGTTTTGCCGCCTCTAAGTGATGGGGACCGGTCGGCTGGGGGTGTCAATGAGCTGTGGGGCTGAGATCAATGGCATGCTCACTCTCTCCCAGTCCAACTGGTAGTGTGTGATAGGAGTGACTGAACGAAGGAACGAACAGCAGAGGGGCACAGAGGATTGACAAAAGGTACGGGAGAGGTGGCAAACCAGTGATAGAACTCTGTGGGTTAGGCGGGAGTATCAAAGAGAGAGATGGGAAGATTGGAGCAGAGGTTGTAACTCGGCTAGTAGTTTAATAGGATCTAGTGAAGACTGGATAGACAGAACAGTGGAAGAGCAAGAGAAGGAGGGTGAGAGAAAAAGGATGGTGATAGTCAGATGTTTTTCAGATGACTGCATGAACACAGAGAAACTAGTGTCCATATTAAGTCTCCAAATCACAAACACTGAAAAACATAGGCGTAACTAGTAGAATCAAATAAAACCGACCGTCCTACATTTTAATATTTTATCAAAAATATTCTAATATTTCCCATTTCATCTTTCATATCCTGCCTCCCCCTTCTCTCAAGACATTAAGATTGCCAGCTTGTTTACACTTCAGTAATTCAATATACTTGGGTTGGCTGTCCTTTTCGACACAGATAGACCAAAGAATGGAAATTAGCACAGAGCATGAAATATGTATTCATGGCTTACCGGGGCCGGGAGGATCAATATGAATTAACTAATGCGCAATAATGGTATTTTCACCGTAGGATAGGTGCCAACCGACCATGGGAATTACGGAGACTGCCACACAGTACGACGACACTTGTACTACTTTCATTTTCTCATCCTCTCTCTCTATATGTACGTCTGTCTACTCTTTTCTCTCTCTCTCTCTCTTTCTCTTTCTTTTCTCTCTCCTCATCCTCATTCTTCTTTTCCCCCTCTCTCTCTCTCTCTATCAAATAAGTTTCCCCTCATAACTATTATATCCTAAATACATGTAAGTATACTTAAATACATTTCTCTTTTTTCCCCTCCTGTCACAAACTAATGGTGTAAGTCTAATACTTCTACCACTATGTCTTTTATAATCAAAGAGTAACAGAAACCTTTTCATGGAAGATGTTATATCTTTTTATCATTCATATTTCTCAGTCATTGTTCTCTGGCAATGTTCACATTTTCTCAAGTACAATTATGAAAAATAACACTACTTGTCCCTTTATCTTTGGCTACTATAATGTTTCTACATTACTTCCATAAACTTTCCAACAGAATAAAATTATAGGAAAATCAATATCCCCTCGTTTTCAATATCTACTTTTAGCATATTCTGTTAAATAATGACATTACTTGCTTAAAAGATAGGAAAATTAAAATTTTCATTTGAGGAATTATTAAGCATAATGCCTTAATTGATAATAGTTCTCATAAAAAATAAATTTAAAAAAACCTAAAATGCAATTTTCCCTCTTTTTATGCTTTTAAAAATTTCTTCAATTACATGTATGATTGAATAAAGATCGTAATTACCTGCATTTCATTCTGTTTTCTTCTGTTTTAACTATATAATGTACAAGAAACACTTTTCAGTCTTTTATCTCAGACTACTGCTCCTCTCAAACCTCCCCCAATTTCTATATTTGCAATATCTGTCTGCTTTGTCTCTTTTTCACACGGGTCATGTGAAGAGTTGAGAAAATGTGGAAATTATTGAAAACTTATTGAATATCCTACGAAAATGACCCATAAAACTGATGCACTTGATGCAAGGCAAATACAGATCAGACAATTTACGCTTCATGGCAACTCCTGGCCTAGTCTGCAGCTACGCAGACCCAGGAAATCTTTTCCGCTTCTTGCTTCAAAATGCATGCTTAGAAACAATTAAAAAAACAATGAAAAAACATAATAAAATCCCACATTTACACAGGAAAGCTATTTTCATTCAGCCCTTCTGTAACTAGAAATTAAAAGATTTTGCATTTACGATCAGAAGGGATATGAGTGACATATTCTACTGTCATCAGTCATCATATTTTGTGCAGGGTTTCATCTGGAATAATACTTAAAAGTTTGATGCATTCAAGATATCGGTTTAGATAGAAGTACCACAAGCTGACCCCATCCAAAAAGAAAAGGTATATTACAGAGAGCATGTGGTTGCTAAAAGATATGAGGTTATCTGAAAAACCTAAACAGTTTAATCAATCTTGCTCTCCCAAAATGAGCATATGTCTATTTTTAATAAACAGTCAACTTAATGTAAACCACAATAACATGTCTTGATTTGTACTGAGATCAAAGTTAGGAAATGAAAAAATGATAATGACAACACTTTTACTTACACAAAGCTAAATGCAGAGAAGAAAAGCACAAGGAGAAAGAACAATTGAAGAAACCATGATAATCTATCAATAAATGGTAATGGTTCTAGTAAGATCAAAATGCTTTCAACTTTATGGATATTTTTCTTTCAATGTTACTGTAAGGTTAAATGTATCCTAAAAGACAATAGATTATAGTTATGAAAGAAAACCATTTATAACTGCTGGGTAGTTCTTAAAACTTCAGTATGATTGAATTACTTTAGCTATGATTATGTAAGCTTTGTTAAGATGCTTCTTTAGCTGGAGGGTATATAATCTTCTAAGCTTTATCTTTCAATTTTTTATATTTCATATTTCACTCGATCTCTATTTTACATGGCTGCAAACATTTCAGAACGGTGGGAAGTTGGAATATCGTAACTGATTTTTTCAGGACACCAAATATTTTGTTTTTTTACATAAGACTTTTTAAATTGCTAGTACTACTAGATATCACTCCTCAATGCACCGACATCATCATCATCCTGAGTATAATCAGTACGATGTTCAACAGTTTGGACCACAAAATGCTTGATAAGGTAGACTAGGGAGGGTAGGTATCCCCGTCATAAATGAGACGATGAGTTTGTCATCGTGTTACAGAGCAAACGAGGAGTCGGACCGCATCGATTGGATGAGCATACAGAGATGACACGGCTTTGATGGGCATCCTATCAAACGATATAGGTCAATAATAATGTTCCCGCTCAAGGAGAAAAGGTGAGGGGGGGGGGCAAAGATGTACTTACGATGGTTAACGATGCTGATAAGTAGGAATTGCTTTTGAAATAAAATTTGATGGAGACATATGGCATAAGACAATAATTTTCAAGGATTGTCAAGCCTCAAAATTCTTTCATTCATACTGATGATTTAGAATTAGTTTTGAAACAAAATTTGATGGAGAGTATTGGAAACATTAGGTATAAGACATTAACTTTCAACCAATGGTCAAATTTATGAGGGTATGTACATCAGCATGACTGGACTAACATTGCAATATATAAGGAGAGATAATGCTATGCTTTTCATCAGTTTCACATATGACTTTTTAAAAATTTCATGTGCTTTTTGTTTTATTATGTTTCACAGTAACATGCATCTTTGTTCTTGTTAAATGTTAATCAGGACCCTGATGTTAACCACAATTATTTTCTGATCAATTTTCATCCAAATGAATATGTAAATAAATGGTTAAAATCTACTCTACCACTCAGTTTACAAATGCTTGTCGGCAATGAACTTTAGGTCGTTACAACACCAGTTTCTAATTTTTCTAATTTTTCACTCAGACATGAGAATAAATTATCTTGAGTGAGAAATATTTCATAAAACATAAACCTGGTTCAAGAATAATTGTTTTTAAAGTTAAAAGGTGATGGTATTGAAGTATGAATTTAAATTCTTTGACAATATTTTCATAGAACTGTCAGAAGGGGCTGATTTTCAGACTTCATGGAGACACAGAATATTTCCAGGGATAGTTGGGTATGTTTGAGAATGACTTGACTAGTGTGCATGGTAAATTCAACTATTTGAAATTGAAAGAAGACACACATTTCACAAATAGGCATGTAAAGTCACATTTACAGGTCACACTTGAAATGAACTACCAAACTTGATAGTTCTTTCTTCTTCTATCAAATCCATAGTCCTTGCTTCAACACTTCTAAATGTATAAAACACCTACAAGCATAGTTTGAAGAGTTCAAGTCAAATGAATGCAAGAAGATTGAAATATGAAACTAGAAATTCTAATGATTTCCTGTAACTTTATAGCTTCAATATTCTCCTTAAAACTCCATCTTTTGAAAGGCATTTGCAATCTCTGTGTTGTCTGCTGTTCGACATGACAGGTTTTGACAATAGGGGGCAAAAGAAAGGACATTTTTGTCCTTCCCTATCCTCTAAAAAGCAGAAAGTACTTCCAAACTAAGAAGTCATAGTTCTCAAATCCCTGCAGAAATCCTGACTTCATCTATAAACATCTTTTGAAATGCAAAATTGATTCAGCCATTTCTTCGCTCCTGTCAAATGAGTTTGCATTCGGCAACTTGGGTATTACCCCCTTACATGTTTTGTCACTGTCAAAAATTGCCCCCTTTTGTCGTTCTGTGTACGTGAACTGCACCCTAAATGGGCAAACACAAGAAAAAGCAGTCAGGAGAAAAAAAGAGCTGGTTTCCTTTCATAAAGGCTGTTTTTTTATACTCTAAATGTTTGCTAATTCCTTTTCCTTCTTTCACAGAGAGTGAGGGAGGCTAATATGCAATAGTGTTTTCTTTGTGTATGAGGCAGCTCATCTAGAACTAATTGGCTTAGAAATGGCTTTTCTCAAATTTTGTTTTTAGCATTGCGAATGGAAACTTAAATACTATTTCAACGACAGACCTCTTCTGTTAGGATATTTCCTCTTCTATCATAATGGATATTAAACAGGAAGCAGTAAATCAGCTTATTAGGTAAAGAATAGAAAATAAGAGATGCAATAATGGAATGGGATAAGGAAACAATTGATTAGTTTGTCATTTTGGTAGTAATGATATGGTAGAATTAATAATGTTGGCTAGGGATGAATTTCTTAGCAGCACAGATTGGTTAGGATGAGAGGATGATAAGGGTAAAGGATCAGAGAATGGGGTTTCTTTCTTTACAGACCATTAAACAGGGAGGAGCAGTGATTGAACTGGTAGAGGACCTGTTGAGCATTGTCATGGATTGGTCCTCCTACGGGAAGGGGTAATACATTGGGGGCTCCTCAGGGGTAGAGGGGGTAGGAGGAGCAGTTTACCAAAGGGTGAGCAAGGCAATGCATCAAGAGTGTTGTGGCCTGATCTCTTAAGTACCTGCCTAACTCACCCAGGCACAAATGGGACTTGAAGTCACAATCGAGATGTGCATTTCACCAGTCTGCCGCTCCCTGTCAACATCTCGGGGGACCCGCCTGGTATTGTTTGGCGATAACAATTGGGGGAAGAGTGAAAACATTGCCCGAGTATTTCATAAAAGTGCAAATGCACTTCTTCTTAGAGGACGATCGACTGACAGTGGGCCTTTCCTATTTGAAGTCTAGCGGCGTATGAGTAATGGGATTCCTATTGGGCTCACATCAGCTTCTCATCTTTCACCTAAGGAATCATCTGAGGGGAGACTATGTAAGGTGGAAAATAAGAAAGATGGAAGAAAAGGGAGAAGGAGAGGCCCTTTTGATAATGGCAAGGAAAAATATCAAGACTTGGACAGCTGAAAAGGAACGTAGGGTGAATAACGCTATTCGACAATAAAGATTCGCAATCCCGCACGCAAAGGGATGTTTGGATTAGATGCCAGCACAATGAATAGGCCGAGTGTCGGATGAATACGTTTCATCTATCCATTATGTCGCGAAAATTCCTTGTACGAGGCGTGAATGACCCTGCGACAAAAGCATGAGAGCCTCTTTAATTATAAATAAATTTGGTTCAATAGGCATGTAAAGCATTGCCCACAGCTACAATTATCCGCGCATTCACTTCAAGAGTACCATCGTTCTTTTAATTCACACTGTTTGGAGTAAAATAGAAGAGGGAAGGAGAAGCGATGGAGAGAGGGAAAGATGAGGAAGAGAGAGAAAGAGGAGAGCAGTCAGGCGCAACTGACGAGCTGATAAAAACATATGGATATCTTGCTGTGAGCGCAACCAGCTATCTGATCAATAGTCTGTTAAAAAATTCTGCTAATTGCAGATGAGGCAATATTGGACTGCGCGCCACATTAAGAGATGTTCCCTAAAAACTTTTCTCAGAGATAGCTATAATTTCTAAACTGCAAACCCCAATATTTGATTTAAGATGCCATCTATAAAAAAAACCCCACAAAAATCAAGACCGCCTTCCTCTGACCTGAATTCATGCAAATTTTCTTGCTTTGGATAAACAAATACTGTGACAAGTTTGCACGAACTTGAGGTATCAGATGCGACTTCTCTGGGCGGATCAGCTAAAGCGTTCTATTGCTTACTCCGGAGTCATGACACACCAGTGAAAAAGGCTTTCCAATATCTTCTGACACGTCGCATAAAAGCTCTATCCACCGTGCATGATGACTTATCAATAGCTATTCTAACGGTGCGTTCATCTGTGCTGCAAATCGCGACGATGAGAGAGAGAGAGAGAGAGAGAGAGAGAAAAGGAGCAACAGCGGGAACACGGGGCTAGCATGGTCTCTTTTCTATGTTTCTCCATGTTAAACTTTACTAAAGACAGACAAATAGGATTCCTCGGGAAGATGTCAGAGAGGGAGAGAGAGGCAAAGAAAGTGCACTCTACCTCAGCTCTGAAAAGAGACTGACGGTTGAAACGTGTGGGCTGCGACAAAAGCTAGCGCGATGTTGCTCCCCGAGTACGCGGGACCCCTAAGGGGCATAACAAGACAGAAGCTGGGTACCAGACTTCTCGAACAAACCACCTTTTCTCCTCTCCTCCTTTAGTTCTTTTACGGAATGATGCAAAAAATGAAAAGGAAGGAGAATGCCAAAACAAGACGACAGAAAATGACAGGACGTCACCTTGAAGAACGTGGTGAGGCGTGTACCAAGGAACAATCAAAACCAAGTTGGCTAATTGAGTCTATACTCTTCACTTAACCATGAACAAGTTGATGCCTAACCCCTGTAAAATGCTACAGAAATGATCTAATTATAAAAAAATGGCAGAGAGCAGTTAAAATCTCACCTTTGCAGACTATTTTAGTTTTGACATAGGCTTGAAAAATGCTTGACATGAATTTCTAATCAATCCATTGAATTTCCAACCCAATGTAATCCAAGAAAAACATTGGGAATGAATGAGTTTGTTAATATAAATTAATTTTTAAATCACTTCCAATGGGTCACATGTTTATCAGGTGTGTTCATGATTGTAAAGTAATAGTGATAAGCAAAACATCACGTGCTACATTAGAGCCAAGCTACCACCCATAACCCATAACATAATAAACAAAATCCATTTTTTAACACCTGTGCAGGTACACTACATGCCTTCTTTACACAAAGTTATCTAAATGACACTTAATTTGTTGATTCTTTGTGATATCTTATCCGAACAGCAAACTTCTTAAGACACTCTATTTGGCATTATCTTTGTAGCGGGCATACAACACCCCTAATTTCTATTTTTCCCATTTCTGAGACACAATGTAGATATCAGATAAATGGATTTTGTCTTTTAATAGAGTTATTTGTCAGTATTAAGCAGCTGCATTTAATGAGAAAGGAATACATATTAAGGAGATATGAGCAATTTTTCTGGAGTCTATATGTCATGACCCTATATGTGCAGGGAGGTAAAAATCGAGCTATCACGTAGAGCACATCTGGGTGCAAACTTATAGGTACATGTAACTCAAACTTAAATAGTGACAAATAAAGTTCATTGAGTGGAGAGCAGTTGCAGCTTTGTAAACTCCAAAGCTATGGAAAACTCAGAGAGCTCTGGTAAAAGAGCAATAAAAGACATAGAAATACTTTGAAGCAATCTCAATGTGGAATCAGTCCCTACTGCATTTACACCAGTTCATCAACACTGCTTGAAATATTCTTGAATACAGCTTTCAGGACATGAATTCATAGAAAAGACTTGTGTAATAAAAAAGACATTATCTGTAACCTACAAGTGCTTGCAGTTTGGACCCACTTCTAAAATAATACAGCCCCCCCCCCTCCCCAATCCCCAAAGACAGCTAAAATTTCAACGTCAGAATTATATAAAACATAACCAAAAGGAAAGAGATAAGATGGATACTCATAAATATATAAAAATTGATTGTTTAATTACAATTTTGTTGACTACAGGTGAAATTAATCCTGAATTATGGTATAGGCCTACTTTAAGAAAATATATAATACTGACGTCTGATAACATCGATGCCAAAAAGTTGACCTACATTCAAAATCACAAAATAAAGTACAAATAATGTTATAAGCTGTACATTCAGTAGATTGCATGTGATATTACACCCATGAGTCATCCAAAATATTGGACAATAATCTGGCAGTTGAACAAACACCAAGTTATCCCTAACAAATAAAAAAAAAAGGTGAGCATATCTGGCATGGAGTCCTCATAAAGATATTATCTCTCCCTCCAAACCTTGCTAAGCTCCTGAGCATATTTCCAAAGTCATCTTCCTTGTCATGGAACAGGGTGCTGGTGGAAGCGCTTCTCTGTATCTCTTTCCTCCATGCCAGTCTGGACCCCTTTCTAACGGGACCCTTGGGGGACAGGTTCACAGATCTTAGACCCCGTTTCCCCTACAACTGGCTCAGCTACTAAGGGACTAACTATTAACTACCCCCCCCCCCCGCCTAATTTTTTTCTTTTGCATCAACTTTTGATCTATTTTATTCTCATTGGCTGGAAGTTTTGAAAGAATGCCAATGGTTAGTCCATTAACCCCTACCATGCCACCATATTTTTGAGCAATTGTCAAAAACAAATTTTCAAGAGTTAAATATTAACTTTCAACACATTTTTTCTTGAGCAAACTAGGCAAAGATATATTGCATAGGAATAAACATTATATTGACGGCCCAAGTTTCTGTATGAAGAAGAAATTTCAAGCCATTCTAAGCCTAAACAGAATGTTCAACACTATATAATTCTTGGGCGGGATTTGCTGTCCACGGCATGGTAGGGGTTAAAGTTTGTCTTGATTTTTGATAATGGAATTGCATTTAGAGATGTCCATCATGCAGTAGAAGGGCTGTTCGGATCAGTAAAATTAAAAAAAAAGAAATAATGTGCTGAAAATTACATTTACTGAGAAGCTTACATTAGCACATAAATTATGAAACCTATATTGTGGACAAGGCCAAGACAAGGAATCAGATTTCCTTAACTTTCACAAATTTTGTGAGTGGCCAAGATTTACGAAAGTTTCATGCAACAAAATACTCAAAATCTCAAAATAGAATATTTTCAATTTGAAAGTTTCTCCACTGAAGAAAAAAAACGACAGTCAATGACAATAACAAATGTTTCACTTGGTAAAAGTTTCTGGTTTTAAGGTTGCCTCACTGGGTTTTGGATGGTCGATGGTACTCGGGCAACCCATAATTCAGATCTCTGTTCACATAGGGTTACAACATGTATGATATGATAAGACATATTGACTTGATGTCTTTTATCGGAGAGTGAGAGTGTGAACATGATGCCACTCATACTGAATAGTCTGGGTTCAGTACCTTCACCTGACTTGATTGAAAATGAAGCGCAAAGGAAATGACAAAGAGAAAGTTTTTCGGAGGGATCAAGAGAGCATTGCTTGTTTGTGAGATGTTTTCATTCCCCTCGCATCTGTGAGTTCTTCGGCGGAGAAAGAGAAGAAAAACAGAGAATGAACAGTAGCCAATTTTGCGGGAAAGGATAGGATTACGAAGACGGAGGGGATGAGTTTTTTAGTTCCCCCTGGATTGGATTTCAAACTTGTCTTCTCCTCTCGATGGTCTAATACATCACTCCTTTGATTCACCTCTGATGGGACATTATCGGAGAACAACACACTCCCGAACCAGAAGCGCGAACAAAAAAGCAACAGGGCCGCATTCAAATTCCCTCTGCATCAACAAGTAAGTTTCTACTTCTGTAAAGAAGGTGAAGAAGAAGAGGAGGAGGAGAAGAGATTGGAGAAGTGCAAGAAAATAAATCAGGTCTATACAATCATCCAACTCTAGCTGAATGATTTCTTTTTTTCCCCATCTTAGTTTAACTTTCTCTCTGCTCTCTTTGTAAACTTTCCCCTCTGGCGGAATGGAAATCACCTTCTCAAGAAAAATTCCTAGGAGACCGGTAAATGAAATCAGACTCTTTGGCAGTAACCTTCGCTACAGAGAGCAGCCGTGAAAGAGAGAGAGAGACAGAAAGAGAGATATTCAACTTGGCTTTCGTGTCCTGTACCATCAAATTTATTTTAGCAAAAGGTGGGTCCTTATCACTATTCCACACTGCTCTTCTCTCTCGCTAAGAAGAATTGGCGCAAGACATTTATCTCAGGCACGTGATCGAAAGGATGATGCGCGGCAACCGAAGCGGTCCGGGATGACAGGTGAGTGACAAGGTGTCGAAACACTCTCCTCAAAAGAAGATTGCCGAAGAGGAAGGAGGAAAAAAAGTTGAGGGAGAGAGAGTGAAATCTTGCTTTGAGATCTGGTATCCCCCTGTAATTCCAAAATGAGGCAATTAAAACCCTACACCTTTGCCTTTCAGAAGACTCAACTTCCCTAACCATCTCAGGTATCCAAAAATGTGATGAAAGTCTCTCACTTCTGTTTGTCTCTGACGAGCCAAACCTTTACACAAATCAATCAAAATGGAAAAACAATTTTGGAATCTATTCACTTTCACATCTCAGCCATCAGAAATGCTTTCCCTCACAGTGATAGATATTATGAATTCTGATTGGCAGAATTAATGTCTAGTTCTTCAGGGGGCATCATAGCGAATAATACTGCAACCAACACTCCAAGATAATCTATTCATGATGCCAACCTCACTTCAACATGTCTGTTAACACATTGAGGGATAAACCAAAGCATTTCTAATAATATATCTTCTCATTCTTCTGTGGTTTCCTAAAAAGAATACATACAAAGACATGACAACCTGTCAGCATATGCATTAAAAATGAAGTTGATAAAATTGAATATGAAAAAAACCTTCATGATCATTAAACCTCTCGCCACAAAAATGAACCAAGAATTCAATAAGGCTTTTTAAAAAGTTCTTTACACTTTTTAGCTAAATATATTCATTGATTGTCTAAAATTGTCATTTGCTTTGTTTTCCTTACAATTACTAATAAATCAATTGGTTTCATTACGTGTGAAAATCATATTAACTTTAATTCTTTGCTTCAAAAATCCTGTTCGTTAGTCATTAGGATATTATAAGCTTGCATTTTCATGGCTTACCAATTATCAGCTGCATTTATTTATAGGTACATCATTGCATGACTCCTATTCTGGTTCTTCCAAACTTTGGAGTGAGAAAGAGACTTTAAGATGTCAACCATCATACATCGGATGATATTTGACAGATAATCTTACAGGAGGATATCTAAAGTATCACAAACATCATGTAGCTCCCGGCACTTCCATACTGCTCCTCCAATTACTTCTCAACTCTTCCACACCCCTCCCTCCAAGAGACGTGAAAGCTTTCTTCCCTGCACCTATATACTAAATACGATTTGATGATCTTCAATCTGTCTTAAAGTTAATCCATTAGTTTAATTTTTCATTATTACATGTAGGTAATATAGAATGAATTGACATGGCTGTGTTTAATACTGATAATTCCCAGAAAGTAGAGTCTGAACTCATTATACAAGGTATACAAATATTGCACACTTCTTTTTTTTATGTTAATTTTTTAATTATTTTTTTAAATTTTATTTATTCACTTATTTATTTATCCTTTATCATTTTCTTTAATGTTTATCCTTAAATATTAAAGCTTTATATTTCTATATTGTAAGCCAAGTAGATACACAAAATATTTAATTTTTGCTTTCTCAAATTGGATTGAATGAAAAACATCAAGAAATACCATCTTTATTACAGTGGCTTGTGGTATTATCTTATGAAAATGAGACAATGACTTGCCTGACTCAATTCCAATGCTATCCATTGCTTATATTTTCAATTATAAAAGATCAATCGTCATTTTCTTTGGATTCCTTTTGTTATCTGCCAAGAGTCAGAAGGTCAATAATTAATACACTTAATAATGTTAGTCTACTTAATGTCTTATGGGGTCTCAGCAGGTCAAATCATGCTTGGTCTTTAACAAATCAATGAATATCATGATATTCTTCAGGAAACAAATGCAATATTACAAATCCCTCCTTTTTCAACCGTCACACCTTAGCGATACCACTAACATTCTAGACAAAGCCAGAAACCCTCGAATGTTTTACGATCACTTCACCAACAATGACAAGCCCAGAGAGCGTACCATAAAGCGCAAAAATGACAAACTGAGCGACCTGTCATTTCTTGCATCTCCAACGAAGCATAGGGGTCCATTCAGAGGGAACGTGACAATTGCTTTTACTAACACACTTGAGCCTTTCTCTTTTATGAATTAAACAAACATGTATATTGGGAGCAGTGTGAAGAGCTATTGACAGATGAATGAGGGGGGAATGAGGGGGGAAGAAGGCATAGGAGCTTTTTTTCTTTTTTAACGCATCACCACAGAACACAATTTTCTTGAATCATCAATATCGCTCAGCACATCGCTTCTTATGACATCTCCATCTCTCTTCGTCATCATCATCATCATCATCATCATCATCACCACGACAACATTTTATCAAAGCAAATATTCAATGATATAGGACTTTCCAAATGGAGAAAACTTCACATTCTTAATCTCCATCTCTCAACAAATACACCTTGGGAGGAGAATGATACCAATTTCATATCATGATGAATTGAGAGAATGATGTTTTAATGGGAACGGGAACAGCTGGTTTTTCTGCCTTCACTTTCGCATAAACTCTGCATAAATGTTTTCGCTCTTCCTTTGTGTTTGCGTGTCCATCAATTCTAATAACTATGCTAATTGAAAAAGCAGGATTTGCTGAAAGAAGACTGCATATGATCCTTACAAATACAATTATAACCACAGTTAAGGATCGCATGTTCAAACCTGTCCTACTAAACTTTTTATTTCATACTTTTAGATAATTATCTGATGATGCAAATCTTGAATGGGATAGCTTAGAATAAAGGACCTCATGATTGCCATATCAGGGAAAATTCCTGGAGGTAGGCCAAAACATCAGTCATCAAAATTTGGTTCAACAGTCTTTTTTCACAAATACCCTTTGTTACTACTAACCGTTTGTGGTTACCATTAGATGTCTCTTAAAAAATAAGATGATTTGACTGGTATCTACATTTAAAATATTATGTGGCATGTACATAAAGGTCACATAATGAGAGATTTCAGGGTGGTAATTATATAAAGGAAATACACCAGGGCCAACTTTGTCCTCAGTTTTCAAATCTACCTGTCAAGACTTCTTTGGTTTCCCAACTGCTTTTTGAGATATTATGCTCCAGAAAGTATGAACATACATATGTTTTTCTAAATAAGAATAAGATGAGGTAGTAAAACCTATTTCTTTCAACATCTGCAGAGTGGAACAACATGAAGGCTCAATCATGGCATACATTTATATGTAGGGTAATAGTAAAACAGGCTGATAATGAGACTTATAAGAAGAGTACTTTAAGAAGACATGTTTATTGCTATGGCTTGAATATTGTTTCATTTCCTTAATGATATATTTTGACATATATTAATTAACAATATTCTCATATTGGTAGTTTTGTCTATGGTACCACACAAACTTAATTGGTTGATTTATTCTCTCATTTGATAGGCCTGTTGGATTGTTAATTCATTGATGGATGCTTAATTTGAATGCTTAGATGGATTGAAAGTATAAATGATTGACAACATTTTTCTTTGGTACTTTAAGTTTAATCGCTTTAGGTCAGATCCCATGTGGGCAGATTCAGGCTGTAATATTTGTTTTTAAAAACCCCTCAAACCTGCAATTCGAGGCAGAAAACACCTGAACAAGCCTGACTGCATGGTGAACCCTGAAGAAAGTACTCAACAGGTTAACAATCCCCCCTCTGCTATGCGGGGCATGACGTCATCCCAGGATCGAGCTCAGGCTTCACGGGAGGGCTCTCCTGCGAGCCAGGGGTCACATGATCCGAATTTTGTTCGGTAACTGTCACATGTGCGTCGTCTGTCATGACCAGCGCAGCCTCAGAGGGGAAGAGGAGAGCTCTACACGTCTTTGATGGTTCACTAACATATCTCCCCTGCACATCCACTCACGCAAAGGTATCCCTTCTTAAAGGAAAGGTTTGGACTATGAAACTGTCATGATGATGGTGATAACATGCATCATTGCTAAATAAAAATGTATTTTTTTATGCATATCCACTATTTATAGTTTTGTATTAGCCCTGTAGCATCAAATTTACATGTATGAATATATTATCCTCTTCTAAGTATATTACTTGAAATGTAGCACTGCAATAGTTTCATTGGCTTACTATCAGAATTTGAGTCATTTAATAGATGATTAGCCAATCAGCCCCAATTTTAGTGATTTATAACCCAAGCGACATATAAGTAGTTGGCTGTCACAATTTTCTTTATTCATTTTCCTAAAGAGTAACTCATTTTTCTAAAGAGTAATGAGTAAATTCATAAGGCCTTCATGGACAGTATGCCCGAATAATTGAATTCGGAGCTATTTTCAGAGCACAATCAGACTGAAAATTTATCAGTTTCTTGTCGATGGTCACTCCCGAGACCTGAAGACCTTAAATTCTTATTTATTTTGCCCTGATTTCTCTCACACCCATCAGTATAGTTTCAGAAAGGATCCTAATCATTAAATACCCTGATGAAATGAAAAGAGTTGAAAGAGGGGATAAATATAAACTTGAGTTCAGTTGGGTTCTCAAAAGTGACAGGTATGGATGGGAATGAGAAGGAGATGGAGAGAGAGAGAGAGAGAGAGAGAGAGAGAGAGAGAAGAGAGGCACAGACAGAAGAAGATGGAGAGGCAAAAGACAGAAGAAGATGGAGAGGCAAAAGACAGAAGAAGAGAGAGACAGAGACTCAGAAAGGACAGAGGGACATACAGAGAGATAGAGAAACAGAGACAGAGAGACACAGGGAGGCAAAAAGACAATGAGAAAGAGAAGTGGAGAAGAGAGAGAGAGAGAGAGAGAGGGGGGGAGGGGAGAAAAAAAGACTGATGAGGAATTATAGGTAGAGGAAGTTTAGAAAGCTCAGGTTTGTCTACAGATTGAGATTCTCTGATGACGCTGGCTAGTTTTGACTCTGACGCAAAGCAGAAGACAAAATCATTTTATACTTTTTGTCCCAAAAGAGATATAAGCATTACTCTTCTTATGCTCTTATCTCAAGTCAACATCCAGTGTTTCACACAGCCTGTACATGCTCCTTTTTTCTATCCCGAAACCTCAGGTGTGGGGGGCAAATCCTGAGAATGGTGAAGAGAAAAAAAATCTCTCTGATTTTATCAACTCTATTTGAAGAAACAAAAAATACTGTCATTTCCCCCAAAATGGAAGCTATGACTTAGTGGTTTTTTGTTACTTTTGAAGACCATGGAAGTTGTAAAAGAGAGAGATAGATAGACAAGGAAATTTCCAATATTTTTATTGACCGTCTCAAAGGCAATGTCTAATTGGGGTTTGACATTCAGCTACATTTCTCTTTCTACATCAGAAGTTTCAGTTGCGTTCAAACCCTTCAGGTGCCCATGTATTCCTCTTTATATAGATATCAAAAGCATGTTATTGATGTACACCTGTGTTGAATAAAAAACGTTTGAATAACCGCTGTTTTAGGGTGTGGGAACGTGGGGTAATATGATATGGTGGCAGAGATCCCTAGAGGGGTGTTTGGAAGGGGGAGAGAGAGGAGGGGGAAGGAGTATGGTGTGATTGCATGATGTGAACAGGTAGCACTGTGGCAGGGTGGAAATAGAAAGAGGAAAGCTCTTTTCAGGACAAAACATGATGCTGCAATTTATCAAAAAATTAGACATCTCTATGATCTGAAAATACCCATTTTTACCTGCTTATATTAAGAAAGATATAAAAACACAATGTTGTAATTACTGAAAGTGAATAAAATAGGTTTCAATTGAGAATTCTGCTCTGTGAAATAAGCCAAAGCCTCATAGATAATATACTTATTTCTATTAAGTTTAATATAGGTAAAGGCCCAAAGACACAAGATAAAAATATCAAGCAGGATAAACAACAAGAAAGTTCAGTCACAATAGATAAAATGTAAATAGCTCGACTGAACAATCAGTAATTAAAAATTATTAATAACAATATCAAATACCACAGCAATGTGAGAGTCAAATCTGGAATGAGTATATTTTCTTAATTTTCTCTGAGAAAACCATCAAGGTGTCAATGTCTGTGTTTGTAAATACCATCAATCAAACTAAGAATGAATACATCAGAACCTGCAGATGAACCAAGAGAATACAGACAGACTAAAATAAATAACAAAACAAGTAGAAATGAATTCTGTGTACATATCTATATCAGAGAAAGAGAAATCTGCCTTTGTCACTTTTGAGTGATGGATGGTTTGATTATCAAAGCAGCAAACCCCTCCATTTCATCAACAGACTGAGCGAAGTATATAAACTATAGGAGATACTCCCATCGATGACAAGAAAAAAAGGGAGAAAAAATAACCATGCATCTTCGATTCTCTTTGGACCACTTTGCAATTTACATTTACAAGGCCTTCCCTGGTGCTCTTTCAATCTTTCTCTCTCCCTCCAACTCTTCCTCCTTCCACAACTTTAGACAGATTCTTAGTGGCAACAATAAGACGCAGAATTCTGGTGGCATTTCGCAGAAAGCTTAATCAAGTTTAGCATTGTGTCAGGGATATCGGATGACACTAGATTATCAATCAAGTTCCATTACCGCCCTGACAAACGCAACCACGCTTTTTTGCTCTGCTGTCTTTCTTCTGACATCCAGATCGAGTTTGAGGGTCAGAATTAGGTGAATATCAAAAGCATATTTGTGGCGTCAGCCGTTGGTGGAACGCCTTTCATGAATCACAGCGTTTCGCTGCATCGAGCAGCTTGTCAATCGAAATCTCACAGATACCATACTTATTACTCACATTAGGTAGAAATCAAATGTGTTTCTGATACCTTTATCATGTTATTCTACTAAATAGAGTGCCAAGCAATAATTCCCCCATTCAAATTTGTCCGCAAAATGACAAAATAAGCTGTCATACATGTGACAGAACATAATGTGAACACTGGAAGCATAAGCTCTTTGTACAGGTCATTATGTGGCCCAACCCATTAAAGTTGTCACTGATTCAGAGTTTTGGGAATGCATAGGACATAAAGCTGCATATGAATATTAGCAATTGTTGTGTCAGAAATGATCGATGCATGGTATACAAGCCAGGCAATCTAACCATTATCCAAGCATCATCATGAACAAAATTACTTGCGTAACCCAAAATTTTGAATAAAACCTCCATCATATGCATGGAGCCAAGTATACACTTTATTTCAACAAAAAAAAATCTTTATTTTGTATATTCTTTATATTGTTCGATATTGGCTTTCAGTTCATTCTTGCGATTTACTCTGATGAGTGCAAGACCAAAAGCTTTAGTTTGCTTCTATTCGATGCTATTCTCTGTTTCTGTTATTTATTGAGTATACACTTCATGTTGAGTATATACACTTTGTTATTTCTTTATTGAGTATACACTTTATCTCATTTATTGAGAATACACTTCATAACATTCACAAAAAACCCATCTATTTCAGCATTATACTCACAGGACTAGCAGTATCCACACTGACTAACGTCAACTCCATCATCAAACGCTTTTCTCGATGCACCCCAAAAGACGAACAGAGAATCAAAGACTGTCAGAACAAGTGTAGCACCAGTCGGTAACTTTCTACCAGTATAACAGGACTTCTCTTTCTTCCAAAACAACCAGTTCTGATGCTGATACCCAACATCCTATTAATATAAATGATTCTGATAATATTTAATCTCTACAACCATGATAAAAACGGCTTCTCTCTGAATGGTCGCGGCTCTTCACTAATGACTTTTGGCTGGGAGATAACACCTTTCGTCTGAACCTTGCCCTCTGTTAATGACTGGTATAGAAAATATCTCTGAGAAATATCCAGGGTGCAGCCATATGATGCCTTTCAATTTATTAAATTAAAACTATAAGAGGAGTAAGCACATGTGAGCTAGGGACAACATTACTTTGTCATATTTCCCCCTTATTTTGACCTCAAGACATCCCTAACTTATAAAACTATTTTTTGCAGCACCATAACAAATCTAGAAAACCAAATTATTTCTCCATACTACCTGGTAATGAGGAATTATTATTTTTTGTTAATTAAGCCACTACGATCTTCAACTTAACTGAAATATATGTATCGTTCCTGTCTGAAAATCACATTAAGTATAATATCATTCCAATCAAACTTCTTTAAAAATATAATATATATTTGCATCCTTTCCTTTTTAGCAACAAAGCTGTATAGTAGAGTGCTTGGTAGGCCGAAGTTAAACTGCAAATTTGAAACATTTCCATAACAGCATTACTTAATGAAATATGACCAGTTTCTTTCTCAAATATCTTTTCTTCCAGATATCTTCTAAAATTTACTGGCACATACTAGATAGAGCATGTAATCTTCATCCTCTAATTACAACATAACCATAAATACATAAATGCATTTTCAACTAAAGAAAAATATAAAATTCTGTCAGTTTATTAATGGATAAATGTCACCACTCATCATTAGCGCCCAGGCATCGCCAATAGTTCTACCACTTGACCAAGTACCATACTGGCCATCAAAGTTTCAGAGAAAAATATCCATCCCTCCGGTCTATTCTCACGGAGGAGCGACACAACTAGGAAATTACATCAAATTAGGCTATTTCCCCTATTACTTCCCCCATTGGAATTTTCAGCACCCAACGCTAAATGACAGACGACAGCGTAGTCCCCCTTTTTTCCTTTCGCAATGCTGACACGTGTTATACATGCAATGACTTTAAACTTCCATTAAAAGTAATTTTTCTAAATATTTGCCAGTCTTTTTGTGAGTTTAATCAATGATATACTACCGACTTTTGTTGTACATGCATGATTTAAATAGAACATTCTTATTTTAAAAAGGGCATAATGCAAACTTTTGACCAAAATAATAATTATTCAGTTTGATCAAAAGGAGGAGTTGCCTTTCTGTAAACATTTAACTTTTTTTAAATGTACGTTTGGCAAATTAACATTTAAGATTTGTCATAATCACCTATAACTTCAATCTTAAAGAAAAAAACACCCAACTGTACAGTGTGACTAAGTGCTTTTTACACTGCTTGCTATAAAAAAAAAATTGGTCTGATTTTAGGTTATGCCAATTCAAATTTTTCAAAGCCCCTTTAACTATACTCACAAGAAAGCAAAACTCATACCTACTTTTCAAAAATGATTTAACTAATTTACATCACGTCATGTCTGACTATAGCCTGTACCAAAACTGAATGACTTTTCCTGCACCTATTTTCTCTCTGCTCAATGATTGTGGTGATAGCAAATAAAGTTAAATACCACCCACTGAAGACCTCTTGGGATTTGAAATAAAAATGCTTGCTCATCGACAGCTCTCTTTCCCTCAACAAACTATACCTGCATTTATAATTCTTGAATATCTTTTCACGCTTTTGTGAAACTTTATTCATATGCCTAATTGTCCTACAAACAATATGTTTTCTCTTGAAATCAGCAAATTTTGAAGGGCAAAATTTGGTTATGCTTATCATTTATGAGATAATTATTTATTTATCTATATGCTAAGACAACAGTCCCTTCAATTTAGGGGAGAAATCATTAAACAAAAAAACGCCATCAGAATGGGGTTTCATAGGCTTTTCTTTATTTCTTCCTCTAAACTACAGTTTACATTGTTGAGGACAAAATTAAATGGGATATTATGGGATTGCATATTAATTTTTCCTCTAATCATAATGTAGATAATTCAAGAAAACATGTTCATGTTCCCAAAACAAACAAGTTTCTGTCACAAGAACAGAACAAACGTTGTGACACTAAAGTGCCTAAGGGAGCAATTAGCTTAATTTTATAGACATTTCTATTCCAGCACAGGATGAAGATAAGTTTGCATTCCAGCCTTTCCCGAAATAGAAAAGATCACCCCAGAACACAAATACTTCAATTATAGCATGTGAAACTTAGAATTTGAGGAAAACATCTGAATAAACATGTTATATCATACTCTCTTTTGCTGTTCTCATTGGCTTATCCCCATCTTTTGACATTTAGCCCCACCTTTGGTGGGGCTAACCCTGCTTTTTTCCAGGGCTAAACTAGTCCCGTACTATCTTGGAGTTAGCCCACTTTGGTAAAATGCAATGTGAACAGAAAGTGGGCTAAGTTTAGTCCAGTACTATCGATTGGGCTAAATCCTTGTTTAGCCCCACTGATAGTACGGGACTAAGCCAAATTTTGCAAGTGTAAAAAGCCTATACGATAATAAAAAAATCACCAAATATTTCTGAAATTCTGAGTAGAATCTCTGGCCACATGTCTGCCAGATTTGAGAAGGGTGCTTCTTCTTTACATCTTCCAAGGGCCACAAAGACATTCACTCTATTTAAGAGTATATGAATTAATGCCCTTCTGACTCTAAGCAGATAATAATATCTCTTCTCATGACAAATATGGACTTCCTCCTTGACTCTAAAATGATTACTTTTCTGCTTACATCGCACAATTCATACGCATCACAGAACTACTGTCACTCATATACATGTATACCTCAAAAGTTCTGATGCTTTTACAAGCTGTGTCAACTTACAGAAGGAAAGACAGGAATGGAAAATGAATAAAAAGACAGAGGTAGAAAGAAGAGAGTGAAAGAAAATGAGAGGGGGCAGAGAGGGAGGGCAAGCATAAGTAATAACTTCCTATTCCCCACTCTCTTGATAACCTGGCTATCTATTTCATATTTCTCTCACATCATTAAATGAATATTCTCCAGTTCAGTCCAATTTTTAACACCTGTGACAGACGAGTTATTAAATGAGAGGAGAAAAAGACAGAGAAAGGACAGAATATGGGTAAGGTTGCTCTCAAACGTTTCTTTGATTGGCCCTGATTTCTTTTCCATCTCTATCAGGGCAAAGATGCCTGTCAATAAAAGGGAGGAAATGGGTTAAAAAGATTCCAGGAGCAAAAAAGAAAGCGGAACAAAAAAGAGCTTTTTAGCAGAAAGTATAAGCATTCAATGACCTACAAAAGGCACAAACATGACTGCCAATTCTTTACAGTGTGATTATTTTGCAATCAACTATTTGACCACAAACTGCTGGACTACAAAAAATTAGGTGATATTTATATGGGGCATGAAGTCAAAAGTTCACATCCTCATGTATTTGATCAAATTAGAAATTAAGTAAAATAAAATTGATGTATAACTTTCTTTCTTTCTAATACCAAGGTTGAGATAATCCTTTAGGAAATACAACATCACAATTTGTCCATATTCTTTCTCTACATGAGGTGTATCTTCAGTTGATTTATTCTACAGGTGCGCATATCCTTCCTTTAAGCATTGCCCCCACCAAAACATGTACATCATCGGTCTAAAAGACGAAATCAGATGCGCACCGAGGAATGTCATGTCACGGTCATAGGACTCGTTTCTAAGGAGCCGCAGGAGATTACGCCAGTCCGCTTCGGCAACAAGCTAATGTTTAAATAGAGAATGCACTTGTAAGAGAAAAATGTTTTTGATATGAAGAATGATAGAGACAGAGAGAGAGAGAGAGGCAGGGATGTATGAAATGACGAAAAAGTAAAGAGAGCCCTGAAGAATGCCCTCCCCGGTTTTTCGGGGGTACTATCTTATCTTGCCCATGAGCTGAGGAGGCAAAGCTTTTCTGCAAATGGAAGGGAGATGTAAGCAGGTTGAGCGTCTTTGGGGAGTTACAGTGGGGGTAAGAGAGAAGCTTTGCAGGGGAAGATAAGAGGGATGGTTAAAAATACCAGGTAGTGACAGTTGTTTTGGGGGGCTTCTTCCGAGGGCTCGCATCCTGCCCCGTTATACTTGACCTGTTCTGGGATTCCGCGACCTCCAGCCAACGTAAGCTAGCAAAGGAAAGGAAGAAGATGAACTGGAGGATGGCGGTAGGAAAAAAAAGGATCATAATTCCACCTGCTGCAAAATGATGCCTTGAGGGAGGGGAGAGACAAGGATATGAGAGAAGGATGCAGATATATCAATTCACAAACTGTTCTATATAAATTGTAAAAATATTTGGAAAGGGTCTTCAGTGCTGTAGATCTAAAGTGGGCAAACAAACAAACAAACTTGGAAAGGCAGCAAAAGTCATTGAAACATGCATGCTTTCATGAAATAAATAGAAATTCAGATTACTGCAGTACTGGCACAATATTTCTCTGACTTCCAATGAATTGATATAAGCCCATTTCTAGATCCTTAGATTGTAAACATACTTTTGTCATTATATTCACAAGGAAGTGTCATAAATTGAATGAAACAGTGGTAAACATATTTATATGGCACATTAGCAAGACCTGCTCCAATAATTTTTGTCCCCCAAAAATATTTGGCCTTGGTAATACTAACATTACAGTTGCAGCATTATTTCTCTGATTTCTCATCATTGATCCCTTTCTAGTCCAGTTTGTTTCCCATCACCAACACTCAAAAAATATTTTGTTTTATTATACAATAGAACAGAATTTTATTATAGATTAGAATAGACATTAGCAACATACCATGTAATCAAGCTCTCTCTTACAGCGTAAAGGGACATATTGCAATATGCGCTATATACATATGGCATATATTATTATCAATATGATCTTTTGAAACAGTAGCCCCATTCCCTCTTGCTACTCCCCCCCCCCCAATCAAAAGAAAACCCTCTTTCTACCAGTTCTCCTACCACCTTTCTACCACTTGTTCCATCCCCATGATCCCAAGGACAGCATTCTTTACCCCATCCCAGCATCCTAGGGCTCATCTGTCTGCAAGCAGCCCCCTGCGGCCCCTCTGATGTCACCCGCCCTGCACCTCCTGACCAACCAAATCACCACCAAGGGACCGACAATTGGGGATAAAGGATGCTACCAACAGGTTCAGGGGGGACAATCCTCTTGCCCAAAAATGACAGGCACAAGTCCTAAGCCAGGAGGATAAAGCCTCATCCTTGAGGTACATTCACACTCCTCCAGGTAATCCAGATCTCTACCTGTCTAACCACGTACCTTCAGCATGCCATTAAAGATGAAATGAACCAAATATCATTTAAGTCAACCATACTTCTACAATGAATAGGCTCTGTACCATAAGTCTGATTTGTGAATAGATTCTGAGGTTACATAATAGTCCAGTGCCAGTCAATGAGGAATTAGTATTCTATAAATTCATATTTTTATCCATGATACCTTTCATAGATCTCCTATGTCTTCAAAGCCTTTAGTACTATTATGTTTCATTCTACAATTGATACAAAATATATTTGGTGAAGATGATACAAATCAAAGCAAGGATGAAATAATATTTTAACGGAATCTTTAGATACGACACTATAGGCTTAAATTTGCATTAAAGATAGTCCATACATCTCTTCAACTTCTTCAGGCAAGTATGAATGCTGCTAGGGAAGAGAGAGTAGATAGAGACCATGTGTGATGTGCTAGGTATGAGAGTTAACAAACTATTTGTCCTTGAGGACAGAGGACTGTGATGATGATTTGTGGAAAGAAATATCACTGTGGTAATGAAGCATTCAAGGATATTATTGCAGCAGAGGAGGCAATCCTTCAAATTTATCACCCCACTAAACAGTGATAATCTAAAATGCATGTATCTCTTTTCATTTGCTATTTGGTTTAAAGGTTGTTAACATTTAACTGAGAATGAGAAAGTACCTTATGTATATGTCATATCTTATAAAACAAGCACAAGCCTACATATGTCAATCTGAATGCCTATATCTATCCTACTAGTATTAAGACAAAAAAAATAGATGACAAGAGAATAAATTTAATTCAATCGTGGGGTAAAATTATGGATACAGGTTGCATGTGCATCCCTCAACTAGCCTAATCTGATGCTAACGGTTGTCATAGTGATGATGATATATGGGTAACACTTGCTCCTCTCTGGACAACAACTTATGAGCATTTTGACCAAAGTATGTCATGCAATAAAAAAAGGGAAGAAATAAATTGCTGGAATGTTTGAGGATAAAAACTGTCTATTCTTCCAGATGTCTTCTTTTTCTGGTCTTCCAGAAAAATATCAGCATTTCATTCTCATTCTTCTCTCCCTTTTTGTTTGTTTAATGGTCTTAAATTTTGATTGATGATGGGACAGGAGGAATAGCAGGTAGTCAGGGGACATGTCAATTCAGAGAAGATCCGTTGGTAAAAGATAACCAGACAAAAAGCATACAAAGCTATATATACAAAAAAGTCTCTTCCAAACTCCCTTCAACTTCTTCCACCCCTTACAGAAAACATGCTGATCTTTCCACATCATACAGACCAAGATCACTTTCATGGTGATCTAACCTCTACATATATAAGAATAAAACCTTAAAATACTATTGCTGATCCCAAATGAAGGGATGGAAGTACTATAGGGAGACAGAAATAGAGAAGGAAAATGGAGAGACACACTATGAGACACAGAGAAATGACTGATGGATTGAGAGAAAGAAAGAAATGGACCTACATATAAATTATGAAGCAGAGAAGAGAGAGAGAGAGAGAACGAGAGAGAAAGAGAAAAAGAAACAGATATATGATGCAAGGAGAGAGACAGAAGGTAAGGTGAGATATTATGAGGCGACACCTTGTCATCATAACCCTAATATTGCTAGTGAATCGTTTCCTAGTCTAAGCGCTACAGGCCCCTCTTGGCAGCGTTTGATGACATAGGCCTATGGCAACAACACATACTAAGTGTGAACTTCCTCCATCGCTTCACAGCAAATACTACATCCTTAAAGGTGATCCAATCATTAAAAGAAAATAAATAAAACTACATACTGCAAACACAAACCTGAATTAATGTTTTTTTCTTCCAGTTGATATTAAGTCTCTATTTGTATTTTTTTCCTTACACTTTGCATTAACATCATCTATCTATACCCCTTCAGCAATTTCCCATATTGAAGAATATGAATTTGAAATATGAATATATTTATTGTCAGCTGTGACCCAAGAGAACATTATCCCATATACTTTTACATGGAGTTAACCATCTTCTGGCTCTCAACATACAATGAGTTAATGCCCTACTGGCTCTAATAGAAGACAATATTTAAATATGTAAAAATAGAAATGATCTGGTAGATTCTTAGAGCTGTCTCAAATGAAAATCATCACTATCCAAACTTCCAAAGTTCAAGAAATGATACCACGAAGTAAAATGTCAATATTTACATCCTGTGCAATTTAAAATTTAAAAGGAACTCTTTTCAGGGATCATCCATTCTAATAAAATTCCACAAGAATGACAAATGACATGTTTAAGTAAATTAAGATGAATGTAGCTGTTCGGGGCTTGTTTTTGGAGACTTGAAGTGGCCTGTCTTTAAAGGGATACTCAAACGCAGATTGTGGATGTTTTTATGCCGCGATAAGGCAACGTGATCATTACCTGATCATGCCGTTACCCCGCGCGGCGCAAACTTCGGACAGACTGTTCGCCGCGCAACATGCACGCTCTGCCTGAGCTTAAGCTCTCGTGCGAGATTCGGTCGGCTTCGTGCAGTCCGAAATGTAATCCCAGTAGTCCGACGGACGCGTTCAAAGCACAAACTTTGTGTACGAGTGAATGGGGCAATCCTGACTTTCCCCACCGCTGCCTGGTGGTGTATCCCTTTAAAGTTTAAACTTATTCTTGTTGAATGTCATCTGTTGAAAGCCAGAAGGGCATTACTTCAAATAGTTTTCCATAGAAATAACACCCTTTGGGTTTACGGCAGACAATACACAGTTTCCTACATTAGATTGTGTTTTCTATGTATCAAACAGTTGCATGGTACTTATTTCCTGATCCAAATTTGGTTTGCATATTCATATTTATTAATATAACGAGACCTGCAAAAATTATGCAAAATCTCTGAAAGTCTAAGAGTAAGGCATCACATCTCTTTGGCTTGAACCTGTTGAAAGTTACCCTCAAAAATAAAAATTTATATTTTTCCATTATAACTAGGCTTATCAGACAAGCTCATCAAAAGGCAAATTACGTATGTTATATTCAATAATTTCAGCACTTCCTTTTCCCCTGCCTTTTTCCGAGAACGCTTGTGACTTTCCATCCTTGCTACACAGCATTAGATTTCTCAACTAGAGTTTAAATGATGAGAACATGAGTTTGGTACTTATAAGCAACAGAATTGGGAAGAAGGGCTCTAATGGGCGCAAATGGGGGTTTGCACGCCCCCTTAATGCTGTCATTAGCGATGGGAATTGTGGCCTAATTTCTACTGGAGGTCTCCCAGAGACAAAACCAAAATATTCCTCTCGAAACAAGGTCACATCCCTATTATCTGTCCTGCACATGTAAACTTGTAATTCTGTTAGTTTCCAAACTTCATCAGTGCACTCGCAGGGGACTAGGGCGCAAATGAAATATCTATATCCATATTTTGTTTCTGTCTTTCTTTACTCGGATACTTGAGGCAAGAGAAGGGGCTGGAAAGGGCAGGTTTATTCTGAAGGAGGACAAGGCTGTCTGCACTCCCAGATGCCTGTCTGTGAGACGAGGGTTCAGAGTTAAAATCAATTTAAAGTTAAGTGTGTTATTTGCCTCCTAAATTATGAATTGGAGCCAGTTGAAGAAATGAAATCAAGGGGTTCCTTGATACTTGATGTCTTGATCGAGTAACATTTCACAGATTTTCGTTTCCTCATCTTTCCTCCCCCTCCCGCTCTCTCATTCTCTTTTCCACTCTAAATTTTGCATTTCAACATCAACATGAACACCACTAACATCTCAAAGTATATCTCGAGCAAGCGCAATAGGGTTGTACACCACTAGGGAGAATTCTCTTGGCAAACTTTACCTGCCATGGGGACATTGCATGCCCTTTGCATGTCACCATAGCAAGGTGCTTACACAGCTCTGGGATATTTTCTTTCGCTGCTTCGGCGTCCACAAATCTTTCTTCTCTCTCCCCCTTCTCCGTCACTGAGAAGGAAGTATTTCTTAGCTGCAAAGGAAGTGGGCCAGGCAAAATATTAATACTTTATCTTGATCATTTTCCCTCCCTTCTTTACCTTACCTATCCACTATTTCCCTTTCACCCTTTCCCCTCTTTCTTTCTGGGTAAACTGGCATCAACTAACTTTGAAACCCTCAAAGCAAATGACTTTCTCAATATTGCAGTTGCCTGAATATCTTCACAGCACAATTTACAACTGTTTTATGTTCATATATATATGTAAATATTTCAAAAGATACCTGAAACTAACCAACTATACTGACAGCTATATGCTTTCTTCAAACACCACAATTCAACAAGACCAGGGTTATAATTTCTTGAAAAGATATGTTAAGTCGTAAGTGCTTTATAAATCCTGATTGTCACTGTTGTTGTGCATATAACTGTTTTTAAAACTTTTTTTTAAAACTTTCTCTACGTTTAGATTCTGGTACTGAAATAAATGTCTTGCCGCGTACTAAAATCAACCCATTTCTTTCCCAATGTTTGTAAATCATGTTTGTGCTCCATTCTGTCTTTCTATCCATCTCAGATCTCTCTCTCTCTCCCTCTCTCTCTCTCTCTCTCTCCCTCTCTGTCTCTGTCTCTCTGTCTGTCTCTCTCTCTGTGTCTCTCTCCCATCTATCCTCTCCATAATCTTCCTACATCACTAGGCTTTGACTGCAGGGGGAAGAGCCAATGTGCCAAAGGGTAGCCAGACAAGTTCAGGAAACGTAGCTCATGTTGATAAGTTGTAGCTCAACAACTCAAATAAATAGTTGTCAAGAAAGGTGTGCATCTGATATGGGGAAAGGTGTAATAAGGCACTGTGAGGTGTACAGAATGCAGGTCGGGGGGGGGGGGGGAGCAGCTGGAAGGGGTGTCTCAATTTTACCTGTTGTTTACTTGCAGGCTTTTTGCTATATAAATCAATCAGATTGACATACAAGCTGCAGACCTGGGTTTGACACAGTGGCAAAGAAGAAACATATTTAGTTAGTACATGTAGGTTTTTCCTATGTCTCTTGTGGTCAACAATTCCGTACTTTAACTCTTACGCTTGAAATGTATAACTTTTGCAAAATGAACAGAACTGTACTCTTCTTTACAAGTGGCATTGTCTCCAAGGACATGAATTCAGAAGTCTTCCATTGAAGCAAGCTAATGGACACAACAAGTGTCTCTTATCTCCATCAGGGTCAAGATACCAGCACATCCTGACTCCTACTGCTAGCCAGGAGGTGATTCAATCATCTCACAAATACCACTCCACAATCAATATTGTCTTCATGCATCATCACAGAAGACTTCACACTACTCTATACCTTTTACTCCCACCCTTGTGTCTGGCTGAAGTGCTCAAACACAAATGCGGTCACATTTTAACTAAATTAGTAATTTTGTTATAATGTATTAAGGAATAATACAGAAAAGTTAAAACCCTCAAACCTGTCACTATTGATGCTTAACATGATGTGCAATTTGAAAAATGTTGTGTCGATGTAGTGAGAGAAGGGTGAAAACTTCGAAATGAAAATTTCTACAAATGTACATGTACATCCATGTATCTCTTTGTACCCTTCCATCCTGCACATTATACAGATATAATGGAGACTCAATTTCCTTTATGACATTTGACAATAAATGATTAAACCTAAGCTTTGATCAAACAATATTCTTCAATTTCACCCTCAATATTATCATCAAATTTATCATCAAAGCTCAACTGATCGGTTATATTCTACTGGTTGTGTCATGGGAAGACAATATTCCCCCCCCCCCCCCCCCACAACAAGGGTTTTCATTTTACAGAAAACTACCCCAATGATGAAATAGAAAGTGATAATTGATTGTGTACCTACTCTTTCAAAGATGCATGACCTGCAATAGAAATTGCATTACCTGACACTCCTTCAGATCAAATGATAAAACTATAGGCAAGTATCATCAACCAAAGAAGTATCTGAAAAAGTTAAGTTTCCCTGCCAATGCCCTGGATAACATTTTGATGAGCCTTCTGTTTTGAAGGTTATTTTCATATTACCTAAGAAGATGATTAAATTTTGGTATCTAGATCAAACTTTATTACTCATGGGAGCTTCTGCAGGATATTTTTATAAATAACCACTTTCATGTGAAAGAGGAAAAAGGATACATGTGAGGTAAATGGGACAGGATTACACTAAGTTGCGATTGAAAAGGGTAAATATCCTCCTTAAACAATAATTTTAGAAAAGTAAGTAAATAAGCACTTAGAGTCAGGAGATATGGATACATGTCAGTCAGATGAACAATATTAGTTGAGAAGGAGGGGGTAGAATTACTAAGAAGCTCTATTATTTCTACCAATGACAAGGCATTGCGCAACCCTCCCTCGCCTTTCCCCCTCCTGATGAAAAAGACTGGTGTAGAATCTCCATCTACCAGACAGTGTCCCTGATGTCCTCAGCATCCTTGAGTAGGGACATCACCTGTCTCTGGTAGGATAGAGATAGCATCTCACCAGGGACATCCCCTTGTATCATAGTCTTCACATTCAGACCCATCCTTGAAACTTAATTACAGGGGTTACATTTCCATTCACAATGTTAATTTATGTGGCATGTGTTACATTTTTTTAAAAAGGTCATTTATGAAATTTATTGAATATCATTTTCTTCACAAGGCTTAGTCTCTTCTTCCTTTTTCTTCAAACCACAGCTGTCATCATATTTGTTTTAAACTTTTCTAATTGTTTTTTTTCTGTAATCAATCAAAATTAATTTATTTTCCTCAATAAATACTTCGCTGTATTTTTTGAAAATTGAAAATAACAGCGAGGGAGATAATCATGTGAGTTCCAATCCCCACCATGGTGTTTAATACTTTTCAAATTGCCAATTAAGTCTTTTATTTATAGACTTAATGGCAATACATCATCTGACCTTCAATTATGTGATATATAATTTCTCTCTTTACATGTCAAATAAAAAGAGGTCTTTAATATGAGTCTAGCTTGCAAAAAGACAGGGACACTGAAACAGGAAAAACAGATTCATCAAAATAATTTGATCCATAAATCATTTTCCACTTGACTGAGGTATGTATTCAACCACTTGCTTAAAACATTTCAAACATGGTGCTATCAGAATTAGAAGACAATCTTCCAAGCAACTTTTCGCTATCTTTGCAAAATAGATATTTGGGATTCAACGTAATGTAGTTCCACAAAATGTCATGTATGAAGAAACAACATAGGTGTAAAACTAGTACTCATCTTGATGTTTCTTCAATAAAACGTACACAGTAAATATGAAAATACAGATGAAAATAGCATTATTTGATAAAATGAATAGAATCTTTTTTCACTTAAAAAGTAAATAAATATAGATATCTAACTACCCTGCAAATGCACCCCGGCACAAATACACCCTTTTTCTTCGACAAAAATGAGAGAATTTTTGTATCAAAAAGTGCATTCCAAGTTTACGTCTAATCTGTTGTTTGTCTCAAATCACCTCGTACAATGATAATGATAGATTCAAAGAGGAGTATATAATCCATGTAAGAAAAATAATATTTGTCAATCTTGTTTAGTAGAGCTCAACTGCATGTGGCTATGAAGAATTGCTGTTTATCTGGCACAGCTTGAGAAGTATAAGCTGGGAGAGGAGGTTTACCTCACACACAAAAGAAGATAATATGTGATATCAAGCTGAAATATTTCCATGCAAGAACAAACTTTACGAGGGAAGTATGTCGATGGTATCAGGAATAAAAAAAAAAAATGTTAACAATAAATAAATATGATCATAAATATGTCTGAGTATATACAAAAAATCCCAAACAAATGTTGTTTTTTTTGTATGAATATAATGTTGGAGGCTATTTGAATTGATACCAATGATCATGAAATTTTCAGAAATTCTATTCATCAGTCTTCTTTAAAGAAAGAAAAACTGATACTATGGAAAACAAATTTTTACTTTTTATACAGATTTTCTGAAAATATCTCTATATTACAGAGGTATCTTGGGTTGGAGTGCTTTGAACAAACAGGACAACAATAATTTGATCTTCTCAAAGAATCTCTTTAAGTAGTGATAACAAAACCCAGGATAAAAAGAAAGAAAAAATCTACCATAAATTACGATCATAAAACTACCACAGCACGGCTGTGATTATCTTCGCCTACTGCGAACAATGGAGCAACCCGTCGACAAGGCCCTCTAATTGATAAATCATGTATATCACTACTCTGCGGGGTATGAAAAGGTAATAATTATTTGAGATAAATTCATCACATCCTTATCTTCACTCGACTGTGATTAAACCCTCTCTAAAAAAAAATCTCTCAATGCATTCTGACAAAAGACAAGCATGCTCATATCATAATCCTTGCTTTCTACGCTCATACCTGAACACTATTCCACAAGGTATTGAATGGGAATTTGCTTTTATATCTTTCCTTTTTCCTTAATTCATTTCTTTATTATCCAGACAAGCATATCCTATGCTTTCCCACAATTACATCCCTCTCTCATATGTTTAGAGAGAAAGAACGTCTCAAGGGGAATTATGACAACTAGAATGAATACTTCAACCATTTTTTGCTTCAGAAGAGAATATTTTACTCCCTGCTGTAATGACAGGTAGATTGACGTTTTCAATTTTTTCTCTCTTTCTCATCTCTGTATTACTTTAATTTTGCTTTTATCAATTTACAGCTTGCCCTTTCTGCTGTACTTTTTACTCGGGATAAAAAAGAAGCTTGAAAGGCAGCGACTGATTTGGTTTTGATGGCTTTACACTCTAACCTGAGGATATCTATTCAAAAATTCTATGTACAGTTTTGAAAATTAAGGTACACTTCCAACTGTAAAATGCCTCAATACTTTTATAGACTTCTATCAGGCTTCAGCCCCTTCCTCCAACCACACCATGATATCATATTTCACAAGAAAGAATTGTTTTGTGCCCCACACCGAAGTATCAGAAACAAATGTATAAGAGGCTGGAAATTGGTAGGAGACCACAGGAAATTAAAGTAATCTTAACTTGTCAAAAGAGAGGGCAAAATCCTAAATACCCAGATCATTTCTGCCTTTTATCTGTTAACAAGTTGTCAAACCAGGCATTAAGCCATGTCAGAAAGCTGTGATTAACTTGGAAAGGCATCTATGAATAATAACAAAAAATATCATAGCTTGCGATCATAGCGCTATTAGACAAAAAAAATGAAAGAAAACCTGCATAAAGACAGGATAATAGACCTGGCGCTCATAATGCTGGCGTATGTCAGGAATATCAAATTTCATGCATGATGTTGGGATTGTCCTGAAAATCTGAAAATTAATCCGTCTTGGCCCTGATTTAGCGGCCTCATGCCCTGCAACCATGCGCTGAATTTAATCCGCTAACCAACAGGAAATGGTATCGAGACAGATTGTCTCCAAAATAGTAACCTCTTCCAACTTCTTCCAACACCCCAGGATCAAAATATAAAGACGTTCTTGTTTCGGAGTTGAGTTTTTTCATGGCACGGCGTTCCCCTTGTGTTTAATTTTTAATTCTGAGGTAATGTGGTGAAGCCGCTTAATCACTGAAAAAGTCATACATGTGTGTTTGTTCATGTGGTACATAAATTCAATTAATTTTTATGAAAATGCAGACAAATATATGGCAAATCCAATTAGCATTAGTTTCAATAATTTTAAACAATAGATATTACTTATTATGGAGGTTTAGAAGATGCATGAAATTCATTTGAAATAGATATTCTGATTTGGGTTTTTTTTTCTGTCAGTGTTAACTCAATGGTCATCCATTTCAAAAACATGACTGCACATACTTCAAATTATAATGTACTAAAGTTAAGTTTCACTTTTAAAAAAGGACCACTTTAGCTCATGTATACAAATGGATAAAAAGAAAACTAGTATACTGTTGTCTATCTGTCTATACTCTTGTCTTTCTGGGCCCTGTTACATAAAACTTGTCATCAATGAAAAGTTGCAATAACTGTTATAAGCTACTGAAATCCTTGCATCTGATTGGCTGGGAGCAAATTTGTCGGTAAAAATCATTGACAAGACACTTGATGAAACGCCTCCACGATTGGACTGAATGATTCTCAGAGGCAGTGGAGAAAAACATGTCGCTTGGAGACAGGTAAGGAATGCATTAGCTCTACAGACAGGTCGCATCTAGAAACCACTCAATTACGTTAGCAACAATCTCAGCACGTAGGTAGCTACAAATTCCTAAACAGTAACAAGGGAGATGAATTCAGCGGTAACAGATACAAGAAAGACAAAACGGACAAAAAATACCAGATTTATGATCAATTATTGCACAGGGAGTGGTTATGTTTTGCCCCCCTACGGCTTGCAAGGAAAAAAAATATGGGATGAACGAGTGACACAAACATATTTTTCTGACATATCTGTACAATTCATTCTGCAGATGAATGGGGGAGTATTCAAAGGAAAAGTAGGCTATTAGAAAATTTCCTGAAATGTACAAGATTGAATGAGAGAGAAAAAGATATCTGGAAAGATACTTCAGGGTAAACTATCTTGTTTTTGCTATTACAATTTTCCCTCCTTATGGGGTTAAAAGATTAAAGCTGCATTATCACCATGTTTGACTTCAACTACATACTTCATTATTCTTTATGGCCACTGTAAGAAAGACAAAAAACAAAATGATGACACTGTATTAACATTTCTCAAATGTTTTGACAATTAAGAGTCTGCTTTCTGAGACTAAATTTGCTAGCAGAGGGCATCAGTGAACTATGCACCAATGACAAGCTTTGTTTGAGGTAAATAGTTTGTATTTTCAGACCACTTTAGTAAATCACAATGGAGAAAGCATGTCTGTAAAGGAGCCAGAATGTCATTAACTCTTATCTTATTACAGAGCTCTCAACAGACCATAAAATAATGTAGAAAATTGTGAGGAAAACAGAAAAATACTACTTCTTAACTATAAAAACCATAGGACTATGAGAAAGAATCATTTACGGAGATAAAACTTCAAACAGTACGAATAGCATCTCCTTCAACTTCACAAAGAAATAAAGTTGATTGTCCTGCTGTGAAGAATTTAAGACCTAATAAAAACTACAAATAAAGGTATCACTTCTACAGAATATTTAAATCAGGTAATCCTAGTGTCATGCTCTCTTCCTTACTTAATCCGTTTTGTATCTATAAGTACAACCCCTCAATACTTGGGTCGTTTTTACGACTGATCGCTTACAAGATGCTTCTCACCCTTGGAATCCTATTTAAGATGCACAGCCTAGCTGACTAGATTCCTCATCTTCCCCCTTTTTAAATGAAAGAGAATCGTCGACCAGAGTGCATCTCCGCGCAATGCGAGAAGCCAAGTACTCGACGCGACAGAGTCGGGATGTCAGCTGACGAGCGGACAGAGCAAATTCGTACACACCGAGCATCCAGCCTGGCCGTAGCTTATTTGAACACTCCCAGAATGCAGAGGTTGAGTTTCGTTTGATTGCTTCGGGCCATGTTTTCTGGGATTCACAGGCTAGAACGTCAATTAAGAGCGGAGTAGCGTACTGTCTCCGTTACCTTGTGAATCTGATCTTCCGGCAAGACTCTTATGTGGCCCTTGAATTTGATCTTAGCGATTAACTAAGAGGGCCGTGAATGGTACTTTAACAAGAAGTTGGATGAAGTGGGGGCAATAAAATGGTACTTTGAATCCAAGCGTAGAGAGGAAAGACATCCCACCCCTGAAGCATCAGACAGATCAAGGATTTCAAACACAGTTATGAGAAAATTTGTTTTGCAGAAAGATCCTTTACTAAATATATTTACCTCTTCACACAATGGTGAAATAAATATTCAATCATAGCTAATTGCATTTAGTTGATATCTGGCCAATCTTCTTTCAATTCACCTTTATTGTAGGCCTACTTAAATCAGCATTGCTACTACTATTTGCATCTATCAAAATTAACAGATTCTTCATGTGTCTTTTGATATGGCTCCCTCATTCCCTGTATGATCTAGTTCATCTTCCCCTCCTCTCAAGACACTCTTACTTAAACTTGGGAAGTGTAGGGTGGTGATAGATCTATCGCCTTACGAGCCCTTTCTTCTCCGTTGCATCATTCCAGCTAGGAATAAAAGGAAGATTTAGAATGGGACAAAAAGAGTTGTTTTCTCTCTTTCATACACCTGTTGAAGATCTTCTTGTCTGCGTGTCTTCCTGCAACAACACTGGGGGGGGGGGGGGGGGGGTAGAGAGCAAGAGGAAAAGAGAGAGGAGAGGCAAAAAGAAAGAGAGGGGGAAAGAGAAAAAAATGGGAAAGAGAAAAAAACAGAGAAACAGAGAAAGAGAGGAGAGACAAAGAGAGAAGAGTGAGAGTGAGAGAGATGAAAAGAGATTGAAGGAAGAGAGAAAGAGAAAGAGAAAGAGAGAGGGGAAAATAGAGAGAAAGATGCTTTCCTTTGGGTTATAAGATTCCATTGGTCGCATGGGACACTCGTTCACTGTCATGTGCAATATCCGGGATTCACAATTCATCCCATCTTCCACCACACCTGTTTCTGGAGGATGAAGAGATGATGAGCAGAAAAATAATGGTGGGGGCAAAAAAGGACAATTTTTAACCTACCCCCCCCCCCAAAAAAAAAAGTTGGGTCTGTATGAGCAGAGATATGAACAGCAGAGAAAAAAATATGTAAAAACCTTTTAATAGACAAAGAGAGGAAGAGAAAATATTGTAAGCTTAGACTAAGCGAGAAGGGCATCAATTCTATGTAAAAGTCTATGAGTTAATGCCTTCCTGGCTCTCATATTATATAGACAATACCAAAGGGAAAGAAAGGGAAAGAAAGTAGAGACCGAGAGCAGGAATTAAAAGAAAAGAAAGAGAACTAGCTTAAAATTGGTTCCACAACATTTGCAAATACTCTTAGTGTTACAAATATTTTTTTAAATGAATGAATGACAAAAAAATCCATACAATGATCTATGTCAAACATAGTTTCTCCTCAAGAAAAAAATACCATCCATATGGTATAAAACCATTTCCCCCCAAGCTCTTCCTCATTAGAAAATCACATAGTATGGAAGTTAATGCGGGTCTCCAGCACGGATAAAACTAGTCCGGATATTGAAGTACACCCTTCATCCTCAGGCACGAGCCCTCTCCTTCAAAGTTTGGTGTCTGTGAACCGTTTAGCTGGTTCCCTTCTCAGCCGGCATTACAGCAACAACAACCAAGAAGAGACTGAAAACCACAATCACAATACAGTCAAAGTAGCTTTATAGTGGTGTTTTCAACCAGAACAAAGACCAAAATACCTGGCCAAACATTTGCAATTGTATGACAAAACATAGTGGCACTTTTTTCAGCAAAATAGCATATCTTGCTTCCAAAATATTTGAATGAAGAGGATTTCAAATTTGTCACACTTAATTGATTACAGAGACTATTGCTGATGAAAAGTAAGAATTATTCTAAGAGCTGCTCTTCTTTTCAATAAAGTAGAATTATCTATTATTGGATAATGAAAAGGCATGTGATGAATACAGGAATAAGAAATTGTGGTTAGGGTGAGAACAGACATGAACTGCAGTTCAAATTTCTTGGTTGTACTTTGATTTCTTTCGTGTAATTTCATTTCATAAAACCATTCTTCGAATAAAAGAAAAGATTGCCTTCAGCAACATGAGTCATAATAGATAGCTAACTATCAATCTCAATTATTTAGGCTCTGACCAGGTGCACAAATTTATATTTCATTCAGACCTCATAATGCTGCAGATAATGAATTCAACAATTTGTCAAATTGATAGCCCATATCTTTTGACAATAATATACCGAAATTGAATTCCAGGCCCTCCCCCACATTAGTTCACAATATTTTCCCAATACACACTGTTGAAGTATTAAAACTAAGGTTGAAATTACTATATATATATGGTTTCTTATCAAATTTGATTCCACCATCTCTGTCACATTGCTTGTTTCTTTTCTTAAAGTGTTGCAAAGCAGTGCCACCGACTCTTCCACAGAAGTACAGCAAGCAGCATGGGCTTGAAACCCACAGAATGTTGAATCTTTCCTGGCATTCTATGAGTTAAAAAGTTCTTCTTTCAATCGACCTGAAGTTCAAACAATGAACTTTTCCTTTGACACCTTATGATGTTTTTTATTTCTCTCTCTCTCTCCAGTTTCTTCCGCGTCGATGGGTTCCCAAGCAGAATTCTGATAGGCCATCCCTTGTGAAAAGAGGACAATAGAGTTGTGGGTGCAATGATGGTTAAAAGAGAGGGAGAGTAAGGCAGCTGCCAGATTCCAAGCGAAAGAACCAGTATTAATACCTTCTAGCAACTACCAAGAAGCCATCACATCTGTTTTTGTGCACTTTAGACATCAGCATCTTCATGAAAGAGAGGAAGAAAGGGAGAAGAAAAAGTGGTGCCTTGGTGTTTCTTATAGTTCAAAGTTTTCCCCCCTGCTTTAGAATTCTCTGACAGGTCTATTTTGTCTAGTTGGAAGAGTTTGAAATCTCTTGGAGAATTTAAGAAGATGGTTTGAAAGTGAGAAGAGAGAGAGTGGTGGGGGAAGCTTAGGGAATGGATAAATAGAATGCAGCATTTTTTTCTCCTTTTCGTGGGAAGCGTTGGTGCATCTGATGTAAGAATTACACAGTGGTTAATCCCCTGACAAAGCCCCGCTCCCCCCAAAAAGATTGACTTGACAATGGAGGGTTTTTTCGGTCGCGATGGGTATGGACTAAGGGTCAACGCTTCTTTCTCCCGTCTTCTCCCTCTCTTCCTTGATACAGGAGGAATCGAGAGGAGAAATCTTTTGTGAAGAGGGGAAAGGAAGATTGATTGGTGTTCTGAGACACAGCACCGTTTTTCTCATGATCTTCAAGTTTGTCAAGCCCGGAGGACTCACTCTCTGTTTCTTCTAAGATCTCTCCCACTCTTTCTCCCTCATCTTTTCAGCCATTCTTCCATTCTCTCGCAGACACAAACAAGCTTTCTTCCCCCGAGCTCCTCCAAAGGGGGCATGTCCCGACTCTTGTGTGAATGCAAGCATACCCCTCATCTCCCCTTCCTGACAGAACCTCTCTTTTGCTGTATTAACCTACCCGTCTTATCATCCAACCAAGTTCTTTTTTTTTCAAAGGTTGAAAGGAGGATGTCGGTGATGAAAATCTCTGTAGCAGCTCTAAAGAAAATATGATTGAAAGCCTCCTAATGGAAATGGCTATAGAGAATCAAAGAAGAATTAAGCAAGAGAGAAAAAAAGCATCAAAGTCTTGCACTTTGCATTGTGTAGAAGTTAACAGGAGAAGAAAGAAGAGAGACCTCAGTATGATATTACAGACAAATGTGTTTACAAAGACTTTGAAACGACTTCACACAGGATGAAAAAAAAAGAGCGGGTGAAAAAAAACTTGAGTTACCTCTCGGATGGCTCGTAGGCTTTTGGGAGTGTTTTTCAAAAGGATTTGATTCAATTAATATGTCCTAGTTTTATAGCATATTTAATGCTTTGTGGTGAGGTCTTAAAAAGGATGAATACTGAATAAGAATACAATATAAACCAGGTGTTAAGCACAATGAAAGAATTGATAGGCAGATAATTGATATGATAGGGACACAAAGAAATGCTTCCCTAACACTGACATTGGCTATGCCCGTGGCGAGAGAGAAATCAATTTGATAAATTTGCCATCACTTTACGGGACATCAAACAAAAGAGGCACTATCGGGGTTAATCTCTTATTGAAAGGGGAAAAGCAACATTTAGTGTTGGAGACTATTCATTTCTTGCCTACCTCAAATTGAGAAAAACATTGTCGCATCAATGTACAGTCATAGGTTATTGGAGGATATCTCGTTCTTCCATCTGAAGATCTTTATACGGTCAAACCGATGCTGACAATAAAGAAGAATTCTTTGTAAAGCTCTGTCAATTTGGCAATTGGATTATTCTACATATATGCAATTACTTAGGAGAAAAACTTTGTGTGATTTTTACGATATGTTTTTCATCGATAACAATCAGGCTTTCTGATGTCTGCAAATTTCCCTCAATGCTCGTGGAAATTTTCAATCTCCTTATTTAGCACGAAGATTGAGGTACTTTGTCAGTCTTCATGAATGTCTATAATTTGATTTCAATATCAATAATATTCCACTGACAAGAAATTTCTGTAACAACATACATAAGCCTAATCCTGAATTATTAACTGATTTTTTTGATAAAGTTGGTAAAAATACCAGCATAACAACTTCCTGAACTTTCAATGAAATTCAGTACATGAATAGCTGCTTCCAAACAAGCTGTCAAAGTTTATCTTTCTCTTGATGCTCAACAAAAATTGATGAAGTCATATATCTAATGACTCTTTACTATTACAGCAAAAATATAAATTGCACTGAATGAACAATAATATTATCTTTAATATTAAAATATTGAAATCATTAAATAAAACTTCAAATTCTAGCATCTATAATTAGCTCGGCAGATGAGAAAAGAAATTCTGATATTCAAATTTGTGTGCCATTACAAATGTTGATTGCAAATTATTGATTCTTTATAATGAACTACTTTTTCAAACAAATTTCTAATCAAGATGTATGGTAAAGTACTGCTTTGAAATGCAAGAAATTAAAACTTGATGAACAGAATGGCAGAAAGTGTAGATAGATTAAATTTGCACTGATGAGTTCAAAATCTGGTGTTGAAGAGAAGATTTTCATAAGTTTGTTAGAGGACATTGACTTTAGAGGGAGTAAGATTCTTCAGGTTATTGACTCCAGAAGTTTTACTGCTAATGCAGGACATAAAAATATGAAAGAACTAGCTGGTCATAGGGGAATTTCTTTTTCATATCTTCTTTCTCAATTCATATTTGTTGCTTCATCTTGTAAAGCTTGTAAAGCTTGCTCAGAAGGTGTTTTAGAAATTTGATTTCAACTTTCTTCCGATTCCTCATTGCATATTCAAGGAACGACTGAATAAATCTTCCATATTCTTCTTCAACCTGTCATTTTCCTTGACTGTGATTTGATCTTCTACATATTTAATCCTCTGAGAGTATTTCCATTCCATTTCCAACTTTCAATCTTTCTCTCTCTTTAATGTCTCTTCCAGTCTGTCTGCATGTGTGTCTGTCTTTGCGTCTGTCCATCTATCTCCTGCTCTCCCCTTTACTAATCAATCTATTCTCATCTGCATTTTCTGTGTTCTCTCTTAATCAAATATGGATAAACTAATCTCTCTCCCTTCTTTTATCTAACCCGATAATTCCCCATCCCTTTCTCCAGTATCTCTCTCTCTCCCTCTCTCCCTCTCTCTCTCTCTATTCCCCCTTTGATATCACTGGATAGTATCCACTCGGACACCCTCAACATGATTAGGAAACCGTTTAGAGGTAATGTGGAAAGGGAGAGTGATCCATCACGCCCTATTCAGTGGCTGTCATTCCTGTTTCCCCCTCCACCTACCATCCATGCTGGTTAATTCGAGTGTTGGGAGTGAAGGTACTCATGGAGATGAAAATGTTCTCTTTCAGTGCTCACTTTTGCCATAGAATTACTGGAATAGGCCCTACAGACCTTCACATAGCATGACAACACTCTCTTTCTTGAGGACATAAGTTTGCTTTTTTTCAAAAACTTTGGAAAGGGTCCCCACTCCCCAGATAACAAAAAAAATGTTTTGAGGGTCATTCGAAAATCTGTCTCTATGTCTATTTCTTGCTGTCTCTATATTTTGATCCCTCTATCTTTTTTTTACTCTTTCTATCCTACTCTATGCATTTTTATTTTGAAGAATCTATCTTTCTTTCTTTCCATTTGTTTTCTTTCACACTATGACAATTCTTTAGAAGAATCACTCCATTCTCCTAAATTTACCCCTCTGACCCCTACCTTTATATTTGTGCACTTAAAAGGACATCTCCATCATCTGGGTTTCTCGAAACTGCCTTTCCTACAGAAGCTGAAAGCAATGACTGTATAATTTCAAGTGTCACATTCTCATAAATCGATAAACAAATTTTCTTCTCTCTCTCTCTCTCCCTCTCTATCCTACTTTGAAAGTTTGCATTCACAAGGGAAACTGAATGTGGGCCATTATTTCAGTTCCAATTGTACAATTAGGTGACCACAAAACGTAAAAACAAAATGACTGCCACTGCTATTTTTCTACTAAGGGGAAAACTATTAACCCATGGCTCCAAGTGATTTCATTGTAATTCCTCTAACCATCCCTCCTAATTCTAACTGGTTGCAAAACCCATCACATCTCCCTCACATGATTAAATTATCCCAGTACACATCCAGTATGAATGGATACAGGGCTACCGTGGCAGGGCAGATGCATTGAAATGCCACTTTTCAATAACTCTCGCGCATCTGATCAGCCGACGATGTAAGTCAATGACCTGCATGAGTCAACGCCAACGAACTACAACTCATAAAAAAGACTCCAACAAAGAAGAGCCTAGCAACAACAGACAAATACCATAGGCAAACTTATAACTTCTTCAAAGACTAAAGGAAAAACATCCCTGAAAACTGGTAGAACCATTCAAGTTGCGGGACTGTGAATAACTTAACTGGGAGTCATTTGGCCTGTGTAAAAATGCGCTTCCTCTATATCTATATGTTTGATGGCAGGATGTCTTTGTTGTTTGTGATGTGCAGGCATCTCGGGGTCACGACCTGATGATTTTGCCATGAAGCTGGTAGCACTGGGGGCTTCCTACTCTGGCTTCCCATTGTAGTGATGAGGGTCATTGACCTCCAAAAGATGGCCCAGGTTGGGTTGGGGTTGATCAGAGCTGAAGCCCTACTCAGCATACATGGTAGGCCTATGTATTTGTGATGTTCTTGTCCTGTGGCATTTTATCTACTTGGGAAGACTCATGAATGGATAAAAGGGCTAACACATTGATCAATTATGAAAAGAATACTTAATTTGACTGGGGAAGAGAAGTTTGAGTGTAATGAACAGAAGAAAAAAACATTGGTCATAGATAGACAGATTAAAAAGGTGACCAAAAAACAGCTTTAAAGAAAGCAAATATCTTAATCACAGTTTATGAATGGAGAAAGGAAAATGGTAGGACCTATTATACTACACAAGAAAGCTACAAAATAACACATTACATGATCACACATCACCTGGGGAAATATATAGGAATATAAAGACAAATAAAGAAAGGGAGATACAGAGACAGACCAAGACAAGATAGGGAGAGAATGAACTTAAGAAAAACAACCTCGTGATAGAATGAAGGGGAGCAAGAGACAGAGAGAGAGAGAGAGAGAGAGAGAAAGCAAGATAGAGAACACATGCATATGTTGGGGTCATTGTCCCTTGCACACTGCATCATTTAACAAACACTCCAAGTTACCATCAGATCAATGTAAGCACTTCTACAAAAAGAGATTGACCTGAGACTGAGGACAAACAGCCTCTTCCAACATCAAGAAGGGAACACATCAAATCCCCCCAAAGTGACAAAGCCCTCTAAAGACTCCCTTGACTCAGGAGAGAGAGAGAGAGAGAGAGAGAGGAGAGATGAGAGAAAATATGAGATATTATGGAGAAGGGAAGACAGAGAGAGAGAGAGAGAGCAAAAGTGAGCTATAAAAAAACCAGCCCTTGTAATAATTGGAACCATCTTTGATTCTAACCCAGGGTTATGTTCAAGAGGGGTCAATTAGCACCTCCTTATTATCTTCAGGGATGATGCCATTGCAGTATGGGGGTACTGGTAGGTTGCCCCCATAAAACAGGGAGGGGTCTACCGGTGTCGCCTTTGGGGTTACCCGGCTGGGTGTCTGGGCAGGGCAGGGGCTCTGGCGTCTTCAAGGGAGGATATATGGCAAGTCATTAAAACAGTGTCCCATAAACTGATATTCCAATATTGCTTTTGACTTCTTCCTTCACAGCTTTAGTCTCTAACCATAAAACTGGGTGTCATTTTAATCCAATGGCCCGTATTCTGAACTCCGGTTTAACTTAAACTATGGTTTAAATCTGTGGTTGAACTATGGGTAGCCAAAAATGTCAAAACTTTGTTTACACTGTATGTTCCTTATGTTTACTGGATTCTGGTCTCATGCTTTAATGGTCAAGAAAAATATAAGTACTTATCATTCCCAGACAGTTTTTTAAAGTTTGAGTACCAAAAATGCTGATAAATTGAATATCTACTGTCAGAGATTTGTGTCACATTTGGCTGCCCATAGTTAAACCACACATTTAGACCATGGTTTAAGTTAAACCGGAGTTCAGAATACGGGACAATGTGTTTATGCCCTACTAGAATACAACAGGGATCCAGAAAAAGAAACAGTGAATCTTCAACTCAACAAACTATCTAGTGGATTAAAACTAATGATTCTAATTATAACCAATTCAGAAGGATGTCAAATAATATTATTCATGTGAAAGAGATCTGTTAATTCTTAAGATTGCCTTTACCAAGAAATAAAAGAAATGACCAATCTTATCGTAAATGATTACAATGGATATCTCTTAAGTATCTTATTAAATAATAAAATTTACTTGATCTCCTTTTCATTAAAATAGAATGAACTGGTTACAAATATTTTCTTTCTTATCTAATGAAGTTGTAATTGGCATTTGGCAATTTTTATTTGCGCACATCTGTGGACTTGCCAAATCATTGAATATAATATTTTGTAGTTAAAAATGTATTTATATCCCAGAAATTTTACTACAAAATACTTTCTGCTCCATATATTTTCCAAAAATATGAATACAAAATTTGTTCTCATCAACTATGTTTGATGCAAGAAAATGAGGTTTTCCCAACTTGTGAAGAGAATTTATTTTTGGAGCATATGTGAAGTCTCAAAAACTGTTCTGAAACTATTCAACTTTATAGGATAAGACAGTGGGGAGACAGAGCCAACCACAAACTCCATCCCTGGAAGTTTCTCCCCCAACTGATCTGATGACATGATGGCTTCAACAGATCAAATTCTGAGACAAATATCTTGAAATGTGCTCCTTTCCTAATTCGATGCCCCCTTTTTGGTGGACAGACTGACCACTCCACTGGACACTGGGGACACTGATGCTCCAATTGGTCAAGACGGCCTCTCACCTTGACCTAACTGACTAACACAAAAGATTCTGATGAGGAGAGATCTATTTTGTTTTCCCCGTTTTTTCCGTTTTTCTGGCATTTACAGACAAAGTATTTCTAAAAGGGACAGTGGTTAATAGTCTGTGGACTTGATCAAACATTTCAAGAAGGGGATTATCAGAGGTATTCCGAAAGGGGGCACTGCCCTCGTAAACCTTTCATTTGGTATCAGATGAGGATAAGAGGAGGGGTGGTGAGCGGAATAGAAACTTGGGAAGGGGTGTGATGAAGGAAGGAAAATTAAAAAAGGGTGATGCACTCTTCTCACTGCAAGAAGGACAAAACAATTGAAAAAAATAGATGTAGGTAGCATAGATGTACCAGAATTCCAGGGGATGTGCCTCTCAAGACTTTAATAGAAATTTAAGTGAATATCAGCTCACAAACATCAATCATCTCTGAATCAATATGGTTCTGAAGAGGTCATCTAAATGAGCAATTGTCATTCAAAGTCCACATTTCTTAAGGTCTGTTATAACCATTATGCTTCTCAGACCAGATGAAATATCACCTTAATGAAAGTCTTTATTATCCATTTCCTTCTCCAACTGCCCACAATCAAAAGCATGCTCAGAAAAAGGACAAAAAAACCTGAATAGGTCCCATTAAACTTCCAATAATTCACACTTGAGAAGATAAAGAAGTAAAACAGAACATTGTTATACATCAATTTGTAGCTACTTATAGCTACCTGTACTGTAATAAGATGCCAAATCTCTGTAATTTGTTTAACAATGAAGATGAAAATTAAATGCTGAAACACAAAATCTAGTTTGTTAGTAAGGTGGACAATATTTAAATTACACCAATCATGAAGTCAATTTTGTTGCATCTGAACAATATGCATTGTTTGCCTGTGTATATTCATAGTATCCACGAGCATGTCAACTCAAGCTTTGCTAATGACGACCCCCTTTTTCTATTTATATAATTTTATGTAAGCCTACATGTTGAAAGATTGTAAATTAATGATGGTGTACATGGAAATAAATGAATATCAAATCAAATCAATCAAATCAATCAAATCAAAAACATTTTCTTGTTACTATTTTTCTTTCATGTAATCCTCACTGGCATCTACTATTTAGGACTACATGTCATCAGAATTACCATTAGCAAAAAACGTTACAGAGAAGAAAATCCAAACGAGAGGTTAGTTCATAGGTTTAGGACACTGGTCCGACTGAAAAGTCAGTCCCAAATTGTCTGTTAGGAGCCAAAATTGCATTAATTATAATCTTTTAACACAGAGTTAACGCCCTTCTGGCTTTCAACAGACAAAATATAACTTTACAGCTTAGAAATTGAAAAAGCATGTACAAAAAATAAGGTCTTTACTTAGACTACTCACCAGGAACTAAATAAACATAAAAATGTTATAACCTGTCTTGAACTAATTCTTCTGATTAAAGAGCTGTTTTATCTAAAACCTTGACCTCAAGATATGGAATTATTCATACCCTGAAATATCCTGTAATAAAATTAAAAAGGCAGACCCTATTTATCTAGACAAAGTGAGAGATAAATTTACATTTGGGACACAAGATCCTATTTTGGGCAGTTTCTTGACAATTGGGCAATAGTAAACAATTGGTGGAGCCTCATAAAATAGTCTCCCCATAGCAGACATTATTCTGCAATATCAGAGCAATAAAATGAGGATGAATCTTCTCCGGAGTGGAATACATAGACAATAAAACTCAAAACTTGACCCACAAAGTCCTAATATTTCCAAGGGTGCACTTCACCATTCAGATCATGTGCTTTCAAAAGGATTTCATCTGCTAGAGATCGGGAAATATTGGGTCTGTGGGGAGATTTGGGAAAAATTTAATTCAAGTTTGTAAATCGGAAGTCTCATCTGAATTTGTAAGACTGCATGTTTTACTGTACTAGATGCAAGGCTTTGTTTGTTTTTTTCCCTTCAAGCAAATTCAAGATATGTCAATGGCCTTGACCTCACGAGAGGACACTTTATTAAAAAATAATAATAATAACCAAAAAAAAAATATAAAACAAGAAAGAAAGAAAGAAAATAAATAAATAAATAAAATAGATATATAAATATATTAATAAAATAAATATAAAACTCCCCAAATTCAAGTCCCAACACACACTTGTTCATGTTATTTACAACAAAGATGCTACATTATCATGAACTTAGAACCATTCATTTATTTTTCATAATTCTTTCAACTTCTAATATACATGTAAACTCGTATCAGGATTACTTACAGGTTGAAGTGCCTCTGTCTATGGTCATCCCTCGGTAAAAGAATTTTTGAGGCAATCCCAGTAGACAAAGTCTAGAAATTCCATTGTGGTGAGAGCATCTCCTTGTCTGTCATTTATCTATGATCAGACAAGTCTTCAGGAAGTCCGTGATCAGGACAAAAAAAAATGGAATTATGTTCCTATGGAGTTCTTTTCTCTGAATAAACAGTGAGAGGTCAACCTCATTTGTCTTGATCAAAAAGAAATGATCAGATGCATAGTTGAGTATAGTATGAGTTCAAGTATAGTCACGACGCCAATAGGGCTTGGTGCTTAATACAAGATTGTTACCGTAATTGTCTAAACTTGAAGTACAAGATTACCTCTTTGGTATTTTATCGAAGAGGAAACCTATGTAGTATTTAAATAATGTCAAGATGACCTTTGTTTTTAAATTGGCTTTACTTATAGGTCACTAGTATAAAATATCATTACAATCTCTGTAAAAGGTAACAATCATATTCCTTCTATTTGTCATGATTATTAGCACAGTACAATAATAATAAGAAATAGTGGGTTCTTGTATAGCGCGCATGTCTCTCAGACTTGATACTCCTGGCGCTCCATAATTATTACCCTGGCTTCAGCATAGCTGCTCTTAAGCACTCTAGCATTTCAAGGAATTAATTCCTGCCTGATATGAATGAATCAACAGCAATGTAAAACCAGAACTTACACAACTTAAAACTTTCACATTTTAAAAATGGCCCTATTCCTTGGCAAGAAACTAATGCATTAATTAGCCGAAAGTTCAGTAATTCCATCATGTTGAAGTATGAATCTTCAAAATTCTGGACACTGAAGCTATATTCACAAAAGTTTCATGTACGCAAAAGTTTTCTGGTTTTTCATTATTGTAGAAAAGAAAAAAAAGGGATTAGGGGGAGGGAACTGAAAGTATCTGTACACTTAAATTCACAAGGGATATTCACCATCCTTGAGAATAGCATCCAAATCTTACTCCAATATCCATTAGCAGTCTATCAATCATTTAAAGAATGTCACTCTGGATTATACTTGAAGACATTCTTTGTGTCTCTTTTTTCTCTCTCATTTTCACCTGGTGTCAACACCAATATGTGTCACTTTTCTCTCAAGTCGTACTTTTCTAAAATGTTTCTCTTTTTCATTCCTCTTCTCCATTTTTCCTTACATAAAATATTATATATTTTCCTGTTTTCTAATCCTCTTGAAAATGCTTCTATACTTCCCCTTTTAATTTTTCTTTTACTTGGGTCTTCTTTTACCTCATTTTCTTGTCACAAGTGTTTGAAGTCTACACACTCCTTACTTTATACTAATTATGGATTACAAAGAAATTAGACGATGTTAAATACAATAAAAGTAATGAAAGCCTTACACTGCTAAAAGCAAATCACCAACAATTTCATTTTTAGATTTGAGATAAAATCATTTATGCAGAAAATATGCAATCAGAATTATGAGATCTGTAATCTTATAAACCATACTTTAAATTGGAATTTCACTTTGTGCAGATCTTTGAATTTAATTTATTACTATTCGGTCTTTTACAAAAATTTCTTTCAATAGAAATGCAATAATCTTATCGGAATTAACAGCCTTCAGCATTCAGCATCAAGGGATCCAATTCTTTTATCCATGTGATTGCTTACAATTTCTTAAGAAGCATTTCATTGCATATGCTTTGGAATGTCAAAAAAGATGCTAAATGAACAGCATCATGGCTTCTATGTTTCTCAGGGAAATGTAATAATCTTCTATTCAGTGCAAAAATCCAATAAAATCACATCAAAGCACTAACAGAAAAAAAGCATCCCTATACTTTAGCCAGTGCATGACAACAATATCCATGAATTAAGCTCTCTCTTTCAAGGGACATGGACGATAAACGTGAGAAAATCTTCAATTACATCTCCTTTTAATATCGACGATGATGATGTTATTAACGGTGCGATCTGGCACAGGAAGAGGAGGCTCGCAACACAGTTTCCTCCTCATTCAATGGCTGGAGTGCTCTTGCATTAGCACAAACATTGTAAGCCAATAAGCTAGCGGTTTACTCAGGCGATCGGCCGTGAGGAGACCTCCTCGCCAATAATGGCAGCAGCGGTGACAATGATGCTGCCTCGCGCAGATAAGATATCCAAGCTATCTATTATCTGAGATGTTTTTCAGAGCTGTGATCCACAAAGATATGAAAATTGTCAGTAAGTGCAGGTTCCATATTTTCTTTTCTGATTTCTACACACCGAACCTTCCTTCAGAGCACTTTTCACTAAGCAAGGAATCAATGTTGGAAATTTCCTCATTTCCGGTTTATTCTTACCAAGAAATTTTGACCTTTGAATGCTTTCTATTATCTTTTTTATCTGTTGCTTGGCAATGCAATTCTATCCTTTTTCTACCTCCCTTCCTCTCTCTCTTTCTTGTTCTTTATGTATCTCTCTCATACTTTTTTATGCTCTTCCTAGCAAGTGCTATCCCTCACTTTGCCTGTTTAGTCCACAGAAAGACTCTCCAGTTTATTTGTGCCCTTCATAAATTCATCTTTATTATTATTATATTTTTGTATCTCTTTCTCTCCCTCTGTGGAAAAAAAAATTATCCCTAATATCATGTTTGATTTTTTGAAGGGAGAAGCTTCCTTTGAGAATAATCATCGTAACCTTAAGACGGTATCATCAGCCTTGAAGAATTAATAAAATCTTATTGATTTTGAAAAGATATCTGATGAAGTGACTGTGACTTTTTAAAACTGTCACCAGTCTCTACTTTTAATTCTCTACAACTATTTGTGTTTGAAGCAAATTTGCCCAAGGGAGTAAATTTACTTTAATTCTATCAGCATCATCTAACAAAAAAGAGAACAAACTTGACACCACCATCAAGTGTTTTACTTTCTCTCTTGCTATTGTAACTATTTGAGGAAGGTGCTGCAAGAGATATTACTGTTGAGATTTTGATAGTTGCCAAAGGAGTTTTCCCCTAGGAATGGTACCAGACACAACAGACAAATATTGCTAAGGGTGAGGAAGCAGCTGGGTGCCCAGGCTAGCAGGCCAACCATTCAAGATGGCTGCCATTCAAATGAGCTGCAGGTGGGGTTTGTTAATTCCGAACATCAGGAATGCAGAGGAATTGGTCCAGATGGATTTCTAGTACCGTTTAAATTTGATGTGTCCACTGAATTAATTCACTTATCGCCTGGATTCCATTTAAAGTTTATTAATTTCATCATAAACATTTTTTTGCATTACCAGTGGAAAATCTATAGGCCTAATTAATATCATATAAAAAGAAAAAAAAATCAAAGACATTTTACTAATCCCAAGGTCTTCTTTAGACATGTTACATGAACCAAACAAAAATAAAATACATGTATAACCTTTTCTTTGAAAGAAAGGGTCCTAATTCAGACAGTGATCCAACTCACAAATATTTAGTGAGATATATAAAGGCCTATATTTTTTTCAAACTTCACTAGTTGCTGTACACATGAACACCTTTATCATGTCATGTTGGAGAGAGGGTGTTTCCCCCACTCCTGTCCATGAATCCAGATAATAATCTGATCTGGAAAAATCTTTTTTTTTTAAAGGAGGTTCACTTCCATCAAAATCTTGATGATTAATCTGACACACACTTTCAGGAATAACAATTTCTGCCCCATTTCTGTTTTCTTTCCTATGCTTCTTTTCTTTATATCATAACCAAGTGGTAACCCTACCACCCCAACAACTCAAACCATCAATATTTTGGCATACCCAGGGGGTGGAATGCATGAACTTGATTTCCAACCAATTCCGATTCCATCTCTCGCATCATCTCTCATCCTTATCGCTAATGGCAGGAAGATGATGACACTCGGGAGAAGTGGGAGTCAGGGGGTGATCCAAGGGGGTGTTCCAAGGGGGAACTCTTGTTACCCTCCATACCAACAGCAGATGGGTAATGGGGGTAGCATCTGAAGGTGTCATGTAGAATCCAAATGTCTAATTTGTTTTGATTTGATTTTATCTGCCTGTTAAGACAGCGAGTATATGCTGCAAGTAAGCAACCAGGGTGACCTATGGCTTTAAGTCGTATCAGAGGGACTTGGTAATGAGGATAAATGCCTTACAAAAGGGCACTAGCACATCGTCTTGGTTTCGAACCAGTAACAAGACCACTGCTCTACCACTGAGCCATAACATCTCCATCAGAGGTGATGGAGAGAGTGGTAACTGGTGGTAGAGATAATAAGACTTGGTAGAGAAATATGACCTACGTTGCTGGTGATTAGTCTTAATAATAATAATAATAATATTGTCCAGTTATACAGCGCAGCTACTATACAAAGTATCATATTATTACCCTGCCTTTAGCCGCAAGCTGCCATGATAGGCGCTAAAGCATTCAAGGAATTTCTTCCTACCGGGTACCCATTTACTTCACCTGGGTGGAGAGTGGCAAATATAGATTAATGTCTTGTCAAAGGATATCAGAGTCATGGCGGGACTCAAACCCCGAACCATGTGATGCACAGTCCGGTGACGTATCCACTAGACCACACCACCTCTAAACTCTTGAAACAAATAGATTCATTCGGGGGATGATTTTATGTAATACGAAAATTATCATATTTGGTGATTGGTCTCCTTATGCATTACAGATTACAAATTGAAAATCAATCTACTGCTTTTAAAACATTCATGTATCAGTTGATTTATGCTGGTGGCTGTACGGGTGGACATCAGACAATAAGAGTACCTCTACCAAGTACCATCACTGGTGTATATGTTTCTTGGGGAAAAAACATTACATTGAAGAAATGTTGTAGTTGGAATTGAATCCTAATTGTGTTTATTATAGATGCTATCACATTGCTTTGGAATAAATACATTGTTGATAATGGTAGTCAACCTTTTTCATCAATGATTTCAATCAATCAACGATTATCTATCACCTCCCACCTCTGTAACAGTTCATCACAGGCATACCGTGCATTCCAGAATCACAATCTTTGACACAAAAACGCCCGACTACCCCCTCCCTGATCTCTCCTCCTGTCCTTACTTTTCTATTTCACTCCTGCAATGTGACAGACAAGATTGCCAATTAGAAGATGAACAGGGATCAAGGCTAGCGAATACCCCAAGCTGAGATGTGATCTACTCGCAAACACGTCTTAACGATAACACAACCAGCCTATTCCCAACAGAAGGCAATAGCCCCAAGGCCGCCGCGAAGATCGGACGAGATGGGATGACAGAACAGGAGAGACAGAAAGAATGGGAAAGATGGGCAAAGAAAGGGAGAGAGGTGGAAAGAGTGAATTAGGGAGTGAGTGAGTGAAGCGATAAGGATAAATAAAGGAGGAGATAGATATTTTGTCACAGATTCCAATTCTGATACATGCCTCCCTCAGAGAAATGCAATCCGACAGCAATCTGGACATGGCATTCAAGCTTCCTCGCATACCTTTCTATCACTGCGATTCCCCCGACACTTGTTACAAAGCGGTGCTCCCTCCGTCTCCGATCGGCTCGTCAAAACCAGCGCGATCAAAATGAGACGCGAGTAAGGAAAAAAAGAATTCCAGCAACAATTTGTCATGGTTTCAAAACATGCCTCATATCTCTCATTCCTTCAAAAGTTCAAGTTTACTTCTTCCTTATTCCAAAGAGATTTTCTTTTCCAATTTAACAACTTTTATCTGTTCTATAGTAAGTGGATACATCTACAATAGTGTGATGACATTGGGCATGGTATTTTGTTCGAGGCAATTCATGATTCTTCCTCGTCAGTGAAGTAACAAGAATCCCTTCAGGAAAATTTAAAATTTCTGTTGTAAATTAGTTTTCAAAAAGGACATGGACCCATGTCCAAGACATGAAATGAGTTCCAGTGTCAAGTACACATCTGGATTTTTCTCTTCTAGAAATAAGTCTAGAAATAAGTAGAAATAACTTCTCTGGAGGCACTCATGTCCCCACTTCCACATTTTGGTTGTCAATTTCATGGACTTCTTTACAACCAAATCATTTTTGAGCAGGTTAAAAAGGTCATGCACTATTTTCCTCCTCATCACCATCATTCATCTAATTAAAATGTGTCCATTTACACCTTCTCTAGAAGAGAGGAACTGGTGAGCGGAATCATGTCATCCTCCCATTATTCTGTGGTCTCTCTCAATTAATTTGAGAATATGACCATTATTTCCTCACTAGGTGTCGATCCTTCATAAACCAGCAAATTACCACAAGCACATTAGGTGTAGTTCAGCTACAATAATCGCAGCTGCACATATGATGATGTTACCACAAACAACTTCCCGCTCATCAAGCGTTTCACCCAAAATGCAAGAGAAGCTTATTTAGGGGGTTATCAATTATCACACCGTATGATACGAACTTGTAACAAAGGAATTTTCAATGTGTGAAACAGACAGTTAATCTCTGGTACATTAAACCTGCAAAGTATGGTTAACGATAAGAGAACACAGAAGCATCCCATTTTGAGCTAACCAAACATATCTAGACCATGAAACAGTTGGCAATCAATTTTATAGGTCGCTCTTCTATCCTCCAACAGCCATTTGGTATCACACTCTGGGATGCAACACCTCATTTCACTTCGCACCTGTGACAGGATATGAATATAATCAGCAGTATTTCATATTCCATACTCCTAACAATGGCACGTCAAAATCTGAACGGGGTGGTCTGTTCGGAAGCACATCTGGATGGGTCGTTTACAGATTTACTTACGTCCGAATGAACCGTCACAAAATACATGAACGAAAATTGGTAACAGGACAATTACGGCCACCAGGAGTGGAAGGGGAAAATCATATTTTAGGATTCACAGGATTCGGTAGCGATGACATATATGGGAATGTTTTCAAAAAATCTACCCATGATAAGTAATGAATTTTCCATTGGGAATAATAACAACTTCAGAGCGTCTAGTCATTATCATATGTGACAAATTGACGTCATCCATCATGAATTCTGATTATGGGTTTTCCCATATTAATTTCCAACTTCACTGATTGATATGTGCTATTTGGATGACACCAATCTTGTATTTTCAAGGTCGCTTTGATAAGAATTGATTAGAAAGCGAATGTTCTCCTTAAACTTTGCATGCTTGTACATATCTCTGGACGTAAGCGACCTCCAAACTTAGTGGAAGTTTAGGGGTCCCTGGAATATCAAATACACACAAGGTCCACATATAAATTGCGCATCTCAAAATGGTTGATGAGAATATGAAAATGAAAAAATAGGAAATAAATCTATTCAAATTTTTTTTTGTAATAGATAAGATATTTGCACAAGACTGGGCACCTCTTGAAGAAGGAGAAACCTTAAGAATGAAATGATTTAAAGCTTACCTCCCAAGCATACTGAGTGTCTGTTACCGAAGACTTTTCAAGACCAGTGAAGGGACCAAATTTACGACCCTGCGGAATGTCAACCAGTGAAAAGACACCAAGCCCTGCCTCTTGGATGCAACTCTCTTGCAGTTCAAACTCTGGTGGAAGTATTACATCCTCTGGGATGTACACCGGAGGAGATGTATGGTTGCTAGGTGACGACGATGATGGTGATCGGTGATGGCGGTGGTGGAGATCCCTCTGCTTCATCTCGTTTTCCTTGAGCATCCTGCGATTGTTCTCGTGCATCAAATGATTGTTCGTCGTCAACAGAGGGAGCTTCTCTGCTATGTAAGGTGGGAGCTGCGTCTTACCCAGGATGGACTGATGGTGGCCGAGGGGTAGGAGAGGAGGAGACGTGTGCTGGAGGGGAGCTGGCAGGAGGGGTAGAGGAGGCGGTGATATTGTGGTAGAGTTTGGTGGTTGTGGTAGTGGTAGTGGATGTGGGTGCACAGCGTGGTGGTGATTGAGATGGAGCTGACTGGGTGGTGCTGGTGGTGATGGAGGCGACGACGATGATGACGATGCCCCACTGTCGGAATCGTACGAACCACCTTCCTCACTTGGATTCATTGGGTCTGCATCTAAAGACAAAGAAAACAAACATCTTCTTTAAAAAACTTGACAAAGATAACCTGTTGGAGACAAAGAGATTTATCTTCAGAGAAATTCTGATTTTGACATGAAGTAACTACTTCAGCACTGATGTCTTGATGAATATAACAACTGCATATACAGCCATGGAAAAAATTATTAGACCAAGAATGGTTACTGATAGTGTTATTTTTGTGGTAAGAAGTAAATAAAATATCATAAAAGCAAGGTATAATTGCTGGAATTTGGTATTCATTCAATGAAATACAAAGGCAAATCATTTTTATAATTTTGTATGCATATTATAATACCCTTATTACAGAAGCTTGGTCTAATAATTTTTTCCAGGGCTGTATGAAGCATAATTTGACCTCAGTCTCGGCCCATGTGAACGGAATAAACTAAGTTTCACAAGCTTATGGTTAAGGATGACCTCTTTGTTCATGTTAAGCTTCCAGGTCATACACTTTGCCCGAATTATGAACACAGGATCTGTACTGTACACACAATCGGTAGTATCTACTTCCGGGGTTAACCACAACGATCACTCGGCTTGTAGTTTCAGCTCTTTTTTTCGGCTCGCGTGAACCCTCGTTGCGGTTAGGGAGTGGTGTTTCGTTAACTTAAAGTTTTGCTAACTTTAAGTTTCGAAACCATGAGTCCCGTACGAACGTAGCTATAGTTATCAAGATAAACTTAATAACCTCAAAACAGCAGATGAAATTCCTGCCTTCTCTCTCCCCACTGACCTGATGAGGTCAATGCCCTTCATCCTTTTCTGAATTGTCCCACAGTCGTATAACACTCACCAAATTAATTGCAGGAAACAGAAAATTTGTTTGCAGATCCCAAAGGAGGATTATAACAAAAAGAAAATGGAATTTTTATAAATGTTCCAATACATTCTGGGAAGATATTTCCGCCTTGACCATACTCCCTTTTTCCTTTTGTTTGTCTCAATGTGTTGTCTTACTGAAATTAACCCAGCTCGGCCAAATTAGATTTTTGTCAAAATTAGCTTTTTTTTATTGTGGTTAATTAATGTACCATGTACAATTCGAGAATTAAATGTGTGAAAATGACATTATCTTTTATTCCTTTTCACACCTTAGCTTTTGTGAAGGAGGGTGTAACGCTGGGAACCTCATTTCCGTCCCAGACCCCACCCCTATTACCCAGATGCAAGCATGGAAAACCTTGAAATGACAATCGCACAAAGACCCAGTTTTATGCCATTCAAATGATCGTCATCTCGGAATGATGGGAGAGAGAAATGACGCATGACTTGTATCACAACTTATCCATCACTTGACTCTCCACCATTGTCATCACATTTAATCAAATCACTCAACCAATCCATTAGAAGATAAATTAAATCATTTCATCAATCTACAGAAGTCGTTATACATGTAGTTTCTGACTTTTTCTTGTATTTCTCATAAAGCATCATATATTTTGTTTATAAACTATCCACTATGTTACCTTTCGACAATTAGTTGAGGAATGTGTGACCATCGATTCAAAATGTTGTAAATATATTTCATTTGATGAATTATATTGCAGTACCTGGATACAATATGGACAGCTAATACAAAATTTTGGAAAAATGGCTATTTATTTTAGAAGTGGATATTATTGTTTACTGTAACTCGCAAAAATTCTGATGCTCCTTTTGATATATTTGATTTTTGTTATAATGTTATAAGGTTACAACTAGAACTGCAATCGTATCAGAACGATGTGCATAGATTGACGTCTGTATTTTGCATGTCCTTGAACGGTAAAAAAAGAGCATCTCTTAAGCTACCTATAGCAATTTGTTTGAAGTCTGTAGCATCTAGAATAGTGGAGATAGGCAAGACGAACGAAAGGAACGAAAAACGGACAAAATGGCGCCTTGACGGTCATGCATGAGGGATTTTGGAAAATGAAGAGTTCAGTGCATGACATGGCATACCAAGGAACATGCATACGAAATTCGAAACGAAATGGACAAGGGGAAAGGACCTAGACAGCGATCACAAGCTCTGCATGCAAAACATATTGGCCACAATGGAAATCTGGCCCTTTCAGCCCACCATAGTTTCATCCATAGTGGCATCTATGCAGGATATAAAATTGCAATTAAACCAAAGCGCTTGATAGATATTGAAAATCCGGCTTCGAGAGTCTCTTCATTTTGCCTCGAAGCATGTACCTGCCAAATTTTAAGAAAAATGAAAATCGTTCAGGGGGCCAAATGCGGGAAACCGATTTGCCCCATAGACAATACGTGTAGTACATGTGCAGGATCCGTATAATGACCTTACTTCAATCGCGATTTACTCAAAATATTCTGTGAGACCATATATCTTTTCTTGCATCCCTGACGAGGGAATTTCATTACTGTCATTGTAAGCCAACTGCGACTAGCGCGCCATTTAAAATAAGCATATTATGCAATATTATGTAATGCATAGTAAATTAAGGTTATTACGTAATATCTTCGCGATGGCGTCATCGATTTCAACCAAATTTGGTTAACAGTTGTCAAATACATAAATACACATACTCACCAAATTTCAAAGACGTACGTTGAACCTTCACAAAATTAGAGCAATATGTCTTTATTTCGGCATTTATGCAAATATTGTGATTTTCAAGTGCAATTTTCTCAAAGTCGGTTAGCGATGAGGTATATATTTTTTTATTTGGCTGAAAAGGGTATATCTTGAAGTATCTAAATCCAAAAAAGGGTACGGGTTTACCCAGGCATGACGGAGATACGGCCACATGAAGGGAGCCGTTTTGAAAACTTTAGAGGGCGCTGTTTATATAATGCGTAATCAGAAATGCATGAAATATGGCATAAATGTGTGCAATAGCAAGACCAACACATGGTAAAAGTTTGGGACAAAAATCAATTGATATGACAAAGTTATAGGAATTTTTAATATTCGGGAGGGAAAATTTCAAGAAATTTAGCGTTTTTCAACATGGCGGATTTCGGACTTAAATTTACAGTGTGAAGATGGCATTTTTGGTATTCACTTTAAAAAAAGAATGTAAATAGCAACTCTTGGACTATCTACAGGAATTTGTTAGAAGTATGTAGGATGTAGGATAGCTGAGATAGGCAAGGAAAACAAAAGGCATGAAAATGGCCCCAAAACGGACAAAATGGCGCCTGGACGGTCATGCATGAGTGAGTTAGAAAAACGAAGACCTCAATGCACAACTAGACATGCCAAGGAACATGCATACAAAATTTGAAATGAAATGGACAAGGGGAAAGCACCTAGACAGAGCTCACAAACACCCTGTACAAAACGAATGGGGTCTGAGGCTAAAGAAGAAGAAAAAGAAGAAGTATAAGAATGCAGAACGCGAACGAGAATAGAAGATTGACTGACGTCAATCTAATAACATTTGTTATAATGTGATTCATATGCATGTACAGTGAACCTGCATGTCTTTAAAACAACCAAATGATTTATGCATGTTATGCTTTACCTTTAATATACTGAAAAGTTAAGCTATTCAGCATGGGACGCTCTATGGATAAGTTTAAAATATGATCTGAAAGAAAAATGAAAGTTTGAGAATTTTTCATGGAAAGGAATGAATTGATGGGTAATTAGCTCGTAAAGGATAGCAGTTAATTCCGGTTTGTTTCTGCTTTTCAATTGTGCATGCACAGAAATCCACCACAGGCATACATCCTACACTGTTTGTTTGTTTGTATTTATATCCGTATAAAGAAAACCACATACATTTCATAAAATACAACGTATACATGAGCTTAAAAAAACGGAGGATGACCCAAATTCAGCAGTGTATGTATAAAATGCCGCTGACATTCAAGGATTATGAGAAATCCTTCAATAATTTCAACTTTAATTAACAAACTCCACATCTATAATCACTTCCACATTAGAAAAATAAAAAGAATGCAAAAATTAAGCAAATATTATGGAAAAAGAAATCACAGATTAATCTATATAGAAATCAAAACAACCTATTGTTACAAAGATTAAAGATGTTCCCGGAAAAAAAATCAGTTTATTTTTATTTTCCACCTCAGCATACCTCTATCGATCACCAATGAGCCGGGTAATTTCGGTCCTTTTCATTTTGATGCACGTAACAATAGAACCTCATATCTGTTATCTATTGAGCGGCACTGCCATACCCCTATTCAATCAAACTTTAAAGAGCTTTTTGATGTGGTTCTATCCTATAGAAAAATTCCAGGTGCGAATCTTGCGAAATAGCAATTTCCGATCGTTTTGTATCTATGTGATTTACCTGACGTTTTCATTTCTATAAAGTATAAGGGATGATGGCATTTCCAGATCAAAACAATTTTCTGCCTCATTTACCTCACCTCTTCCTTGCATAATGTTGTGGTTTATAAAACTATGACAGAGTATTCATTTTATTTTTCTTCTTCTGAAAAATAATATGATATCTGACTAGATCCTCTCTTCTCCCATAGTTTTCTTATTTGTTTTTCTGCATCTACAAAGGTTATAATAACCAAAACAACTTATACTTCTGTCTGTTGATGTCAGTTTCTCTATTTACTTGCTTTCTCCCTAACATTCTCTAGCGTTTTCATTCTCTCTTGTCTCTTTATCCTATTCTCCCTTTCTCTCAATGTCTTTCACTCTCTTTCTATGTCTCCCTCTCCCTTACTCACACCCTTGCTCCATCTCTCGATCTCCTCTTGCTTGCTCTCTGCCTGCCTCTCTCTCTCTCTTCAGTGAACAGAAGACAGAGGGAGGTCCCTTCTATTCTCATCTCTCTGTCACCAGGGTCACCATCTTGTTACTTTTGCACCCTCCTGTGCCCCAAGAGACACCAATGCCTCTGGGACTAGACACCACTGCCAATTATTCTCCCCTCTCCACCCCCCTTTCTTCCTCCTTTTAAACTCAATCTCTATTCCCAGCTAAGCCCCTATTCCAACCTACCAACCACACCCTTACCCTCCCCCTCCTTCTTCCATCTAATTAAAATCTTCACCAAAAACTCAGTCCCACACCACACCTAAATTCTCTCCCAATGGCTCCTTCCCTATTGCTCACATCCAAACCATCTTCCACTCCATCCCTGCTTTGGTTAAAGCTCATCAACAGAGGCCCCCCTGCTGACAAGTTGAATGCTACCAATTAGGTAATGGGTCACCTGTCAGGGGGTGTCTTCAAGTTTTGTCTACCAATGTCTTCATTTTGTTCTACCGGAAGTACAAGAAGGTCAAGTTGTTTTGCACCTACCAATTGGACCTGGGAACAAAACTGTTTGTTTGTGTGGGTTGATGATGGATTGCTGTTGTGTAATTGACTTTTGCTTCCTACAAATATGGCAAATGGTGTAAAATCTACAGTATAATGGGGATAATTATGTCCATGATGGTTAAAACAACATTTTCATGTGTAATGTATTGTAATGACAAAGATAATGCACAACAATTTTCTGTATGAACTAATCTACGAAAGTTGCTTAAGAGTCAAGTCTAATTTGGGTAAGGACAATATTCCCTACTTTCTTTCTAGTCCAAGAATCTGTGACATTTCCATTAATAAAAGTCACACAAGAAATCTTCAATACCTCTTTTATTTTGTTATCTGCCATCTCATACCAACAGTCCCTCATCTCTCTCCTAAACCCGAAACCTCTTCCCAGACACTGTGAGCAGACACCAAACCTCCTCCCTCACTTCCTCCATGTCGTCATCATCATCATCATCATCATCATCATCATCATCGTTTCTATATTTGCTTAAAACTTTAAGAGTCTAAATTGGGTAAGGACAATACCCCCTCCCCCCCCCCTATCCATCCCAGTCCAAGAGTCTGTGACATGTCCATTACAATAAAAGTCACACAAGAAATCTTCAATACCTCTTTTCATTTGATATCTGCCATCTCATACCAACTGGCCTTCATCTCTCTCTTAAACCCTGAACTTCTTTCCAGACACTGTGAGCACACACCAAACCTCCATCTTTCACTTCCTCCCATCATTATCATCATCACCATCACCGTCGTCATCGTCATCGTTTCTATATCGTCTCTCTCCCCTAGACTGTTTAGGGATGCAGGAACTGGGGACAAGATCGATCCCTCCCCGCTGAGAATAAATTATAGCCAACAGCAGGGCCACACCTCCCTCCCCTGATCCCAGGCCAGGCTGGTGTCTGTAGCCCTGTCGTAACCATTGCACATGTCTCAGAGAAACATGTGTTCAGCAGATAGCGGATAACTCGCCCGTCAGTCTCCCATTTTGTTCGCTTCCCTGCATGGTCTTTACTAAGAAATCTCTGCTGCGATCCAACTAATTATCTCCTTGTTTGATTGTAATCATGGAATATATATTACAGATTTTCCATAAGGTTATTCAAAGAATAGTATACAATCTCAGTTGTTGCCCAGCTAATAATTAATCATGCTCATTATTATTACACTACATTGATAATGAAATGTGATAGAGGCATTATTGTCCATTGTCTATGTATCTACAATGTCTAACATTGTTCTTTGTACAGGAACCAATGAATTTGTCACCACTAATCTCCCATTGCCTTGTACCCCAAAAATAATTAATTTCCATTTTCCCTAAAGAAAATATTTAATCATACATCATGCACCTTATAATCATTGCTAATATGTTTTTACACAAAACCTGTATGAAACAAATCTATTCCTTCATCAAAAACTCAGAAAATTAAAATTTATGAGATTTTCTGTACTGAGCAAATGGGAGAGGAGCACGCAAGATATGTCACAGAGTTGCCAATTTGTGTTTGCCTTTGAATAACTGGTCACCCTAAAAAGATTCCCTGAATTACTTTTTTTTTCATACTGCAACACTCATCATGCAACACTCAACCAGTACTACAAACAAGACAACAAAATAGTAAAAAATAAATAAATGAATTTCTCTATAATAAATTAGGTTTTGTTGAATATTACTTCATATTATTTGTCATGCAAATCATCACAGGCTACACTAGAAACACAGGGCAATCAACTCTAACCTCATCTCCCACTACCCTGTCCCATACCCTACCCATCCTCACCACCTACCCCCTCCCCAGCTCCCAATCCCTGCAATATGATCCTATCTTCTTGGTGGTTATCAACCTTGCCCCAGACTTGCTCCAGAGTTTCTTCAAACCTGTCTGTCATCAGCCCAGCAGCTGAAATGAAGCTGGAAGAGCGCATCATGGCAAACAGCAACAGGTATACCACCACAGCAGGGGGAAGGGGGCAAGCAAGAAGAATATCTCATCTGGGATAACAACCCATTTGAAATGCGAAGGGACACCATATTGGCTCACACAGAGGGTTTGAAAACAGTGGAATCCACATACAGTTTTCTGATAGAGCCTAAAGTATTCCAAAAACAAAAAGTCTAATTACATGTACATCCCCATACTTCCCTATACATGGCTTAGCTGACTTGCACATTTCTAGAACATAATTTAGAATCATTCCTTGTACATGTGTGCATCATAATTCATTTCAGTTCATTACTTTCAGTTCTCTGAATTATCATGGCTACCCCTCATCCTCTTCCACATTATCATCTGAAAATAATATTGGTAACATTCCCAAAAAGGTATTAACATGAACTCAATGGAGAAGGAATATTGGCAACAGGGAGGGATGGAGAGAGGGGGAAGAAAGAAAGAGAAAGAGAGAAGGGGTGGTAGAAGAGAGAAAAAAGAGCAAGAGAGAGAGGGGGTGGTAGAAGAGAGAAATATGTAGGAGTTCAGGAACGTTGAGAGACAGAGAGTGAGATACAGAATCAAAGAAGAATGAAAAAAAGGAAAGTGAAAGAAAGAAAAAAGAGTGTGAAGGAGTTTGAGAGGAAGAAAGCGAGAGAGAGAGAGAGAAAGTGATGAAGAGGAGAGCACTCATCAGTCCAGCAGCTGAGAGGGAACACATCTCTACAAACAAGGAAGAGCTCTGCAGGAGGGGGTCAATCTGGCGCCTCTTTCTTTCTCTTTCTTGGGGTATCTACAGGTGTGAGGACCAATCAGGAGGACAGGAAGTGAACATCCGCCTAAAGCCTTAACCCTTGAGATCCGGATGGTAACAGATACACCCCTCCCCAACATCATGTACTGAGGGCTAGAAGGAGGTATAACTATATGTAAAATGATAAAGCTGACACCCTCTTGCTCTCACCACACATCTTCGACTGAATCACAAAGGCAGTGCTGATATCAAATATCCAATTAATGGTTGTATGTACAAACCATTATCAATCGGAAGATGTCTTGTGTTGATTAATCTGTTAAAAGAGTGGTAAATTATACCTTGTAATATATATTCTTAATCACACCAACAAAATGTATCAACATCTGTGAGAGGTAGAGAGACCATGCACCCCCACCTCTTGCCAAGGCACTGCTGATATCATATGCAATGTTCAGATGCATAAACTGTTATCAATAGCCAGAAATCATCTATTAATCATTAAAAAGTGGTGAATTGTAACTTTCTTTAAATCACACCATTCAATGCATGAATATCTGTGAGCGGGACAGATCAAACATGCCACCTCTTCTGTAGGATCATGCAGGCACTGCTGACATCAAATATCCGATATTCAGGTGTGTAATCTGTTATCAATAGCAAGAAATCATGTGTCTATTAATCATTGAAAAGCGGTAAACTGAAACTTTCTTTAAATCACACCATTTAATGCATCAATGTCTGTTAGTGAGACAGATATTTTTTACATATCCGATGCACTTCTAAAAAGATCATATTTCTTGATGAATGCCCTTTGTTTGTTTCATCTGCTTCCGATGCAGATGGATAGGGTTGATCATTAACCCTACCCAATTTTTACCCATCATAAAGAATAAAGATTAAACATTGCTTGTGAATTATCAAGTGTTATCTATATCTCTCAGAGTTATCCTGTATCATGTATATACATAAAATATACTTTTTATTTTAAAAAGCATTAATCATCTTTTGAGAGTGTATAAGGTATTTATCCTACTAGGAGTGTAGTCCTAATTATTCACTGACAGGCCTGTTGCATCTGTAATCTCCATGACCAACAGAATTGGGGATTCTTTCAATGAAGTAGGAGTAAAATTCTACTGGAGATCTAACATTTCATACTCACAGCAGCCATAACAGTGAGAAAACCTCATTAGTTTCATGACAATGAATATATGAAATATCAGGATTCATCAAAAAATGTTGATTGTGTGGTAGGTTATATGCATTGAGATATGACAAAAATCAGATAGCACCCAAATCCCACAAAGCATAAAAAAAGAATATTTTCACCGATTAAAAGGGGCATTCAAGGGAGATTTCCTAGAAATCAGACTAGCACTATCATGAGGTGATAAGTCTTCTGATGCCCACTCAATGTTCTTATTGTCCACTAAATTATCTGATACATCTTACAGTACAATGAAATGTGGTGAGGCATTTAGAGTTGAAAAGACCTTGCACAATGTCCACTTATTTTCTACTTCTCTGTCCTACAAAGTCCTAATTGAATGTCCAGCTCAAATCAGATTAGTCCCTTACTGGTCAGATGAATGAGAGGATTACCTCATTGGTCACTTTGTGTCCTCATAAGGTCAAAAACCCCAGACCACAAGAGTGACCAGAAGAATAGGAAGGACCCTCAGAAAACAGAAACCGCACAAGTGACCACTGGGTGAAAAGTGCACTCTTGGGTCAGTAGCAAGAAGTTACATGTATCTTGCTTCAAAAGCCAAGGTATCTCTTTAAAGTTTCTTGGTAACTCTCAATCCATCATATTTCTGATATATTGATCTGTCTGTCATTCTTGTAGGTTATCCTTTGAGAAGATAAGATATTCTACCACCTTCTTTTTTCATTCTTGTCCATCTCCTCCTCCCCTCCAACTCCTCTCCCCAATCCCTGTCCCATCCCACCCCACCCTCCCCTCCCCCTTCTCTCTCTCTCTCTCTCTCTCTCTTTCCCTCTCTCTCTGTCACTCTCCCACTCCTTCTTACCCTTCTTTTTGTTCTATTTTCTGAACACCAGTTTTGATTTTTTGTGCTCAATTTGCTTCTGTCAATTCCTTGTCTTCAAAGATGTATTCAATAATTTTCTAGTCTCTTGCTAGTTATTTTTTGCTGGTGGTTTAACAAATACAATGAAAGCTCCCCCCCCCCCCTTCTCTCTCTCTCTCTCTCTCTCTCTCTCTTGCTCCTCCTCCTCAATTCAGAAGACTGTATACTAATCTGCATCACTTCTATCATGAAAAACTCTACCAGATCAGGGAGATGGGAGTTTTTCCCATCTCCCTGACAAGATCTAATTTGGGCTGTTGGGCTGGCATCCTGCTATGAGGCAGTGACATCCCTATTACATTAAAATAGTAATATGAAATTCTCTTATACCACACAAAGATATTCCAAAACAAGAAGACTGACCACAAGAAACTATTTTTGGATCCAGAATCACCACCAATGCTACACTTACAATTATTCATAGATCACTATTAAAACAATGACACAACAATAATTGTAGAAATGTGGATATTTCTCACAACAAATTTCAAATCAATTTTTCAAACTCATGGTACAATATCCCCCTCTATAAGGGTTTGCATAAATCTTTTTTTTTTTAATTGTAGCTGAAACACTAAAAGCACACTATAGTTTGTTTGTCATATGATTAGGTCCCTACTGTTTTGTCTAATCTTTTACAAGGTCTACCTAATTAACACATGCACAGTAGCTTGTGGATCACCACATTGGTCTTGAAAACAAGATTACTGAAGATAAGAAAATTGAAACAAAGCTTGCATCAATCATTCACCACCTTCCATTTCTTATCCTACATGTAGGTAAATGACAACATAATTTCATTAGTAAAATCAAACAATAGTGATTTGTTGTATAATTACTACTTTCAAAACCCTCAACTGCTGATTAAAAACTAGAGGGGAAAATAGTCAAGCTGCAGCTGCTAGTCATTAATATTCCTTACATGGGACATCCAAATGACATCCATAAATGACAGCATAAAATTAATAGATGGTACATTAACCAGGAGTAAGAGAAAGGGGAAAAAGTGCAGAGTACCCCCATGGTTTTGAATAGTGTGGGACTAGGAGGAAGTTCAACCACAGCCTGACATACAGGGGCCTCTTCACAAGGCGTCGGGTGGTGGACAGCGGATGTTGTCAGACCATGTGCAGCACACATGTTCGTGGACATAAATGTGTACGTTCTATGTCCTTGGCATGGCATGGCAAGATTTATCTGGAGGGGTTCTTGATGTCAGGACCTTTTTCCTTCCATGAAACACAATCTATTAATTTAGCCAGAGGTGTTTAAGACATAAAAAACTTATTACCCCCTACAACACCCTCCCCAAACCCCTCCAGAATTATCCAACTACCAAATCACAAGTATGACAAAAAGTTGCATTCTCGGTGTTTTGTTGAGAAATTATAACACATGATGATAAACTTATTGCTCCAAGTTTACTAAAAATGTTTGATCTGGAAATTTGCAAACAACTTTTCATAAAAAGGTGACACAATTGATGGGAGAGATATACTGTAGTTACAATAAAATACCTATAATTGGTTTTGGTGATTTTTTAATTTCAATTGTGCATGAATTTGCTTCAATTTGCTTCAATATATTTACCCATTCAAGTATACCTAAACATAAGAACCATAATATGATTTCCATTTTTTGCAAAAAATTAATTGCAAAGCATGACTACCAGCAAACATTTAATTATTTATAGTGTTTTTGTCCTTTTCAGTTCCTTATACATCTCATCAATATTTCAGTAATTCATTTCATTTTTCTGTTAAATTACATTTTATATTAAAGCATCATACAATATTTCTTTGGTTAAGCTGAACACACTTAACACATTTCCTATATTATTCAAATAAATTAATAACGGTGCACAGCACGACTACCAGCAAATATCATGTTACTATTTTCCCGTTCTATTTTCTTCAATGTTCTAGTAAACCATTCTAATTCAAACCCATCTCATTAGGGACTATAGCCTTGACGATTACAACACCATCCCCAAAACCCTTCTCCCCAAACAAAAATAACATCTCGTCTTTCACATGCCACTGTCACGGTCCCTACCCGCTCACAATTGAACATCCAATTTTCGTTTCAAACTCCGGCAAGCATGAAATTTCGCAGATCTGAATCAAGGGGGGGGGGAGAGGAGAAGAGAGCCAAATTGGTAGACCGCACAATTGCGGGGTACAGGGGGCAACAATACGGCTGAAAAGAGGAAATCGCAACAATGGTTGGATGGCTTTTGTGCGGATATTTCGGAAGGCCCCGGTTACTGTCACAATGAGCTTGATCTCCATTTGAAATCTGGATGGATTACAATTATTCCCAACACCTCTTGATAATTCAAGAGATATGGGTTTATTGTCAGCAAACAGTTAATATATTTTCCTTCCCTTGGGGCATGTACAGCAGAGGAAAAAAATGGAATAATGATTTATGATTCAAGTGAACTTATCAAAACTCAGCTGCCAGCCAAACACTGCTTGCATCAACCTCAGCAAAATACAATTTGCATGTTGTTCTGTTGAGAGGTTCAATAAAGCATAATTATTGTAATGATAGCCAAGTTGTTTGATTGAAAAAATGGTATTTACTCAAATATATCAAAGAAAATGAATATAATTTCTTTTAGAATTTGAATATGATATCTAACAGGTACACAATAAAATAAGTATTATGTCCTCTCAAGTCCAATTGGGAAAATACAATTATTTAAATCTTGGGTCTTCTCAACAAAATATCAAATACCCTCATTCTGAAAACTTCCCCTCTTCTAGTATGAATTATTAGCTTTTGTCAAGCATAATATCATTTCTCTAGCAAATTAATTTTTACTGTGAATAAATTTGTCTATACATTTGATTTCAGCCATGGATATTAATCTAACTTTACATTCCTTATAAATTGTTATGCATTCTTTAAAATACCATTTTTATATTTATACCATTATTATATCATACCATGTTAAAAGCATGAGCATGAAATAAGCACGAAATGCATAATAAAATTGATCAAATGAGATAACTATATTTATCGTAAGCCTACCTGCCTAATCTCAGTTGGATGCAGTGCACATGCAATCGTAAATGTTAGCTGAAGAACACAGGTACAAAACATTATATCTCAAAGTTGCAAACAAAATATTTAGCAGTCAATCCGACCCAGTACCTTTACAATTTGAGTATTCAACAATGCCCAATGCACAGCAACCACTCTGAGATCTAGACACTCAAAGAGGGTCTACAACAATCTACAAAACAAAATACAATTCAGGCTCGTAAGTAGGAGCATCAAACAGGCCAAATTTTGAAGCAAGATAAACTATTAAACCCATGCTGTGTCATTTCGGTAGCAATTCCAAAATTTTGGCACTGCTAACTCCCCCTTGTGACACCCCTTGATATACTCCCCAGGAATATCACATCCCCTACTAGTACCATCTATTAGGGCTTGTACAACGAAAAAGCAACATTTGAAAATCAAATCCTCTTCCTTTTCATAACTCTCTCCTGCTCTCTCTTTTTCTCTCCCTCTCTTTAACTCTCTTTCACTCCCTTTCTCCGTCTCTCTATCTGCTTTCTTGTATCATGCTAGCATGTCCCTCCCCAATCTAATCACTTTTTGAACTATTAATAATTTACCCCAATTTTCATCACCACTTGATGCTCAGTGGTGATGCCTCTTAAGATTCATATTCCTTTGGAGAGAGCAGAGATGTTGATTCAACGTGTTTGAAATTCCGGGCCGGGCACATCCCTGCGATTCCTAGATTGCTGCTGATTGGAGGCCATTATGAGTGCTTAGTATCTCTACATGATGCTTCTAAAGTATCTTGCCACCCAACGCTTCAAAGTTAAACAATTCTTAAAAGACGGCAACCTTAGAAACAATATTAACTCTTCTTTCAGCATGACCTTTCACCCCTGCTGGCCTGGGAAAAGAGGAGTGATTCCATGAATTTCTTTACTGGGCTCTGTTTTATAAAACTTGTTTGTTATCAGTTACAACTGCCACATTTCTATGACAAATTTGCTCTCAGCCAATAAGATGCAAGGATATCAGTAGCTTATAACAGTTATTGCAACTTGATATTGATAACAAGTTTTATGAAACAGGGCTCAGATCTCTAAAATTGTATCATCATAATCTGTTAAATCAGAAAGCAATATTCTTTGTTCATGAATGAATACATTAAGTACATTTCAATTTCTTTGATACATGTAAATTAGATGGTAATAAGCGAGTTTGTAATTACAACCTGCGCATGTGCAGATAAAGGTCATTTGTACCAGTACAATTGACCTCCATGCGGTTTCATGGTGTGCGCACCCCTATGATTTTAGTTGTTAAACATGCAGCGTATCCACCAACACAGATGCGCGTGCGCAAACAAATTGGGGTCATTTCAGGGACTTTGTACAATACACTAATTACGAACTGGCTTATTATGAGAAAAAAATGTAAAGAAAGAAAATGAAAACATTCTTAATTCATTTCATCATGAATCTGAGTTCAATTTGATAATCTTTTATTCTTAAATATTTGGTGGTTTAATGCTACAAAACTAAGAACTAACTTAAAATGTAGCATTAACATATTATTCCTTTTTTAATACATCTTTCAGCTAAATATCTAATACCATTTCCATGGTACATGAGTGTAGTTCACAGGTCAACTTGAGATGGTAGATAAATTACAGGCCTATGTGGTTTCATAGCTTTGTAACTACGCATCAAACTCCAACACTGCCAACCTAAAAAGTCAAACTATCTCGCCCCTGTAAGACAACGGTGGGGTCTCTATTAGGGCAAATCAGTGTCCACTTTAAGAACCGATATTCCACTTTCAGCTCACCATGTCCTCTTTATTCAATAATCTCTACCTCGCATTCTTCTTCAAACGATCCACTTTGCTCTCCTCAAGACTAACTTTGTAGTTTTCTCTCAAAGGTTACCAGGTACTCGGCAGGCTCCAAATTTACAGGTTTATTAATTTTTGTTTGGACCCCATGTCTTTGCACTATACATGCCAGCAGACATGGTTTGAGGGATGTGACACTGTCTGACACCAGAATTAGAGTAGCAGTAAGCTTTTGAAGGTTCACGATAAATGTCACAGAGACAGTAAAGAGATGTTAAGATTTCTCTTAAATTGTGTCTCTTTATCAATTTGGATTTGTGACCTGCTAATGGATAATGTCTAATAACAATGATGAGGATGAGGATGATAATGATAATGATAATACTAATCGTCAATGCTCTTATTTTTATATTTATGATGGAAAATGTTTCTGCACTTCGTTTTGCTGTCAATTATTTTGTAAATTGTTAAGTGCGCAATAATTATGGTTATATACTTCGAAAAATGAAAATGAAATGAAATAAAATCTAAATCTTAAAAAAAATCTAAATGATGATGATGAGTAAACGAACATGATGATAATGAGGTGCTTATGATCATGGTATTATACAGGCCCGTAGAAAGGGTTTCTAAAGGGGTGGGTCGTTTTTGGCAAAAGTGGACCTTTTTGTCAGGGGGGGGGAGGCGGAAAATTTTAAAATCTAGATGCTTTCTGCTGCAATTTAAGGTGTGTGTGTGTGGGATTTTTTTCATGAAAAAGCGGACCTCAGCCCAAGAAGGGGGGGGGGGGGGGGTCGTCCGACCCCTCCGACCCCCCTCTGGCTACGGGCCTGTTATATGCAGTGATGCGACAATGTTAGTGGTGAGAATAATAAACATGACTAGAAAGATTATGATGATAATATTCATAATAATGATAATAATAAAATTTACAAAGAATATTTACTACAGTAGTAACGATGATGAAAATAATAAGGATAATTAATGGTTATAAATATGAATTTCCCGAAATCACTTATATGCAAATGATTCTTTATATAGACAAGAGGGTGACATCTAGATGCATTTTCAACATTTTTCAGACAAAGCAAAACATATCTCACTTAGTCAGCATTTAGTTTCATTTCTACATCATTTTTTAAATTACTATTGTTGATAAAAGAATGATCTATTTAGAAGAAAAATAATATGCTGATATGACCTTTCCTGTAATTCTTTGTCTCTTACAAGCATGAGAATCTCCCATATGATTCTATTCATGAAAAAGTACATCATACAAACGCACTTTTTCTCATCACACAGACACTGAAAAATATGTGTGAATTGAATAGGTGTAAAGCACCATGCTTCCAACTTACGCTTAGTACCCATTCACAAAAACTTCATTTTTCATCATAAAGTTTTAACAGATACTTGGGGTTAGCGTTCATTGTGAGTCAAAAAGCTTGTCCTATTCATGACAGCGATGAAAATTCATTTCTCATCATCCCTCGTCCTTGTATCTATACACTGTCTAAACAGGCGTGTGCTTTAATCTCCGCTTATTATCACACCCTAACACCAAGCGAGGGAGGGCTCCCCAACGAGAATGCATGCTCGACAAGACGAGCATAGAAGATTCCCCTCCGCTTCCTTCAATAGAATTATCATCTCTCGCAAAAGCGAGGGGCTTCTGCCGGAGACGACAGAGGGCAGAGAAAACAAAAACAGAAGAGTTTTTTGTCAACAGTTAAATTAGTTTGCGCCACACGGGGCCAACCCATCCTGACATCTTAATGTAGATCTCACAAACAAAACTCTTGCATATGTCCGCTCCTGTGAGGGGACACTAACAAGGGGACAAGAGAATCGTGATTTACATCAATCGTGTGGGTTTTGCGGAGTTTTGAAAAGAAGCTGTTGCCAGCATGCTTGAACTCCACTTCATAAAAGATGGCCTGCGTTTCAAAGGCCTCTGCCTGACACGGAGGGACTCGAATGCCGCAGCCCCTCAAACTTCTGGTTTCTTGCTTGACACCCTCCAAATGACAAAGTGCACCTAACCTGCTCCAGCCATGGACCTACCATGCTCCAACTCATCAGCAATACCCGCTTTGTCTTCACACCATGTAACACCAATCGAACCAAGGTTAAACCCCATTGTCCACCCGTTTAACAAAGCGTTTACAGCCCCATTGTTGGATTCGTGTACTATCCCGCAGATTAAGGGCTATATTCGCCATGACTTCATGCCCACTATCTACGGCCCTCAAGGTTTCTAACAGGAGTTTATTTTCAAAGATAGCAAGGCTTGTGATATGAACTTCAAGAGCAAGAAAGAGTAATTTGTGACATGATAGACACACATGAATTCACTCATTCAAAGCTAATGTGTTGCCTTAATAAATATATAAATGGTATAAAAAAGGGGGGAATGCACTAATAATGAGGCCTTTTGGATAGAATAGAGAAATAAATAAACTGTTACTGCTTTTGTCTCATTAATTATATCATTGTTTGCTAATACAATAATAAACTGAATTAACATTGTATTTAGAAATCTTTTTTCTCCATGACAAATCAATATCAATATTTTAAAAGTGCAAATTTATCCCCCCCCCCAAAAAAAAAAATCCAATATATTTAAATCAAAAGGATTTCAGACATTTTGCCTGAAGGTCCTACATGTATATCAATTAGCACGACATTGTCAAATATTAACATATCCACTAAATCATATATTTGACATTAATACAGGTAGATTTGAGGGTTTTAAAAAGGAACCGGTTATGATCATTCAGTGCATTTTACATGTGAGATGATTCAAGGATAAGACGATGTCTCCATGGTATCCAAATTGGATGATATCGAATCATCTCAGGTGGAAGATACATGGATCACAAAAATTACTATTCTGGATGCTTGGTTATCACCCCCCCCCCCCTCTCTCTCTCTCTTTCCCTCTCTTTCTTTCTCTCTCTCTCTCTCTCTCTTTCTCTCTCTCTCTCTCTCTCTCTCCCTCTCTCTCTTGCTTGACTTGTCTGACAAGATTTCTTTCTACTCAAGCAGTCACAATGTGAGTTTGATACCAGTATGATGACCTGTTGAGCAACAGGCTGAGAAATTAGGAGAAAATTAATTCCAAAGAGAGACAGCACAAACTGATAATATGAAGCTGTTAGCAGTGAGAGCTAGAATTGTAGAAACCTTCCAAGCAAAACTATAAAATAATTTTTACTTAACTAAAAAGATATGCAATGAAAAAGTTCATATACATTTATGAATTTTGTCTTTATCTGTAAAACTAAATTCCCCCAGAATGATTTCTTTAATAAAAATAATGTAACAATCAAGCCTATTTATGCTAAAACATCATCATAGTGATTTGTGAATCCCACTAAGGTTCACAGGTTGCCATGTTTCTTAACAAATTAAAGGCTATGGATATATTATAATGGATTATATACGAAGACACCTGGGAAAATATGCAGGGGAGTCCACATATCTCTGATAATATTCATTATCACAGTCATTTACATCCATTAATTAAACAAAATTTAAATATAATTAATGACAGTAGACTCATTAATCACTTTCACTGTAACTTTTCTTGCCTGGGCAGCGCTCCCCACCCCTCTTTCCTTCGGAAATACCATCCTCTCTCCCTCTCTCTAATGATGACAGAGTGATCAGGTTAATTAGAAGTGATAGGAGGGGTGGGGTGGATGAGAGATTGTATACCTAGACAGCACATATTCATCATTTGATCCTTCAACTACTGACTGTGACAGAGTGATGTTTACGCACCTATATTTGCTCTTGGACAGCTGACACTCGATGCGCAAACAACGACTCCCCCCCCCCCCAAAAAAAAAAAAAAAAACTCGAACCCATCCCGATGAAATTGAAGAGTGACCCCATCAGGAGTTGATGATGCAGTTGTCATCCTAACAGAGACCATATGAAATGGGACCAACCATGGTAATCAGCTAATTAGTGCTAATAATTCAACATGTTTGACTATCTTGTAGTCACTTTGGAGCTTGACTGTTCCATAAAAAATTCTGCATGAATACAAACAAAACAGAGGGTACCAGAGAAGAGGACCGAGCAATATCATTGCATAGAGAAGCTAATTAGCAAAATTGAGTTTCATTACTGGAAAAAAAAGAAGCTATATTTACGTCATGTGTAAAAATGGGTACATTAATGTCATTTCTACTAAAAGTCAAGTTAGTCAACAAAAAGAACAGGAGAGAGGGTATATTGGTGAAAGCCCTTGCCTCTTATAAGAGAGGTCCTGGGTATGATCCTCACTGGGACGGTGATCACATCCCTGGACAAGATGTTTTTCCAAAATTGTCTCTCTCAACACGGGTGTAAATGGGGACCTAGCAATTGCTGGGGTAATAATAATTGCAGGGCCCTCAGGAAGAACAGCATTGAAGCTGATGAGGCTTCCCTGGGTAAACAAAATTATCATTATTACTATTATCATTATTAATAAATATGGAAGATTGTGGCTTTAACCTGGACGATCCTTAACCCTGGACTATTTTGTTTGCTGTTCTCACTGGCAGTTTTATAGTCCTGTAATATCTCCCTAGCCTGAATGCTTGGTCCCATCTTTTTACCTGCTTTTTTCCAGGGCTAAAATAATCCTGTACTATCATAGAGTTAGCCCACTTTGGTAAGTGCAATGTGAACAGAAAGTGGGCTAAACTTAGTCCCGTACTATCAGGTCCTTTGTTTACATTTTGAAATTTTAGAGGTCCGCAATGAAAATGGGGGGGGGGGGGGGGGCGTGTATACCAAACCCCTAATAGTGTTGAGAGAGAGAGTGAAAAAGACAACAAATTAATGAAGTTGAGAGGAAGAGATAGGGTGAAAGAAGCTAGAATGAACATAACAGAGATAGAGCAAAAGAGAGTATAAATTATGGATTAATTATTAAGTGTTTGTTCCCCCAAATGTAAACATAGTGCACATTCGTCCTGACAATGTTTATCCGATATCACAATATCCTATCCATTCCTCTTTTTGTTTGGTAAGTCATCCACGGCTATCATCCAGTCATTTCTTTTGCCTCCTTTCTTTCCAAATTGATTTTCCTCTAAAATTCCACTGCAACAGCTGCGAGTATTCCCTCTATCTCCAATTTCAATAGGCATAAGAGAATGGGTGTCATCAAAAATTAACCTGTAACGCAATATTCAATTAAGATAGGATTAATAAAAAGTAGAGTGACACTCTTTCTGTATATTTCACAGCACACGCTTACCTCTGGGCAATTCTAGTGTATCCTTTGAGAGCCAAAGGGCGTTAACACATATACTTTTACACAGAGTTAATGCCCTTCTCGCTCTCAACAGACAGTAGTTTACCCTTACTTCATCTCATTCATGAAAGCATAATCAATCATATTAGAAGTTAAATATGTAGAAGCATAATCAAATCTACCAGTACTTTCAGGGACAAGGTACAGGCCTTCATAACCTATAAAAATGATTTAATTTATGTATGAATACAGGGGTTTTAACAATTAAAGTTCATATTATGTCAATATTTTCCTACAACTTTTTAAAGATTTTCTTATTCCTTTAACATGAAAAGCTTGTTATCTTAAAAAAAGGGCTATGTTCTTTTGAGAAACAATATTAATCTTAAACCTACCTATATCTTGATCAAAATATCAAAAAGCTTTAAATGTAGCCTTTTAATGATGTACAATGTACATATAACCCATGAGTCTTCCTACTTGACAAAAATCACAATCTTATGATGACAGAAATTTCTTTTTAGAGTTTATAGAAAGATATACTGATATAAAGCAGTTCCTTCCTATAAATTAAAGGCTATATTATTATGTAATATATCAAATATACAAGAAATATGAAAACTTGCTTTCAATCTTTTAATTTATATAGTCTTTAAAAAGATTGCTGACAACAAAATAATCCCCATGTAAATGGTTAACTTCAGAACAAACAAAAGTTAGAGCGCCATATTTCTCACCAATTCATCATTTCCGTGAGCAAATATATTGATTGTTATCAATATTATAATAAATCTCCATAGAAATACACTAGAAGGTAATCATGTATCAAAATCACACCAAGTATTCACCTAAGGAGTGGTGTCAGTCTATCTAACAGAGAAAGGGAGTCACGATATATCAAAGGTACTAATTTATATTTTGGAAGAAAAATTTCTCCTGTGGCTCAATCATGCATGAATAATATTTGGAAAATAATTATTTGAAAAGACCAGATCGGATGCTTTCAAATTAACATACGGGAACCTGTCACAATGAGAGAATTCAGAGGTCAGTGGGTTAACTAATATTTATATAAAGTATTCAATGGATTTTTTTTTCTTTTCACATACCTTGATTTACAAAATTTTTGTTTGTTTGTCTGGGTTTTTTGCTTGAATAGTTTTTAGTTTCTCAGTGTTACCCATAAAATTTAAGCCATATTTCTAATTATTTTGTTTCAAAAGTGAAGAAGTTCACCCTTTATACATTTTTCTGACTCATTAATAAAATAGAACATTAAGTGTTATTTTTCAAAAAGGAGATTGTTTATAAAAATTCCTATCCAATGTACCATTAGAAAAGAAAGGAAAATATCTTTCAAACAGGTCTGACAGACATTGTAATGATTCAGGTACATTTTAAATTTCCATTTTAACAACACTTTGGGAAGTATCTTTCATATACATCCCAGACTTTATGCAGACAATTATGTTGCCAGTCAAACTAATATGATTAGCATAACACAGTTTCTAAACAATCAATTTTTCAAGAGAGACTAAACCATCATTTATTCTGCTTGAAGAAATGCAGAAAACATGAACTTGGTTTTCTGTCATCCTCTCCTTCGTCAAACAAGCCAATATTTACCAACTGATAAAGGTTGCTCAGCTTGGCGGTCACCAAACCTAACAACATAAAGTCATCCTTATTATTTCCCTTGTCTTCCCTTCTCATCCTCTCTTTCAGTGTTTGACCCGCGATGATAGATGTGATCACAAATATCAGATAAATACAAACAAATTGATTGATGGACAGAGATACAGCGGGCTATGATATTAACCTATCAGTCTACATTCAATTAGGGGCTGGGAAGAACTACGCAAACTGAAAAATTGAGAATCTCCTGGCAGCACCGCCCCATCGTTTCCCAAAGATTAATCGGACGAAGAGTAAGCTGAACGGAATTGCATGGATCAGTCTGAAGTTTGATAGCATAACTTGACGATGATAATCTTTCTTTTTTAATGTTTCTTGGCGTGACGTGTCTGCTCAGCCTTCTTCGCCCACATCGCCTGGGTAGGACCAAATTTGTGTGTGTCTGCGCTATCATGAAGAATCGCTTGCAATCATTTCAATATTTGCACTATGGTAATGAATTTGCCCAGAGCAGTATAACCAAGGGCACAAAGCGTTCAGCTAAAAGGGATGTTTGAAACATGATCTATCAAAATAAATGGAGCACAGTGTAATGAAGGAAATGAGGAAGAAATCTTCGATTCAGGAAGAAAACAAACATTAAATATTCCAACTTAATAGAACTGTTTTGAACCCAAGAGTCATTAAGATTACTGTATAAATTCATTTCACATTTCGACACCTATTTGTCCATTGCCTTGTTAATGACATCTTCCTCCTCTAATCAACCATGCAATTGAATATGTCATTTCTTTTCCTTCACTCAACATCCCTGAGCCTAGGATATGTCATAAATCTTCAAAACATTTTTCACTGATAACAATCATCAAATGCAGCTCTTAAAAATCACAAAGCAAGATAAATCAAAGAGTATATATTTCAGGATATCAAAAGTTGGACACAATCAAGTTGATTTTCTTCTCCCTCGCTCACTCCCTTTGACAGTAAAAAAAAAATAATCGCTTTAGCTCCAGTGAAAAACATGTCCATTTAATCCTACAAAGTACTTCTGAAGCATGCAATGTCAACATTATGAAAAGCCACACAATCAGATGCATTCATCTCCATGAATACTTACAGAAGATTATTTCTGCCTGAGAAATCTTGCAATACAAAGAAGGAGACAGATTCATGTAAACATTTGTCATATTATAATCCTCAATATATCTTCCATATAACTTATCTCTTCGGTATTCTACAAATCATGCCTGATCTCTTTTTCAAGTTCATCAAGAAAGTACCGCTATTATTTCCTCCACCAAGGCTTTGGTAATGTTTGTCAAATTCCTTTGGGGATTTGATGGTATGTGTCAATAACTTGGTAGGTTTGGGAGAATAGTGTTCAAGTTGACAAACGAACAGCTTGTATCTCTGCGAGGGGCATAAAATTGTTTTTGAATTCCGAATCAATGTGATTCCACTGATGATTGAATCATCCAATTGATATGAAAAAGTATTGACTGACCTACATGTACATGTAGTACATGTACATTCTCCAGTAACTTTTATCAACAAAGATGCAACACACATTGTCACATGAAATTCAGAAATTGTGAAGTCTCATCATCATTCATAACTTTATCCCACTCTTTCAACATCATTTTCTACAGGGGGGGGGGGGGGGTTAATTTTCAATGAAAATGGATAAAAAGAAAACAGCCTGAACTTGCAAACATATAACATTGGAAAATAATAATACACTAAAAATAATCATATCAACACTTCACTTTGCTTCATGGTGTTACCACAAATCATCATACGCCTATACTATCCACAATGCTTATTCATTAAGGTTTGCAAGACAGTCACAGTTGATCCATTAATTATCTGTTATCTTCTTGATGCATCATGTGAGGGCAGCAGAGAATATATAATGATTACTGTCAACCCCCATCCCAATTGCAAGCCTATATCTTTCTTGTATCTTGTATCCTATATATTCATCATGCTTCTGTTGAGCGTTGTGTTTTGTTTAGACAATATTTCTATTTTGTAAGGATTCTAGTTCAATAAACTTGAATTTAGATTTGAATTTGCATCAATAGGGTTCTTAATATACAGAAAATAAAGATGAAATCAGATTGTAGCCAGGTGACTACAGTATTCTCTCATTTTACTAGGCTTAGTGCAGGAGCCACCCAGTTGAAAAAGTTTGCATACCCTCACCAAAGGGGATATCTTGAGTGCAATCAGATGTAAAATATCATTTAATTAATATTTAATATCAACTCTTAATCTTTAATTTCTATAACCAAGGTCAACTATAACCTCATTTAAAAAAGATTAAATAAATATAATCTACCCGACACTATAGTTCAATAGTCACCAGAGTCTAAAAACAATAGGTTCATCACTATTCACAAACTACGATTGCTTTGAAAGACATTGTAGAAATATCTTGAGACCATCCGACACTTCAACATTGCATTTTAAGTTACAGAAAACCAAATCTTCTACCCATCTTTCTGTCTCTTAGATACCACGTAACAAAGAAACTGCTGAAGTGTGTTGACACTTCACAACAATCGAGTCTTATCTTCTTTAACTTCTGCACTTTCTGTCTCAAGCTTTCTGTTGATTTATCTCTCCACTTAAAGATGAGCCCCAAACTACTTCTTCCTACACAAAAACAGAAGACACCAGCAAAAGGAACAGAAGGTGTGGGGGAGGAGGAGGTAGAAATGAAAGGTGGAGGAAATAGAAGTAGAAGACAGAAAAATGAATATGAGGTGAGGGAGAAACATGAGTAGACGTGGTCCATTTATATAGTGCTCTTATAAACTGAATTGCCGTTTCACAGTGCTTGACATCACTAAAAATTGTCAGAGCATGAAATTAATGTTGATCACTAATCCAAAATGAGTATTGTTCAAGATTACAAAAAAAATATTTAAAAATGAAAGACAAAAGAACATCCAAAGAAAAAGATGGGCCTATAATGAGAAAACTCATTCAACTAATATACTACTAAGGTAAGGAAAGAAAATAAGAACACGATAAAAACTACTTTCGAAAAATAAACTCAAGACAATTTCAATAGCCTTGTCTATCACCTTTAGAAATGTGGGAACATTACAATGGTGTATTACATAATCCGAACCTGATTTCTATGGTCAGTACAATAGGCCTTTGAAATTGCCCTTGAGTTTATTTTTTGAAAGTAGTTCTTATCATGCTTAAGGAAGAAAGAGGGAGAAAGAGTGAAAGAGAGCGGGGGGGGGGGGGGGGGGGGGGTGGAAGAGAGAACAAGATAAAACAGACTGACAAACACGAAGACGACGTGACTGAGGAAGAAACAAGAGTGGTCCATTTAAATAGCACTCATATAAACTGAATTGCTGTCTCACAGTGCTTAACATCACTGAAAATTATCAAGAGTATGAAATTAATGTTGATCACTAATCAAAAATGAGTATTGCAAAAGATTTCTACCAAAAAAAAGAGAAGACAGAAGAACATCCAATGATGGGGATGGGCCTATAATGAGAACACTCATTTGACTACATCATTGAGGTATAGAAAGAAAGAAAGGGAGAAAGAAGGAGAAAGAGTGAAGAGAGAGAGAGAGAGAGGGGGGGGGGGGGGAGAGGGGCATGTCAGAGAGAACAAGATACTAAAAAGATACCTCTAAATGGATAAAAGGAGAGATTATATTAGAGGAAGAGAACATGAAATGGTGAGGAACATAGAGGGAAAACAGGTACCACCACTGCCACACACACCCCAACAAAATAGATGTTTCCTCTTCAAGAATTTGTTTATTCCCCATTTTGCTCCCAGACTTCAGGAAGATAAGACTAGCCAGATGATCAGAACAGTCAACAATGCCACTTCAAAACTAAGAAGTCAAAGAAGGGAATAAATGGATGGTGACAGAGGCTTTTGTTCTCCAAAACAAACAGTGTCTTGTCTGTTTTGAGGCAAGTCATTGAGGGCTCTCTGGATTATGCTTTACATAATGCAGCCAAAGAAGCATGAAGATATGCCAGCAAAATCACTCCATGGAGGCACTGCAGTTATAAGTGAGTACCCTCTCTCTCCATTGTACCAGATAACTTCAAAATCATTCCTACATATCTTCAATATAACTTACATATAAATATTGCAAATCAACAGACCAGATTTTTTAGTGTAGGCTTACTATATTTGTCAACTTATAAACTAGCATGATTCTTTAAACGTGCATTATGATGAATGGAAGTACAGTAAGTGTGCTATTAGCTTATCATTCAACATAATAATATTAATATTATACAACATCCCAAAGTATTTCTTTTCCTATGATTAAGAATGTCTATAGGTTTGTACCGCACAAAATGCCATGAGCATTTGCTTTTTGTTTTCCGTCTTTTTTCTGAACACTAAAGTTAGGAAATATGATGCAACAAATTTGCTTTATAAATACCTTCTCCCATACTAGTTGCATTTCCAAAAGTACTACCCCATCCAATCAAACCTCATTCCCCCCCCCCCCCCCCCGCCCCCCTCTCTCTCTCTCCTGTACTATACCTGTATATGACATATCTACCCTTCATCTACCTACACATACCGGCTCACTGTGATAATATCTACCTTTCTACTAACCAACTGATGTGAAATTGTGAATCTGTCCATTTTGACAGCTCTATCTTTTTCTCCATCATCACCCCCTTCCCCTTCCTCTCTTAAAAATCATTCTCCCCCCCCCCCCCCTCCTTCCACCTCCCTCATAAACTCCTATCCTCAACCCCTCATGACAGTATCGTTTAGAGCTATAAGGCATTAACTCTACCTTAAATGGCATGAGTTAATGCCCTTCTAGCTCTAAGCAGAGGATATCAGGTAGGTAAGAATTAGGATTGGTGTTTCAATGCCTAATACAAATGTTGATGTTTGTCAAACTATTAGTGAGGTAGAATCCTCTTTTATTGAATGGGGTTCCTATCCCAGAATCTCTTATGCAGACAAACAGGAGAAAATGGGAAAGGACAACAGAATTTAGGTGGAAAGGATGATGAGACAAAAGATATCAGGAAATAATCTTAGCAAACTTGTGGATTTGATAGTGTGGAAAGAGAAAGAGAGAGAGAGGGGTGGGGGGTGTTCTACAATGTCATCTGTTAAACGCCAGATGGGCATTAACCCTGTGTGCATTACGAATTAACATCCTTCTGGCTTTCAGCAGACCATGTTTGCACACAATATAGGTCAGTGATAACTTAAACAAAGTTTAGATAGATTATGAAGTTGGAAAGATTCTTGCTTTCTCCTACAAAATAGATGTCTTCCTTCCCTTCCCTCCATTGAATGCAATAATCCAACAAGCAAATAACCTTTTTAGAGACTGAATGAACCAATTATCACAATAATCCTTTAAAGAAATTACAGGTATCAGCTCGCTGTGATATAACAATAATGGAAGGAGAACAGAATCACAGGCATACCCCAGCGGTGTTTTTGACCAGGTGGGTCGGCAGAGTTTGATTCTCTTTCCATGCTAGCATCGACGGCAGAGATGATAGCCGCAAGATAGTTGCGGTGCAGCGAAAAACAGGAAGATGCTATTGTGCGCTGTAGCAAAGGTTTTCAAGTGAGATTAATTTGCTGTGATTACAAATTGAATAGAACATAAATTGAGGGAGTATTTTTGACAGAAGAGACGGTGATTCATATCATATCATCCTCTATTGTAGGGGTATCGCTCTCCCAAGTCATGGCCCGGCCTGAACTCAAATTAACCCATCTATTTCTATGACATACAAAGATTGTCAAAAAACACCCACTTGGAAAGGGTTTTGCTGAAGGCAGTAGGGCACAGATGAGGCTTGATTTTGATCTTTCCTCTTTTCCTGCTACTAAATGTCATCAATCTCCTCTTTATACTCCTTGTGGTGGTTGATATATTTTTGTCTTATATATTATCCTTCTCCCCTTCCCGTTCATTTGCTTCTGTTGGTTCTGCATCTCACAGGAACAAACCAATCACAAATGTGTCCAGCCCCCTCTCCAACTTTCCACCCCCACCCCCTTCTCTCTCTCTCTCTCCTTCCCTCCCTCCCTTTCCTTCTCTCTCTCTGCGCTATTTCCACTCATAATTTTGACTTCCACCATTTATCCGTCTATAACCTACAAGCCCTATAGACCTAATTAAACAAAATTAAAATAAAGTAACACAATTTACAATATAGATGCTGCAGTAAATCCAATGCAACTACATGTATTTCATTTATATAGTTTAAAGTATTTCTACTTCACAAAAACTTATATTTACCTAGTTAATCAAATAATGCTTAGCATTTTCAAGCACGAGGGTCAATTTTTAAAACTTATGTCCTAACATCTATCCTTTCTCATCAAACTAATGAAAAAATAATAATAACACTGGCATTACAGATCAATAAAATATCTTATTTTCTACTTGTACAAGGTGGTGAGATAAATAATATTACTAATTGAATTTAAACAATTTTCAGTATTTCTTGAACATGGTTTCATTAAGACTCAAACATTTTCTAAAAGTTGGAGAGTTCTAACTTATTAGCATTACAAATGGGGCTCAAAGGATGAATAAAGCGGCACTATTATCCAACATTGACCACTACAGTTCAATACAAAAGGTTAATAGGGAAAGTAGAGAGCAAAATCTAAACTAAGTCCGTCTGAAATTGAGGAGCAAGTTGTAAAAGTGTGAAGTTTTATCAGGAAAAAAGACACAAAATAAGGAGTGGGAATAAGCTAAGAAGTCAGCTGCTGGTTGGAAAGCTGAGAGACCATTTTCTCAGCAAGCAGTCATGGGGAAGCTCTGGCTGCACTATCAAACAGGAGACATAAGAGAGACAGCTAGACAGGTGATTGGAACACTATTTGGAGGGCGAAGCCGGCGAACTAGATCTTTTCTTTGTCCCCCATCTCCGACTGGTCCCCCAATATGCCATGTTTTCTCAGCAAACAATTAGGAGCTTGATCAATGATAATTTGAAGTACTAAACTGTTTTTTTCTCTCCTCTCTCTCTCTCACTCTCTCACTTCTATTCTCTTCAGCCTACATACCCTTCCAAATCCCCCAGCTACTCGGAGGCTACTGCCGATGGTGTGCTCGCCCAGACTCCCAGGCTGCCTGGCACACTGAGTGCTGGTGCATGACGCTTCTGCTCGTGCTGCCCCTCTTGTCAACATCAAGTATTCATAACTGTTTTTCTATCTCATTGATTTTTGTTCGGAATTTCAAACCACTTATCACCAAAATGTTTGAAGGAGGAAGCCAACCATTGAGAAGACCCAGATTTTTCTCAATAAATGCCAGTTTTTTAAGAGCACTTGTACTTTTGGGGTAAACATGCAAAACTTGTGCAGTTTACAAATATAATCTGTCATTTGATTCCAAATCATATTTTCCCCTTTTCAGGTTAAAGGATGCTGATTCAAAACACTGTGTGTGAGGTAATGACCCACATTAAAGTTCATATCTGAATTTCTAAAACATACCCTTCTTCTATAAATTCCCCTAATTGTTTAGAGTTTGGAGTAAATATTAGGCATACTTAATAACCAACCATCATATCGCACTTTCTTTCCTTAGATCTCTCTCTCTCTCTCTCTTTGAATTTGTCTCTTTATCTGCCTCTTCTCCCTCTCTATCTCCATCTAGCTTCTCTCTCTCTCTCTCTCTCTCTCTCTCTCTCATCTCTATTTCCCCTCTCTTTCTATCTCTCTTTCTTTTGTCACCCTATATCTCTCTCTCTCTTCTTTTTTTCCCCCCCCTCCCCCCCCCCCCTCTCTCTCTCTCTCTGTGCGACAGGCTGATTCTCATCACTTTTCCATTTAGGATTACTTCTTCTGTCAGTTCTTCTATATATCATACCCCACTCCACCCTATAATAAATCCTCCGTCTGACTTTCCTCACAATATCTTACCATTCTGTACTTTCATCCTTATTTATCTCCATCTGCTTTACCCTCCTTGAAACACTCCTCTTCCTTTTATTGCAATACCTTTTTAACATGCTCAGATATTCCATTTGACAGAACAAGGTACAGAAATAATTACCACCATCTCGCATGACTGACCAGATAAAAAAAGAAAAAAAGCACTTTCCGCCTATCACCTAGGCAACCCAAATTTCCCTGAAATACGAGGACAGGATAATAAATATGGCACTCTCTCCATGAGATAATCTACTCTTGACCTCCGACCCTTCGCGGAGATGAACAGTTGGCAGATGATCTCATTTTGCACCCGGAGTTCATTACATGTCGTGTCAAATGCCAATCGGTGAGGGACCCTAGTAGTGACAATATCTGTCATCCTATTGCTGTTAGGGATGAATCAAGAATCGATGCAGAGTAAATTTGTTGGATGGAGCCTCTACCCATCTTCTAATTCTTCTTCATTCTCCTCAACATACATCTTAGACATTTCATCCTTCTTTCTTTTTCTCTCTTCTTCCTCTTCTTCCTTTCACTACATGCAAATATCCATCTTAACCCGTTGACTACTAATTTTTCTTCATACCTCCAGTCTCAAGACATGAAGTAGGCCTACCAAGTTCAAGTATGGGTCGACTATCTCTCTTTCACTAAACAATAATCACTCACAAAAATTATTACAAAAAGACAAGTAATCCCAAATTCATTATTTACAAGGTGCAATGTGGTGCTAAAGATGACTGCCAAACATGGCTCTATAAGTGTCATGTTTGATTTATGATCAGAAGAGGTCTACACCAAAATTTACAATTTATTTTCCTCATCTACTGAAGCATCAAATTGTTCTGTAAAGATTGGATAAAGGAATATTCTTTTGAAATTAGCAAAAAATGTCATGAGAGTACTTTGTTGAATCTGCTGGAATTTTTTTTTATAGATTTTGCAATTTTAATGAAGATATATCTCAACATTGTGGTTGGAGTATAAAAACTGAGCGAGGATGTTTTTGTCTTATCGTATTATCTTCTAGATAATTTCTATAATTAGATGTGTCTACTGTCTAGTATGACAGAGAGTATCAATTCCAAGATTTGTTTTTAATGAAAAATCCCATTTATCATTTCTTCCTTCTCAGACAAACATCATTATTGTTCACTCAACTTTTCAAAAAGAGAAATCATTCAATCAATAAATCAATCCGTCCCAAAGTTTACGCCTAAATGAATTTTCAAGGCTATGATATTAACTTATGGCGCTAGTCATATGGAAGATGTTTACATTTTACAATCATCTTTCTAACCAAAATATTACTTCCTTCTAACATATCTTTAATACTATATTTATTATTTACTCCTAATGCTGAAACTAACTTCCTGTAAGATATGAAACCAGAAATATGTAACATGTAACTGTTGAAGGAGTATTGGTGTGGCAATATGACATTCATAAGATATCTCACACGTGTATCATCTGCAAAACAAACATGGTATCTACTGTTATCTCATTTTATCACTCAACATAAAATGATGAATAGACGAGATAGGAATTCATACAGCATAGGTTCCTGTTGGTAGACATTTGAACTGTTTCTGTACGTGCACAGAGTTCGCCCACTTTACAAGCCATAGTGGTGCTAATACTATCCTATTGATGATAATGATGATAATCCAAAAAGTGCATTTTTTTTTTCTGTTGAAACATGGTGGCCTGGTAATAAAAACTAAGAGTCTCAAATGCTTCCTCAGGCCCCACCTTTTATTGCAAATATTTATCACACCCATGCCCTTTAGAATCTTTTTATGTCACATCTGTTAATATCTACATGTAATTCATTCCAGTTGCTTTATAATTAACCTTTAAGTCTTTAATATCATTTTTATTTTAAATATGAAATGCTTTCCAGCTCTGTCTCTCTGTCTTGTTCCCTGTCTTGTGCTCTTATCATTATCTGTCACTTCTCTTCTTTTCTTTCAAATCCCCTTTTCTTCTCTTCTCTTTTCTTTCTCTTCTCTCTTTTCCTTCTCCCACTTCACCCACTTCACCATCTATCCAGCAAGCTTGGCAATTATTTCAATAAGTTTAAATTTAACGTTTAATGCCTTGTTGGACTATACCATTTATTGTATTGTTTTTGTTCATGTATATATATATGTATGCTTCTTATTGTTGTTATTGTTATTGTGTGTTATTGGGTGTTGTATATAAATATAAATATAAATATTAAAAAAAGAAAAAAAAAAGATGTAGACCTATACCTTATTTTCTTCCACTTCTACAAGTTCCCCCTGCACCTGTAATGAGCTTTTCAATTGTCCATACCCCAAAACATCACAACAAAATATACACATAGACCCTAAACACAAATGAATATTCTAAACGTATTGCTTGGCAGAGATCATATGCAGGCCATGTGCGACAATGAAAGGGTCTGGACTCTGGATACCAGAAAGACTAGCACAATGCTTCTTTCTCTTTGCATACCAAGACAAAGTATGATCTGATCTAGCACAGTATGCTAATCACCCCAGTGATCATCTCACTATGGTATGCTATTCACCACACACACAAGGAAATTATTGTCATTGCTATTTTTCGCTTGATAAGGTTCCTCCAAACAATTTTCTACTATTTCTCTTTGTTTGCCTTCGTATGCACTTCATCAACAATACTGAGTCTATATTGACAGAAGGAAGCTCCACTGTGTCTGGTTTTGGGTCATCTCTTATCTCCCCAAGTGTTCAAATCATCTTTTCTTGTCAACAATTAATTGTCTGCCTGGGCCCCACACAGTCTCTGTTTCATAGCATAGACGCTTGATACTTATCTGATAACACAACTTCATGGAATCATAAATTATTTGGATTAGACATTATCAAAACCACATTTTTACATAGCATGTTGTCATGCATGGCTTTTTGGTATCTAGAAAATAAAAATTGAATTCATACTTCTCCATGGAATAAAATAGACAAATCTTAATTAAATGTATTCAATAAAATCCAGACTTCAGATTTCAAATTTTAGATTTAGCTTTTATTTTATTTTCATTTTTAAAGTATATTATAACAATAACTATTGTGCAATTCTAGTACTTCAGGATAATAGCAATGACTGCCTCAAATAAAAAATAATAGCCTTATTAAATAACATTTAAATCCCTTCCGCTTATACCTTGCTAAGTATTTATTTCTGCATCAAGTTATTCTATCCAAGTTGTTTCCTTTGAGAGATATAAATGCTTTCCCCCTTTTTTTTCCTTTTCATTTCTTTTGTTAGTTGGGAATTCTAGATTATTTTGTATTATATGTTTAGGGGATTAACATTTAATAAGACTCCTGTCTTGTAGTTAATCTCCAAACACTTCATGTAAGTTGTTGTTGTTTTGTTTTTCTCTCTGTTATCGTAATTAAACGAAATGTACTTGTATAATTTTGATGTTTTTATGAAAGTGTTAAATAAAGAGCTTGAACAAAGCTCCTATACTATAAATCATTGCTAATGTTCCTTAGTGATGCCATTCAGAGCACAATTCATGGTTTCAATCCATTTTACACCCCAAGTATTTCCTGTATGAACTCTCTCTGGCATTTCAAAACAATATCTTAACAATTGTTCATGTTAATAATTATGACAAAAATCAATGAATCATAATGAATCATATCAACATCAATTACCAGATATTGAATTACAAACACTTCAGCTGGCTGATTGCTGCAGTGTATGCATATCATTATTCGTCTGTTTGGAGCCAGAAGGGCATTAATCCTGTGTTAAAGTATATGAGTTAACACCCTTCTGGCTCCAAACGGACAAACATTTTGTAGGGAAAACATACAAATCATGTACAATGACTGATATCTATTAAATTTGAAGGGGAAGTCTACTCTAGCATCAAGTTGGCTTCAGTGAAAGCATAAAATGAGTGAAACAGACCAGTGCAGGTTTGAGGAAAATCTGATAAAAGGTAAGTTATGAAGTTATGAAGTTGTTATCGACCAAAAACAAATTGGCAACTCCAGGTTAGATTTCCCCAGAAGTGATCTGACAATCAAGAAAAGAAGCATAAATGTGAATTCTATCATAATTATAATGCTGAAACAATTCAGCATGAAAAGGGCCTGGATGTCACAGAGAACTTTCAGGTCCAAGATATTTGATATAATGGAGAAAACCTGAGAATGATTAACTTTCTGCTTACATTCTGGAAATTTATTCCTTGAAATCAACTCCACATTTATCCTTGGAGAAACTTGGAGAATCATGATCGAATGACCAGTGAATGACCAGGCACTCAGGGTCACTCTCTCTGACCAGTAATTAGAGATTCCAAGGAGTTATCACAACTCCTTGGAAATTCTAGGAGAGATGGAAGAGAATGAGGGAAGCAGATTTTCATGACATCAGGATGAGAGAATGGTGATGTACAGAGAGAAAAAAATTGTAAAGAGGGTAACACAAGGAGTAGATGTTTAATTAAATGTTGAATTATTCAGGCCCTACATTTTTAAAACATTTTTTTTAAATTAAGTTTCAAGAATTACTCACACTCAGTGAAAAGGCATGCAGATATGAACATTACAATGTAAGAAGTAGAAGCGAAATGGATGTGGAAATCTTCAAAAAATAACAAAAATTGACAAATGTCAATGTATGGTTAAATAAGAGTACTTGTATGTAGAAGAGTATAGAAAATGATGGAGGGTATTAGAGGAGGACAAAGGACATAGGAGAAAGAAAGAGAGATACCCCTTACATATTGTCAATTTGAACAATGGCAGATTTCTCAATGCAACACCACATTCAAGGAAAAATAAAACCAACTTCCAATCCCAGTTGCTTGAAAATTAAATTCTAAATATCGGTGATGGGCTTGAACATAGCCTTAAGAATTGTACAACAAATTTAAGACTAACTTTATCCTACACAGGAAAATCCTATATGCTGATTTTTAAAAAAATCAAAGTCACAAACAAAAAACAGCTGTCAGTTTGTGTTCTTACAAGACATAATCTGGATATAACATTAACTATGGTTATTTTAATTAATATCAGGATCCAGGGTTTTTCTTGGTTATATATATATATATAAATATATATATATATGCAACTTAATTTTATCCAAATCTGTGGCTTATATCAGTACCATCTAATTTGAGCTACCTCTAAATTATCCCATTCATTCTATAAATCATTGACTTGGATAGGTTATTGTAAAACAAACTGTATTTTGGAATTTAAACTAATGAAATTCATAAATCTTGTCAAAAACTCTCATCCTGCTCATTGAACATGTTGAAGTGGAAAGATAAAGAGAAGTTTATTGATCTAGATTCTATTGGGAACTAAATGTGTAAAAGTTGTACATAAAGAATGCTATAAAATGATATAACTGATGGCAAGTGATATTTCATGTTTCGAAAAATCTAGACCAATAAATTTTGTTAATGGAGGCAAAAGAGAGCGGTCGTAAGAATGATGCACCGGTATCTGGTTGAACAGATACGGGAGAGGATCGGCCTAAGGATGCAAGCGCAGCTACGTCGCTGACCTTGGAGTGAAAAATCCCGCTGTAAAAACATCCGAGCATTCCAGGGGCTCAAAACGCAAAAATTCAGCTCAAAGAAAACAAGCTGTGGTAGACTTTCACGAACCATGCGTTCCAAAAATCAATGCATATGGTCAGACATGTCAGAGAGGTGGCCTAAGCCTTTTACTGAGCGCTAAACTTCGCTGACTTGCAAGGAAGCAGCGCGGTGCATCGTCTCCACAATGCATGCATCCCTGCAGCCGACACCACCGGCCTGGGCTGGGGATTAGGTACAGAAAGCAATAACATACTGCCTAACTACCATGCCAATTCTCTCACCTGTATTTGTCAACTTCCTAGCCTTAGCTTTCGATCGCATGATCCCCGTAGATTCCTCGGTTGCCTCTAAACAGCACGAGCCAAAACGTTCAATTTCCAACAGATTTTCCTCTGCTTTCGGCAGATCCAGCGTTTCACTGATTTTAGTCCCGTTCATGCAGTTATTATTTTTTACACAGCAGCTCTTCTGAAAATATCAATAACACGATTTCCCTATTTTGCGAGGTGAATAATATCGAATCCGTAAACATTACACGCACACAAAAACAAGCAAGCATGAGCGCAGACGTAAAGTTAGGCACCTCGTGGATCGGGAGCGATCGTAAACTTTATTACCAGGAAGGAGACAGATTTACATAAACCACCTGTACGCTTGCGCAGTCTCCGACTTTCTTCGCCAATCAGGGCTGTGGGCGGGGCTAAAAGTGATTTCTTCGGGAGAAGCAGACGGCTTCTATGCATATTCCGGGTGATGAGGTATAATAATATTCTAAATATCGGTCTCTTAGCGCGAGAGGACAATCAACATCATCTGAGGGGTTTTCGATGGTCGTTCGACTTGAACTTTTCCTCAGCTTTTCTTGCATTACCGTAACAAAAGCAAGCCAAGACGCTTCGGGGTACTTGAATTATCGACCGTTTATAGATGGCGTGAAAATGCATTATTCAGCGCCGAAACTTACAGCTAGCTTGTAACTGATGTCTTTCAAAAGAGCTCTCAATTGGGTTGGGAGAGGAGAGGGGCAAAAGGACACATGACGCCAATAATCTCCTGAAATTTTAGTATTGTTATAGGGCAATGAATAAATAGGAAATCTGGACTTGTTTTCGCATTTCTGTTATGACACACTTTAGAAGTCACTATAATTAGCTATAATACATGTAGTTTCAATTTTATGCAAAAAATGAATGCAGTTAAATGAAAAGTAAGACTACATAGAAAAAAAAACTTTTCGATTATCAAGCGCTAATTCTACATGAAAGAAATATATTACTATCTTCTGAAATCATATGACAAACATTGTAAATTTATTTTGAAATGACAGAACTTTCGTTTCAATGCTTAAAGGCAAAATAGTACGTAGTTTAATAACTGAAATTAGGAAAATATATTTGTTTTATTTTATTTTTGTTGTTGCTTTTCTAGAACTGAAGCACAGCTATGCAATTAAAAGAAATGCAATCATAATTATACGTTAATGTATATAATTTCTATGTTTTTTTTTAATTCATTGAAATGCTTCTAACATCTTGTACAAAGATGATTCATAAAATTCTACACAATAATAATGATGTGTAATTTTTAAAGAAAACAAAGACGCCAGGTGAAATCCGACAGTAATTTTATTGGAAATATTTTATCAGTCATAGAATATTCTTTAGTTTTATACAGACACAATTATTTATAGAGGCATTTCGCCATTTGTGATTTTAACTGTTATTACAGGAGAGTAGTCCAATCCTTTATCTATGATTCATCATGTAGTTTTCATATTAGCCGATGTCTACGAAGATCATCAGATATTCATAAAATAATATAGAAATTAGGATGAAATTAATTTTGCTTGCATGGTTGATTGGTCGATAATATTATCAAACTTAAGTCAATATACAAATGAACTCAACATTGTATTCGGTTGAGTTTCCAATACACGTTAAAAACTTGAAAGACAAATGAATATTGATGAATAAAGTGCATAATAAATCTGCAAATTATGTAACTGATTAATTCGTAATGGATTATTCTCTTTAAGGCATGAGACTTTATCTGTATGAAATAATGAAGCAGCCTGGAGCAGGATGTGCCACAGAAGACAAATATTCAACAACATATTGCCCTCTGCATGGTATTTGTAGGATGTGGATCCGACGCCTCAAAAGTCAAATTCTCATTAGCCTTATTACAACAATAGGTGTCTTTTACAGCTTGTCGCCTGATGAATACAACTTAATTGATTGGTATCTTACCTATGTCAGCGAGTATCCTCTTTATTAGCAGCGATCCGATTATCTCCATTCATACCGCCCATCCCTATTTAGCGCGCTCTACAAAATAAAAAGGCGCCAATTCGTGTGATGTCTTCTTAATTCCCCGCGTATGAAAGGGTGGTAAGAGGGATGATGAGCTGAGGAGAATAGAACTTAATCCCAAATAGTGACGCGCGAGCTCTATCATTATTGATTGAAGCGATCCGATATGTGAATGGATATAATACCCGTGTGAATGATAAGGAGGTAGCAGGTCAGAAGTATAGCTCATGTAGTTTGTTGATACATGAATATTATATGCATGATTATATGTGGAAATATTTTTATTTTTTAGCAGCTTGTAGTATGAGAAGACTCACACGAAATCAAGTTTTGTCGGCTTTTGTCCCACCCCTCTCTCTCTCTCTCTCTCTCTCTTCTCTCTTCTTTGATCATACAGTTGTGTCTGTTTCCTTTATCTTGTGTTTTCTTGAAGTAAATTTACAAAATGCAGGTTGAAAAAATGCTTTAATTACCTCAATGTTTCATTTTTGACAAACTTTTCATCAGGGGAGAGTAGCTTATAACATTTCTCGGTTAAAATCACTGACAAAACACTTGATGAAACGCTCCCCTGTGTGGGTTTTTCCTGGGTTATGCTTATGAGCCTATTCAGATATTTTTTTCCAGTTAGAACACTAAATACTAACTGCATGCCAAAGCATTGAATCGTGATTTGACAAAGAGGGACCCTCATAAACCATATTCACCTTGAACGCAAAATCTATACCCTCTCTTCGGACAAGGTTTTGCCCTTTGCTCAAATTTTACAACCAAATTAAAGAGAAACAGACAATTACAGCCCCTTGCGTCGCGATGTTGTTAATTTGTTTGAAATGACGCATTTCTTTAATTCCATCGTAAACTTGAGTCTGAACCGTTACAATTACCTATCGTGTATGCCTCTCCCAAAATCACCTAACAATAACCACCAGAGCTAACCTGCTGACTTCTGAGCTCGAAGAGAAAACGAAGTCGAATAAAAATTACTCTCAGACGTGACACAGAGAAGAATGTCATTGTCAACATCATACCAATTTGTACTCATTTATCACATTATCCAATTTAGCGTTGTTTGGTGTGCCTGCGTGGTAAAGATCGTTCGGGAATGGTGGATAAATAAAATAGTCTTTAATTGTCTCTCTCTAAATTGGAGTGAGAGTGAATTCCAGGAGCAGCAGGCCCTATTGAGGGACATCACGGGATACTGATGGTAATGGGAGGTGCGAGGGAGCCTGGAAATTAGCAAAAGTCACGATGACATCAAAGAAAAAGAAGTGGATATTTAAGGTGACGATGTCTTGGCCTAAGAACATTTAAAAGTTCATAAATTTAAAGAAAAAAAGAGAAGCTTAATATTAATCGTCGGCTTTGGTTTCGTGGGATGATGAATCGTAAGAACATTTTAAGAGTTTTTTCGATATAGGCATGTGCGGCGATTCTTTTCATTGCCGGGGGGACGCAACTAGGCTTTGCCATTGGTTGCTGTACAGACATTTGAGGAGGGGGACCCCCCCCCCCCTGTCCCCCGGGATCGCCGCCCATGGATATAGGCCTAATTGCCATTAACCGTATATGCCGTTACACCATCGTGATAAAAAAGCACTGTATATAATTATGTACGGATACGTGATATACATGTATCCTTGATTATAATTACAGTAGAATACCTAATATGTTTGGTTATGGTAATGACGAAAAGTAACGTTGAAATTAGTTTAGAGAGGAATTAAAAGAGAGAAAATGTCATGATGATGATGACGACGACGACGATGATGGCAGAACTTATGACGAATATCACATTGTGATTGTAGAAGATGACAATGTAATGACAATGATCGATGAAGATAAGAATAATGAATTGTGCAATTGAATGTAAGGATTAGAAATGAGACGCTTGCGAAATGTTCAAGTTCAGAAGTCAAAGTGAAGATAATGTTAATTCTTTTCAGTTGGTTACAAATGTAACATATTTTTCGCCGAACTTTTTGTTACCAATTAAAAAAAAAACCAATGCGATTCTTGATTTTATCGTCATGTCTATTATGGGTAATGTCATGGATATCTATAACCGTCTCTGAAATTAGACTTTCCGTGACTTCATCAACAGTTTACTAAAAGAAATATCTCCAAAGTTGGGTGAAGAAACTGACATGTTTTGACTCCACGAATGTCGTCTCGCGTTTGTTGTAGAGCACAGACAAGCAAAGACTTCATCGTCTCACTCGGATGCGCGCGAAAACCAACTTTCAAAAATTTCATGCTGCAGCACGCGCTTCGGTTTGTATCGTCTGCGACCCCATATCAAACATCATCTCTGTATGCAGAACGTATTAAAATGATGCTCGTTTTTTCCTTATATAAGCCGCGTTAACTCACACAGAAAGCGAATAAGAGAACACCACTCCCCCAGTCAACAAAACATCTTCTGATAATCTTCTTTCCAAGGTCTGATATTATATCAAATGAAAGATGAGAAGAAAAAAGTTTTCGAGGGGAGGGCAAGGAGGAAAGGAATAACTTTGTCGTCCAGTGATTTTGGCGGGAGAATCGACTAAAACATCACGTTTATCCCTTTGTTGTGGGGATGTTGATCCTATTTTCGGAGACACTTGGGCGGCAGGTTCTCTTTCCTCTTCTTAGTCGGTATTGTTAACAAAAAGACGACAATCTTATCGCTTGGCTGACAACGATGATTAAAACTTTTGATGGAATTTAAAATTTTGATACATGGGACATTGCCCCAAAAGATAGAATGAAGGAGTATTTCCTTGACCCCCCCCCCCCATTTTTTTTTTTTAAACATGCGACCTTTCTGACGAGAGTTGAATGTGCCAATCCATTTTTCGGATTAGTGGGGCAAATCGTCACTCCCTTTTTTTATTTTTAAGGGGGGGGGGAGATGGTATGAAAACTGACCAAAAGAAGGTTCCGCTTGTTATTTTCGCTTAATTTCTCTTCATTCTTTTTCTGTTATCATTTATGATAACAAAGGACAATGGAAAATTAAATATCTCAATTTGAAACTCTGAGTAAGAATTTGAATTATTTAGACTTTCGAGAGCAAGCGCCATGAGCGCCTTCAGAGGCGGATACCGGCGCTATACAAGAAGCCATCATCATCATCATCATTTAAAATTTCCTATCGTAAGAGTTAGTTGTCTATTTGACTTCATGATAATGAAATTACTTTTTTCTTTTATTTTCTTCTCTCGTGTTTCTTCTTTATTTTCTTATTCAACCCTTTACTTCTCCTCCTAACTGTAGCTTTTCTCTTCTTCCTCTCATGATTATTTCTTATTGATCATCTCTTCCCGCTTAGGCACCAAAAGCCCTACAAAGCGCGGGGAGGGGGCTGCATCCCCCGAATAAATTGTGTGCTACAATTACCGCAGTATTCTGGAAGTTATGTGATCTTAGTATACTTCAGCTTTACTTCAGTGACGAGGTTACATTCGCACACTAAACATTGCTGTATAATTCGCCATATAGTCTCAAAATTTTGTGCTCATTCGCTTCACTCCTCGATGAAAAGCTGATAGTCAGGAAGAAGGAAACATTCTCTCTCTCTTATTAATTTCATACAATTATAGATCATTTGATATAAAATATCGAGCTCCCCCCCCCCCCCCACTCTCCTCCGTGATGAAATATTGAGCCTCTACCCCGAGGCCACGCCATTGCCAATACGGTCATTTACAGAGTATTTTATGATTTATTCTGGCACACAATATTCTCTCAATAATGAAGGCCCTATAAGTTAAAAAAAAAAAACGTTTTTGGTTATTCAAATCATGTTAAAAGATTACTTTCCAACCGTTGGCATGGTTTGCGGCTAATTGTTTTTACCACAATGTGATCGCTAACAGACAAGACCCTTGTGTCTGTATGCAATACATTATCTCCCATGCAGACGATTGCTTCCCGCCCAAATAATGAAAATAAAGACGATCACGAAAGCTATCGCTCCCCGTCATACCCGGCACGACAAAGGATGCATTAAACTCCGGACACAGATACTAGGGATGGTGTTACGGAGACATGCACCGAGAAGACCCACGCGGAGACAGGGATGAAAATAATAGAAGAGAAGAGAAGAACAAACAAGAGAGGTGGCGTATCCAGTGTTGGATGGGGCTGGTTTACGCCCCCCCCCCCCGTTTGACGACCTAAAAGATGTTATAATAATCTAGGTACATGTATTCTATAAAACTAAGGGTGGCCCGCATGTTCACTTATTTCTGAATACGTCACTGCAAGAGAACCGGAACGGAAGATTGCATTAAAATGTAGAAGTACATACTAATATTGGGAGGAGCATTGAGCGGTTTGTGAAAGAAAAGAAGATAGGACCATGATACACGGAGCAGTGGCCTTTAAATCTAAATATCGGGGCAGTTACAGGCTCTTCCATAATTATGCAGTCTTTGCTTCCTATCAATGTGTCATCATCATCATCACCACCATCACCACCACAACCACCACCACGACCACAACCACTACCACCATCACCACCGCTACCAACATCACAACTACTACCACCACAACAACCACAACACCATCACTACCCCAATCACTACCACCACCAACTACTACCACTACAACAACCGCAACCCCACCACTACCACAATCACTACCAACACCACCACCACCACATCTTACAGCCACCTCCCTCTGTATCATTACCATCAGCACCATCACCTCTTCACTAACGCTACCAAATCACGACTATTTACATCAACCACCAGTATCGCCACCATCTTACAACCACCTCCACCTCTCATTATCTCTATCATGTGTACAGTTACGATCATCACACTCCTCATCACCACTATCAAAATCACCTTCACCACCACCAACACCATCATCACCACCGGAAATTTCGGGAGGATACAGAAAGCATCGTCAAAAGATATATTCATGTCGATGGAAGCTTATTATTGATATTATTCATTAACGGAATGTGTATGGGAGGGGGCCAGCTGGTATCCATACTTGTGCACAATATTTTCCTCGAATTTGATAAGAAGTCTTTAAAATTGCCCTTTGCCTTATTCTGGCTTTAAACTTTTTGAAGATATGTTCGAATTGAAGAAGAGAAAGAAGAAGAAAGGGCATGAAAGGTCATGTTAAGATGACAGGAAATCGGAAGAGCATGAAGAAAAAAGAAAGAAAGAAAGAAAAAATAATGCCGCCCATAGAACTGACGACTGCAAAGTGATTCTCATTTACGCATCACGCTATTTATTCTGATCTCATTCTATTCCCGCCAAAAAACAGAAAGATAATCCTCCCTGAGATTATACAACGAAGGACATTCAAGACAATCTAGATTTCGCTCAAGCTATTCCGAATAATTCCTAAATCAGAACAAGATAAAAGATAACCATTTAACTTTTTGTTCTTTATAATAAGTGAATGGACGAAGACAACAAAACAGTTGCTATGACTACAGTTTGGTAGACTTGAGGCAAACGTTCTTGATTAAGATTGTTGTCAATTCCCGACAGTGTTTTCCTTGGAAATACGAAGAAGATGAAATAAAACTTTTGCCTTGATGTGAGGCCATGGAGACATAGATACCAGGGATGAGATATCATTGATAGATATGTTGAGGATATTGGATAGACCCACGCGAAGTCTAGTATAGCAGACAGTCAGAGGACACACACACATATTTCAGCTCGGGCAGATTCATCTCCCACTGAATGGTATATACATGTCATGTATATCTCGCGGATCCCGCCTCTTACACTTCGAATATTTAAGATTTGTTATTCAATATTAATCAAAATAGTGTAGGTGGCTAATATTAGTCTTGCTAGGGACCTCACCAGATTGGGTTTGATGGTGGGGTTGTCATCATCAATGTCTGTATTAAGTCCCCCCCCCCCCCCCTCCCCCGCCCCAAATTTTCTTTCGAGAGATTTTTTTTAGCCACCCCTCCTCCCCTTGGTAAAACTTATATAAGTTTGGTCAATTTCCATCATGTCCATCCCTCTCTTGCCAACCCGCCCCCCCCCTCTCTTTCCCTTTCTCTCTCCCTCCCTCCCTTCCTCCCTCCTCTCTCTCCCGTTCTATGCTATCTACCTGTCTTTCTATTCCCTCCACCCCCATCATCTTACTTCAAAATCCTGTTTCCATCATTTGATCATAACTTTTCTTACGTTATTCCGTTACAGGTGAGCAACCATATTCAACATGACACCTTTCGCAATCCTGGATGTGATGAAGGCGGGTTCAAATCATGTATGGAGCGTGAAACAGGAAAACTGATTAGCCGAACCTATCTCTTCCAATTTATCTCAGAATTTAGCTACTCACTTGCTAAACCTCACAAAATGGATCAGCACAATCATGGAAGATATACTCTAAAACCAACATGAGAGGGGAAAGGGTATAAAAGGGAAGATGGTTTTAATTCTCCTGAAAGGAGAAAATTCTGGAGAAGACTTATTGAAGGACACGGAGTTTAAATAATGAAATGATTATGGTGTAACGGTAAAACGAACAGGGGAATTAATTATGCGCAAGAGGGATTGCAAGACTTTCGAAAGTGTAAAGAGTCTTTCGTAGATGGAAATGTACAAATGTATACATGATACATCTGTTCAAATTATATATGAAGGCTGCAGGAAAGTATTATCGTATGGAGAGAGAGAGAGAGAGAGAGATCATTACTATTCCTTCATAAGTGATAATGGAGTAAGAAGAGTTTTCATATTCTGGTATATAGTATTTCTAAGCAAGAGAGTGTACAATATTCTACTCGATATCTAACATCACAAAAACAAACATTGATATTTTCTTTTGGCGTTTTTATTCTATATACAAATTTCTTTGAAAAAAAATGACCTTTATCTATTTTGTCTCTCCCAGTCCTACATTATTTTGTATGAGGTGCATGATAAGTATAATTATGCTGATATAGTCGTAAGCTAAGGTCTCCTTCCTATCAGCTGCAAGGTTTACGAGCCTGAAGTGACACGATGTCTTCGAAAAAAATACGTGATAAACAGACAAAGAACATAAAAACGAAGTGTAAATTGGAATTAGAAACTCTTCCTTACAAAATAATTCTCGTTGTTTTTAATCACCTCGAAACCGCAGAGCTTGCTCGGAGCAGAGTGGGGGAAGTTGAAGTCTTTTGGGCAAAGGGACAAGATTTGGAAAAGGGTTTTTTTTTCGAGTCGAGAAAGAGACACGAAGGTGAATAAAAAATGAAGATGGATAATTTAAAAAGGTGACAAGGAAAAGGGTATGAAGACATAAAGATGGGAATCTCTACGCTGATTCCGACCACATCGCTCCCGTGCATCCCGCCCCTGACCTCCCCGCTGGATCGCGTTACGGGATGCGGTCGAAAAATGCGCGCGCTCCTCAAAAGCAAAAAAAAGAGAGAGAAGCAATCGGCATAATGATGTCATCAGTGAGGAGAAAAAACATGGATCCCAGTCAATTGCACATGGCATGTGGAAATTCGAGTCGGATAAAGGGGATGAACGTGGATATTTCCGCTCTACACAAGAGTTCAGAGCGAGTTATTCTGTGTTTTACCAGTCATTTACGGCTCTATCAGTGTAAAGGTGGAGAATCGGCTCGAGGGAGAAATGTGTACTTCACCATGTTCATGACGGTATGAAAATGATAAAAGATTTGACCTAGTTTTATTTTAATAAAAAAATAAACGTAACTCTGAATAGGATTATGTTTTGTACGTGAAATAAAATTCAAAAGAGGCCTACACAAAATTAGGCCTACTTATATACAGGCATATATACAGAAAGATAGATTGATAGACAGACAAATATATATATATATATATACAACAGCTTTGGAAATAAATACAATGTGAAATGAAATGAGAGAATAATGGTTGCGTAACTTAAATCAAAGTTCTTAGGTCCCCGGGTTCGATTCCCGGCGGAGACATTTTTTCAACCTTCGCAAAAATTTCGAAAAGGGAGGACAGCTCTGGGGAACTTTGATTTAAGTTACGCAACCATTATTCTTTCATTTCCTTTCACATTATACATACACACACACACACACACATATATATATATATATATATATATATATATTATTGACAGATAAACTGATCTAAATATATATATATATATATATATATATATATGTGTGTGTGTGTGTGTGTGTGTACATTTATATCAACATCAGTCAAATAGGTGTATTTAATTTGAAAAACGTAAGAAACATGAACAAGCTACTAATCCACTGCGAAACATTTTGAGAGGTGGGTATATACAGATTATCTACTTTTGTGTATATTGAAAAGCAAAAGTTGATTGGGCAAGGTAGTAGGACTTAGTAACAAAAATATAATTGTTTGACAATTAATATACGGCTCTATTTTGAGTTTAATAGATTATAACAAATAAAGTGTAAATATGTATAAGAATTAAGGATTTGGTATATACACTGGAACTGAACTAACAAAAAAAAAAAAAAAAAAAAGATAAAACGAGATATTGAAATCGCTAATTTAACATATTAAATCTCAATCATTACAAAAAATATAGACGGGGATAAGGTTTGTCCTATTAAAATTGTTACATGATATGCCTATATTGGCACCTCATCTCTCCGTGCCCCCCCCCCCCTCCCCCGTAACGATACAAATGCGATCAAATATTCTTCATTATTAGGCTATATAATTATATAAGCGAGATCATATCCATGCATCTTTCATATCCTCGAAGTAATTGTAAAACACTTCATGAACTTCAAGTATACCTAAAACCATTTGAACTTAATCTGACCATGTTATGAGTTAAACGACACCGTATTGTACTTCACATGACCTATCATGGCTGCCACACTACAGACATGTTTGTGTACATCATTCGCTGGGTGGAGACAGCAAAATGAAAAGTAAAACACAAAAAATAGAGAGTTAAAGTTGGGGATAACATGTCCAAGTCTGAGGCTATTACCTTCACGAACTTATCATCTGCAAGCAGAATGCATGACTACAGGAAAGATTTTCATGAAATAATTTTGCCGCCAAAACGGAGAGCTCTCCAGAGAGCTAGCGCGGGGCAGACGACGGCCGTGTTGGTTTTGGGCGGGAAGGACGAGTTGGAAACGGTTCAGCCTGTTGGGAGCCGAGACAGGGGAAGGAAGGGGGAACATGCTTCTTTTGAGAAGGGGATGAATTCCGAAAATGTATATTCTATACATTATGATTTTGCCATTTTGCTAAATTCAACGTAAATTTACTGCGAAAGAGAACTGTAAAAACTAATAACACTGTCGACAAGAGAAATGCTCCGATTTCACATATAAAGGCTTAATGAGAGTCATGTGGCCTGATTTTGAAGGAAAAACTTCAGATAAGACTAGAAGCCTTTCATAATGCCTTTTTAATAGCACTTAACATGCTTAAGTTGAACTTTTGCAGGAGAGATATTCAACCCACAAAGTATTAAGTAATGCACCTAAAGTGCTCCACAATTAATTACTCCTAAATTATATCGACCAGTTAAACAACAACCAAAAAAAAAAAATCGAGACAAATTTTTTTAAAAAGCTGCAGTCAAGTGACATTTTAAAGTACATAGTGTGCATTTTAACATGACTTTGATTTTTCCTTTCTCGATCACGACGGCGCCCATGACGAGTAGGACTTGGAGATCAAACCTAATTAAAACTATGGCCAGGAATATCCATCTTGCATACGCATGATACGTGTACATTACAACTTCACACTCCCAGTAAAAAAAAATGTTTGAAAGGAGTTGAATAACAGAAAGGTGTGCGCATGAATTGGCATTTTATTGATAAATTCGTTGTGAAGCTATTATTACGTGGCCTTTGTAGAGTGTCATTTCGATATAACTCGTATAGTATAAATGGGCTATTGAGCGGGCTATTCTTTATTTTTTAAACAAATATGATAAAAATAATCTTTTTTTATCATCACGTTCACAATAACTCTTTTGTATTATTCATATATAGTTATTTCTTATCGTTTTAAAATCGAAAACTAGCAACTTGTTATAAAACTCATCAGCGGTTGCATGATTGTAAATTACAAGACGATAGATGGCAGCAGATCTAGATATGCATCTGCCCGTGATGAAGTCGATAGAACTGAAGAAAAAAAATCCCGCCTGCATCATAAAGGCCTATAAAATAAAAGCAGGGAGATGAAGGAGAAGAAGAAGAAGAAGAAGAGGGATGAGGGAAGAGAAGGAAAAAAGGAAGAGGATGGAAGACGGAGGTATAAATACACTTTTAATATTAATAACGAAAAATAGTATTATGAAAAGAAAAAAAAGAGAAATGCATAGTGAGCAGAAATAATAATTAGTAAAAGAAAAATATGCGAAACAAAAGTCATGCTGGGATGAAAAAATGTTCGCTATAAGGCGAGCATAAAATTAAGATATGCCTGCATGTATTATCTAGATGGTATTCCCCATGCGGTTAATGTCTCAAAATGTGATGTCATCGAGCCCAAATTCTCACCCCAGCAATATGGTTCATGAGACATCATTTTTCTTTTTCTTCAAGAAAGTCAGGAGGAGAGGGGGGAAAAAATCTGCAAATGAAGACATTCACTGTAGCCTTCTGAATCAATTTCTGATGCCGAGGCGTGATGTTTGGCTCAAGTGTTTACCGATGATCTTGAATTTGTGATATAATGTAATCACTTTGCAAATTTCCCGTAATCACATTAGGATTAGGCCAGGTTAACGAGTGGATATTCTGATCTGCTTCTCGAGCCAAAATTGTGTCCCAGTAGATTAGAGTTCTTCACAAAATATTGCATGCTACAGAGTATTAGGTTCAATAGATCATGAGGCAAGGTTTAGGGAGTGAGGACCGGGGGGGGGGGGGGGGGGGAGGAGGTGGTGGTAGACGGGATGGCACTGAGCTTTGAGCTATAGTTCACTGGTTTACCCACATCAATTCAATTCAATTCAATTTTATTCACTTCCTATAAAATATAAAAAACAAAACAAAACAGAATACAACCATGACCGAATAACAGTATAAATCCATCAAGAGTACACTCTAAGGTAAAATAATAAAATAATAAAACAATACAAGATAGAGCATTATTTTAATTGGGTGACCACCCTTAATAAAGGTAAAATAAGTTGCATTGAACATTCAATATAATATAGAAAATTTAAAAAATAATAGAGTGCTAAAAAAATGAATAATTACGAATATATGACATATATTTTATTTATTTATGTAAAAAAAAAAGAAAGGAGGAGATGGTGTCGAGGCAGATCCTTTCCGGAAAGTAGGGGGGGGGGGGGGGGGGGGGCAAACGCCGACTTGCGTCATTATGTTTGGGTGTGAGGTTTGGTTCTTTTTGAAAGGCACACGCACATGTTTTATTAGTTTCGCTCCCTCATTCCATTTTCCGACTATTTTTCGAGCATGCCCCATCTTCTCCCTCCTTCTTTTCATCTTTTGAAAACTCCTCACAAAGCTTGAAAGAGGACTTCTTGAAGATTTCAAAAAGGTGATGTTTTGCTCTGGAATTTTGAAGAGGTCGTATGAAGATGCAAGCATCTTAAAATTACGGTGTTTTTAATGGAAGCATGGCACATCCCACTTTTTAACATTCATAAAATGTTCTGTCGTAATAGTATAGACAGTGATTTCTATGTATTACCCCTCCCCCCAAAAAAAAAAACAAACAAACAAACAAACAAACAAACAAACAAACAAACAACAAAACAACAACAACAACAACAAACAAACAAAACAAAACAAAAAACAAAAAACAAAAAACAAAAACAAAAAACAAAACAAACAACAAACAAACAGTTTCACACTGATACTTGGAAAGGAAATGCCCTTGTCCCTTTCCACCGTCACTGTATCATTTCTTATAAAAAAATTATCCTTTCTCTATACCTTCTCCTCTTTCTTGACTTCTTCCACACTCTCTGTCTTAATCACCACCTTCAGCGGGCCTCCGACGTTCGCAAAAATACCCCATTTAAGACTTATGACCTTAATTTCTATTACCAACATGGATATGGCAGGGAGAACGTGTCATCCATGGGAATTGGGATTGCCTTATTCATCTATCATATTCATTAGATTAATTCATGACGAATTAAATTACGCCCCAGTCTAAAACTATTTACGAAGCCCGGAGTAAGACGTTATTCAGCAAAAGAAGACGGGTCCTTGGCTAAGAAAACCTAAACTTAAAGGTAGGCCTAGTGAAACTTTTCCTCTTCAATTTCAAAAGAATGCGCTCATCAAAATTTTAGATGCTGAAGTATGTAATTAGCTAAAATATTCAATATCTTGCAAAGGCGTCTTATCAAATTAAACAAAATTTACAGCCTTTTTCGTTATTTGGGCTGATATTGTTAAATTGTTTCACAAATATTGTTTTCATTAAAAAATTATTGTTGTTGATCAAGCCCCTCCAGATGGAAAGACAGTATTTTTTTGTCTTGAATATAATTATATGTATATTTTCCTGAATTGAGAAAATATTGTTCTTTATTTTTAAATGAAGTGCTATGTAGGCCTACAGGTTTGGAAAAAGGGATCATGTTTAATTTTCACACCTTATATTGAGGTATACCATCGTGAATACTTGACATTCTGTAACATATAAGAATTGGGGAAATGGTTCGTTTTCCCAGTCCCCAAACATAATTCTGAAGAAGTAGAAAAAACAAGGGGGGGGGGGGGTTCTCTAAATATGTCATCTAACTTGTATGGTAGGCATTCTGATGTTCTATCGAATTTCGTTTAATTCGTCAGAATCAATATCAATGGAGTTGCATTTCATCATCTATAATCATCTGGTTCGAGAGACATTTTAGTACGTATTCTGGCTTGATAAAATGTTGGCTCGGGCTGCTGGAGTTCCTCTGACACCTAGTCCTTGGTGTGCCACGTATCGTTATGCAGCAAGGAAGGAGCTCTTTAAATGGCTACACTAATAACATGATGTCTTAATCATGGTGCCGCACTTCGGTATCCAGTCAGAAGTAGACATCTTAATCATGTTTGATTCAAACGAAATCTGACAGACACGGACATGATATCATAAGAGGAGCTACGCCAAGTTCTGCTTCAAGAGCAGCCCTATTAAAGGAGGAGGAGGGGTGGGGGGGGGGGGGGGGGGGGGGTGATGTTTCCTTCATGGTCAAGGTGGGAGTTCCACCTTTGTGGAGTGGGTAGCTTCATAATGTTTGGTCTGCGGATTTTTCGGTTGGATTTTTCTTATAGAACATTAGGCCCTATGTTTATTTTTGCAACTAATTTTGGTCCGACACCAACCCCTGCTTCGGGCGGAGCCCTCCTTAAAGGGTGAAGGGGGGGGGGGGGGGGGGGAGTATCCTACATGATCAAGGTGGGGTCCCTCTTTGGGAGGGAATGTGATTTGATTTGTGTCTGCGTATTTCCAGATTGATTTTTGTTTTAGAAAATTTGCTTATTTTGTTCCGACACCATCCCCAGAAAGTGTTTCGTCATGCTCGTAGGTGTGATAAGTTTAGTTCTGCTGAACTTATATTAAGTTATTCTGGGAGTATTCATTACGTGTTACTTGTATACAGTATCATGGGGATGAAAACATACCTTTGCAGTGATTGTTCTTTATAAAATATGTAGTGGAGGTGTCGTGGTATAGTGGTTCTTTCATTCGACTCTCAATCAAGGGGTTGGGGGCTCGAGTCCCAGTCCGGCACTGACGTCTTTTCACAGGACATTAATCTAATCCTCGTTTGCCACTCTCCACCCCGGTGATAATGGTACTCGATATGCCATATTTGGCTGCTCGGCTATGACTGGGGTAACAATGTTGGAGCTTTATTGGCGTCACGACGGACGCTACACAAGAAGCCACCAATAGTAGTAGCAGTAGAAGTAGTTTTGCGAATAGTATATATACCATTTGTAGTGATAGCTAGTTAAGAGTCTGCAAATACAGACTAGTATGTATAGCTAAATATAGAATGACCTGTAACCCATGACTCATGCCAGGTCAAGTTATAAAACAATGAATACTGGTATGATATCACTACAATGATGTCTGCCTGACAGTACCTTAATAAAGCTATGCCATCTTATAAGTTCAATCAAGCTCTCTAACTGGTCTTCTATAAGAATATAATACCATTTATACTAGGTGTTATTAATCCGTTGATTACTGGAGTCTCTAATTCCCATAGGGTTAATACAGGGACTATCCGGTTCCTGTACGCAATGGGTTAAAGAAGAAGAAAAAAAAAAAGCAGAACAGTGGACACTTTTGATCATCAATAACTCAAAAATTATACCTCTGAGGTGTTTGCATTGTGAAGTTGAAAGGGTGTCAAATTTATTGGGATCAGGTTTCATCACATATCTCTAGATACCAACCCTTTGCTGTAGGTTAAAAAGGTGATCTGGAATTTCAGTTGCAATGCTCAATGGCAATTGTATTCTGAATTCTTTACTGCACTGATACACACGGATTTAAGATCAAAATTTTAAGAAAAGTATTCAAAGAAATGTCAAGAAACTTTTACATCCTTCAACTGTACAATGTAAAAATATCACTTTGATACAAGCTACAAGTTTTTAGTTATTAATAGTGCCCACTGTTTTTTTTAACACCTAGTAGAATTATATTGTCATATTTTCTGTATTTGGTCACTACCCAGCAATCATATATTTTTTGGATGTATCTATTTATTATTTGTTCAGTGGCAGATCCAGGCAAGGGCGCGTGCCCCCTTTAATTTTTTGGTTTTGTGATTTTCACCGTGGGAGGGGGGAGGGGGAGGGGGGAATACCCCCTCCCACACCCTCGCCGCTGGCGCCACCCCGTATTTCAAATTCCTGGATCTGCCACTGTTTGTTGTTGCCGTTTGTTGTTACCATATGTGGTTGATCGTCTCATAGGCTTGGATAGTCTTGAACATTCAATCAATATGGAGAGAATTCTACTTTCAATCATTACTCCAACTAACGAACATCTTTGAGTATCAAAAATCTGAAGATGGAAAAAAAAAAGGTTTGATTTCTATGGCCTTATGCACATACATGCATGTACATGTACATAATTTTCACAAAAACAGGCTGGACACAACAACAAATGACTCAAAGACATTCAATTTTCATTTCTCCCAATTGCTATTTTATCAGTGTCTCTCTTCAAATTATCAAGAAATACTCACATGAAAATACAAATCACTCACATAATATCATGGTATGAACATCATTACACTTAGCATGTTGAAAAATGGTGTCACTTATATATATACATATTATATATATGTGAAAGAAATTGCGAGAATAACGTTGCGTAGCTCAATCAAAGTTCCCCAGAGCTGTCCTCCCTTTTTGAAATTTTTGCAAAGGCTGAAAAAATGTCTCCGCCTGGGGAACTTTGATTGAGCTACGCAACGTTATTCTCGCAATTTCTTTCACATTTGTATTTATTTCCACGAGATTTGCCAAAGCTGTTGTATATGTTAAATTCCTTACACTTATACATATTATATATATATATATATATATTATATATATTTTTTACATTTCACACTAATTCATGGTGCTTCACATATTCCTAAGTATGTACATGGATGTATGTAACTCTAGTCATTCTTACTATTATATATTTTAAAATGTCAATTGGAATTTGTAATCCTTTTTTAAATCAGCATTTTGCTGTCTTTTTCAATCTTGCTTCAATCTTCTGCCAAATTTATTTTATCCTCTCATAATCTTCTTATTCTTCTGTTTTTCACTGTTATCATTTCAATACATATTTTGATATAGAATACATTTTAAAATAAATTTCACACTTCAGTATGGTATAAAATATTTACAACTCATACCATTTTCTCTTTTTTTGTATGGAGCTCTCTTGCTCTCTCATAAACTTACTTCTTTAAAAATCTTTGCTTTTTATCAAATGAAACAAATCAAAATTAAATAATAGTCACCACATGTCATGTGGATCAGAATCATGGATACTCTACAAGTTTATATCCATGTTACTCAAATACATGTTCAGAACATGAGCTCAAATTAGCATAGACCAATATTCAATTAACTATAAGTTGCATTTGTAAGATATACACAAAAATAGTGAAGTAGAACAAGTGAGTAAATATATAACATGTGCTTTTTCCAGATCCCTACACAGGAGACCAGTTCTTAACTACTAATTCAGAAAAAGATGAAGTGAAAATGAAAAATCATCCGTTTGGCAAATCCCAACACACACATCATAATGAACATGTGAAAGTATGGTGAAGTATGAGGAATGAGACAAACAAAAAAAGAAATACTACACTAACCCAGCCTTTAATGTCAGACTTTACCTTACCGGTAATTTCAGAGAGTCACAAATCTAAAATGGAAGCACATTTGGAGGAGGGGGGGGGGGGGTTGAAATCATATCAATTCATTTTTTTTCATTTTAATGATATTTATTACCAACTTTTCAATATAGGTGTACGAAGTAATAAATGAACAGACTAATGTAATGTATTATTAACAAAAATATGACAAAATATACATTCATGTGGTACATACATAGTTGGAGGACACACCTCTAAAAGCAAAAGCTTGGGGCGAAGGTGCCATTAGTACATAATACATAATAGTACATAATAAATATATATGAAAAACTAACTACATACAAAAAAGAAAAAGATAACATTCTTAGACCGCTGAGCTTGAGAGGATAGAAAAAAGAAAAAGAGCGGCAAAAAGGAAAAAAAAAGGGTGAAAGATGAAAAGGGAGGGGGATGGAGGTGCAACATAAAAGGGGTACAGAAAAAGAGAAATATTCACGAAGAAGCAGAGAGAAAAAAGGGAGAGAATAGACCTAACGGAGGATGTAGAAGTGTCTTAAACCATATTATTTGTAAGATGAAGTGAAATGTTTTTTCATCCTTCTTGAGAATCTGGCAAGAGATGCAGAGTATTTTATTGTGTCTGGAATAACGTTCCACAGCTTAGGTCCCGAGTACCGGATGTTATGTTGGAATAATAAGGTTCTGTGCTAGGGTAGATGGATGTGATTTGCGTGTCTGCTGTCGTATCTATGAATAGTAGAATTTAATTGAAAGAGGTTACAAAATTTGTCAAGAAATAAATTGTTTGTACATCTGTACATACATATGATTTGTTGATGTTTATTTATATCTGTAAGTTTTAGTATGATATTTGTTTGAACAAATGGTCGACGTGACAACGGGGAGCAGTACTTGCAGTTAGACAAATTATTTTCTTTTGTAGAGTGATTAATTTGTGTAATTTGGAGGTTGTAGCGTTTCCCCCAGGCTAGGTTGCAGTACGATAGATATGGTAGGATAAGAGAATTGTAAAGCATACGGAGGATGTTGTTTGGTAAAATGTACCGCAGTCTAGGAATGATGCCAATGAGTTTAGAGACGTTGCTTTCTGTTTCAAGAATATGTTTTTTCCCAGACACAGAACTATCAATGTGCACACCTAGGAATTTTGTGTTTTCAACTCTAGGTAGTAGTACGTTGTTGAGTTATATGGAAATGCTGTCTAAATCAATGTTTTTATTGTTATAAAAGATCATATAGTTACTTTTTTTTTTAATTGACAGACAATTTGTTAGCCTTAAACCACTCGCATACAAGGGTTAGCTGTTGATTAACATTACTGCACAGTGAGGTAAGATTAGATCCGCTACGTAAAGTATTTGTGTCGTCGGCATAAAGAACAAATGTTAATGTTGCCATTGATTTGAAGATGTTGTTTATATAAAGAACTAGAAACGTGCATTGCTGGTGCCGCGCAATGCGAAATGTATCCCCCGGCACTGGCAGCGATTTGAAGGAGGGACAAAGACCCTCCCCCATCCCCTCCCTCAAACAAAAGGATGGTGTAGAAATTGCCGCCAGTGGCCCGGAATATTGTCAACACTAGGAGCAGCATTACCAAAACGATTTGTGCAGATTAGAGTATAATGCATTTTTATAGAAAATTCGGAAGAAATATGACCTCAGAGCGCACATAAGCCATCCACTAAAATATGACCTTTGATCCTATGAAAGACGGAACACTAGAGGCAGCATCACCAAAAACTGTAGAGGTGTAATCTATAATGGACCTACATACAAAATCTGAAAGAAATGAGTTAACAAATGTGTCCTCCAGAATGCATGCAACGAAAATATGACATTTGACCCTAACAACAACCTGAATATGACATTTGACTGTACAGAAAGTGGTACAGTGGGGGTAGCATCAGCAAACAATTTAGATGTGTAGGTTTCACTAAGACACATCTTCATATAAAATTTGAAAGAAATGTGTTGAGAGATATACCAAGATACATCTCCATACAAAATTTGAAAGAAATCCATCAAGAAATGTGGCCTGCTTGTCAGGGAATTATGGAGGGAAACTGGACCCCATCATCCCTTACTAAGCGATTTTTGAAGGTTTGGCGAAAATTTTTTTTTCGTCCCTACCCCCCCCCCCCCACTGAGCGACTTTTCGAGAAGCTGGCGAAACAAAAAAAATACCGGTCTACCTTTTCACAAAGTTTCATAAAGTTTCATTTTTGTGCCCCCTCTTTTACTAATTCCTGGATCCGCCCCTGCCTTTGATCCTATAAAGGCTAGAACAATGAGGGCAGCATCACCAAAAATTAAATATGTGTAGATTATACCAAGATACATCTCCATACAAAATTTGAATGAAATCCGTCAAGAAATGCAGAAGTAAGAGTGCACAAAAGGGACAAATGAGCTTTGACCCTATAAAGGACGGAACAATGAGGGCAGCATCACCAAACAGTAAAGATGTAAAGATGTGTAGATTATACCAAGATACATCTCCATACAAAATTTGAAAGAAATCCATCAAGAAATGTGGCCTGCAGAGTGCACTCACGCCATGCCCTGAAGTATGACCTTTGACCCTACAAAAGACGGAACACTGGTGGCAGCATCACCAAACACTATAGGTTTTTAAATTACACCAAGAGACACCTTCATGCAAAATTTGAACGAAATCCGTTGAGAAATGTGACCGCCAGAGCGCACACAAGAGTACACACAAGACATCTATCAAAATATGACCTTTGACCCTATAAAAGACGGAACACTGGGGGCAGCATCACCAAAATCTATAGGGTTCCAGATTTTACCAAGAGACACCTTCATACAAAATTTGAACAAAATCCGTTGAGAAATGTGACCGCTAGAGCGCACACAATCTATCCCCCAAAATATGGCCTTTTACCCTATAAAAGACGGAACACTGGGGGCAGCATCACCAGAAACTATAGGGGTCCTGATTTTACCAAGATACACGTCCACAGGAAGTCTGAAAGAAATACGTCACAAGAATGTGACGAGGCGGCGGCGGCGGCGGCGGGGAAACGCTGCTGAATCCAAAGTATCCTCCGGCATACTGCCGGGGGATACAATAAAAAGTAACGGACAAAGCAACAACTCTTGATGTACACCACATGTGATATTACTCATGTTTGAGACGACCGTATCATAATAAATCTAATACCTATATATCATATATATAATAGTTATATAGCAAAGACGAAAATCACCTTGGACTTTTCGTCTTGTCATCACTTTTTTTTCTGAATTGGGCGAAAACGCTGACAGTTTGATAGTTCATTATCTTTCTCTTGAAGCACATTTTTGTTTTCTGTGATGAAGAGCTGCTTTACAGACATCTACACACACAGGACATGCATCAACATTAATCAGCTTCTGCTAACCATGTGAAGAAACTTCTGACAGATTTGAGTGCAACGCTCTTGCCAGCGCTCTCCTTTGGATCCTCACTTCCCTTCCAGTCATGAAATGATTCTTCTGTTACTACATCTTCATCATAGAGGACATCAAACAAGATTCTTAGTAGACCTGAAACAGGAGAAAGGACATAAGAAAACACATTGAATATTGCTTTTTGGGTAACTGGCATATTCCATGTACTAATGCGACATGTTATTTAAATGTTAAATAGTTTTCATGTATATTAGCAATTAATATCACACAAATTTCGAAACTTTTTCAAAAGGAAATCCCAAATTGCCAAATGCAAAACAATATTTAAAAAAATTTATTCATCAGTACATACAAGAAGCCATGACCACCACCATCATCATCATTAAATTTGTTTAGGATAACCTTTTATTGTCTTCGAAGCTCATCATGTAAGGAATCGTCTATTAGGAGAATGATAAAGCACCAATCTGATTTTTTAAATTAACAAGATGGTCATTACCACAACAATGGCAGACCCTAAAACCCAAGTGATATTCAGGTTACGCTCGATTTCGTTAAAGTGGACCACCAAGTGTCTAGCTTTTTCTTCCGTACAAATTGCTGTAATTCCGTGAAAAATGAATAAACCCAACGAATAAAGTCATGAAATGAAAATGGAAAATTAATTTCATGTTGGCATGATTTGCATTCGTTCATGTAACTAGAAAGATTTGAGGAGAACAAAGAACCTCCCCCGTTCCTTCCTCAAACAAAAGGATGGCGTAGAGATTGCCGCCAGTGGCCCAGACTATTGTCAACACTACGAGCAGCATCGCCAAAATAATGTATGTAGATTAGAGTATAAAGAAATCTGTAAAGAAAAGAGACCTGCAGGGCGCACACAAGATATCCACTAAAATATGACCATTGACCCTATAAAAGACAAAAAATAGGGGGCAGCATCACCAAAAACCGTAGAGGTCTAGAGTAATCTGTGATGGACCCCTCCATACAAAATCTGAAAGAAATCAACAAATTTGTCTTCCGGAGTGCATGCAAGACAGCAACCAAAATATGACATTTGACCCTATAATAAGCGGAACACTGGGGGCAGCATCAGCAAACACTATAGATGTGTAGATTTCATGCGTAGACTTTACCAAGACACACCTCCATATAAAATTTCAAAGAAATCCGTCAAGAAATTTTGCAGTTAGAGCACACAAAAGACATATGACCTTTGACCGTATAAAGGACGGAACAATGACGGCAGCATTATCAAAAAGTATACATTTGTAGATTGTACCAAGATACATCTCCATACAAAATTTGAAAGAATTAATCCATCCCGAAATGTGGCCTGCACAGTGCACTCACGCCATCCTCCGAAGTATGACCTTTGACCCTATAAAAGACGGGACACTGGTGGCGGCATCACCAAAAACTAAAAGTTTTTAGATTACACCAAGAGACACCTTCATGCAAAATTTGAACGAAAACCGGTGAGAAATGTGACCGCCAGAGCGCACACAAGTCATCTATCAAAATATGACCTTTGACCCTATAAAAAACAGAACACTGGAGGCAGCATCACCAAAATCTATAGGGTTCTAGAATCTAGATTATACCAAGAGACACCTTCATGCAAAATGTGAACAAAATCCGTTGAGAAATGCGACCGCTAGAGCGCACACAAACTATCCACAAAAATAAGGCCTTTTACCCTATAAAAGATGGAACACTGGGGGCAGCATCATCAAAATCTATAGGTTTCTATATTATACCAAGATACACCTCCATACTGAAAGAAATCCGTCAAGGAATGTGGCAGTTAGAGCGCACACAAGCGTGACGCGGCGGTGGCTGAATCCAAAGTACCCTCCGGCATTCTACTGGGGGATACAATTACAGAAATATGGGCCCTGTTTCCTAAAACTTTTTATCAATAACAACTCCCCCATTTCTATGACAAATTTGCTTTCAACCAATCAGATTCAAGGATTTCGGTAGCTCAAAACAATTATTGTAACTTGTTACTGATAACAGGTTTTATGAAACAAGGCTATGGTAATACTTCTGGGATGAAGAGGGTGATATTTGGCACTCCATAAATGAGTGGATTAAATCTGCCCCTTAAACCTGGAATAAAGTATATAATGCTTTTATGAATACTAGCCTTTGAGTGGGTACTTTCATGTAATGGGGAGATATTGATCGATATCGTCTTGAAAGATGATTGTTACCTGGAGGGCTGTGTAGTGAATGATCGAGGGCCTGGATAGCATATAGTGCTTGAAGCTCTAGAGGGCGCTTGTTATCAATGTAGCGTTGCAATATTGGACAATGCTGCTTTAGGATCTCAAGGTCGATACGGCAGCTTTGCCCTTCACCTGGAAAGTGAACGACAAAGACATAATGAAATACAACATAAAGTTATAAAAACTGCATGTGATCTGCAGTTCGATAAACTCAGCCCCAAAATATGGAGTTTTACTTTTCTGTGATTTGTTATCTTACCCTGAACAAAATACATGTACATGTAACATAAAATTGAAGCTATGCAAAAACAGAACTGAATATAGGTAGTTTAGCCAAACAGAGCGGCATGAAAATATGCGTCAATAAAGGCAAACGGTGAAATTGCTGATAAGTGTGTTGGATTAAAGTTGTAATTTGGCATATGTAATGAGAGTTTTGGCAATATTGAGCCTCATCAAGGTAGGAGACTATTTTAACCCACTCTGTGGCCTAATAATATTTTTCTACCTTCAATTTGACATATTTTTCCACTGTGTGTAAATAGCACTTTCTAGATCATACAATATGGTACAGATGAGAGAAGATCTTTCACCACTATCACAATCAAAATGGTATGTACAGTAGAATAAACCAAATTTATGGAACTCTTTCTTACCCTCTGCTGCGTTCTGGCAGATTATAGTTACTAAGGCACGAATGAATTCAGAGTGCTGCTTCTGTGTGTCTGCCACATTGTGCTGATGGAAAGTAAAACAAAAGACAAAAACTTTTAATGCCGTGACCTTAATCATTAACCCATCACCTACACGAAACAGGTGATGCTTGTTTTATACGTATGGGAAAATTCAGTAGTCAATAGGAATTCTCATTGTTATTTGCCCATACAGCACCGCGCCCCATCAAAAATATCAGTATTCAAAGCTATGATGATCATTCATTTCAGCAAATATTTTAAAATAGACACACAAAACGAAGGTATAATAGTCACATACATGTACTTGTAGTTGCAAAACATCATATCATAAATGCTAGCATTTCAGTTTTGAATGAGAAGATATCGGCAGTTTGAGCTCTTTTGAATTGTATTTCAGTGGACTTCAAATATAACTATTTGTCCAAAGGCTTATCTCGAAAGGGTGCGGTGCGGAGCGGCGCGGCGCGGTGGGGAGCGTTCAACGCAGCCTTTCGAGAAAAGCCCCCCCACTTGTCTCGAAAGGGTGCGTTGAGAACGGAGTGGCGCGTTAACGCACCCTTTCGAGACAAGCGGGGGGGGGGGGGGCTTTTCTCGAAAGGGTGCGTTAACTAGTCTTCCACATCAGTCGTTTATAATAAAATTAAAATAACGAAATATCATCTAACATTTCTAACTGAACGTGGAATTTAGCTTGCATGTGTTTAAAAAGCTATAATCAAAAAAATATTTTTTAAAAAGTCTTCATAATTAGCATTCATTATTTCCCAGAGATCATTGAAGGAGTTAGACCACTGAGAGAGTTCATTGGGTTTTTATAGACGAATTGGTTCGTCACGTGATATCTCAACTCTCAAGAAGGAAGTAGCCAGCTAGCTGGCCGGCCCGCCCAGGCGAAATTTCGCCTACAATAGTACAAGTCATCAGACATTACATGGCATTACTTATTAGAATTGTTGGATGATGGTATTTGGTAAGTAGAACGTATGCAAAATATTATTGTATAATTATTCTTTTGAAATTGTCGGCATTGACATTGTCCACCTCTAATACCAGCTAGCAGCCAGGCTGCAGTTCGAGTGTTTATTTTGTCAGTGGCCAGTGACTTCTTTCAACGCCTTCTGTACCTTCAATTTTGATTATTTCAATTTAAAAGACTGTTGTGTAAGACTAGTTTACGTCAATGGCGTAGGAATTTCTATTCCTTAAATTGGATTATAAACGACTGATGTGGAAGACTAGTTAATGCACCCTTTCGAGAAAAGCCCCCCGCTTGTCTCGAAAGGGTGCGTTAATGCGGCACTCCGTTCTCAACGCACCCTTTCGAGACAAGCGGGGGGGGCTTTTCTCGAAAGGGTGCGTTGAACGCTCCCCACCGCGCCGCGCCCTTTCGAGATAAGCCTTGTCCAAACGGGTTATGTGCTAAACAACTGACTCCCTTTTGGACAGTCCAAAACTTGGTCCACCAATAGTTACTCCATGGTCAATTTCTGACACTATTCTAATTCCCGAATTTAGCCCTAGGCCATACACTATACCTATACCTTGACTATAAACCCACATCTTTGATGAAATGAAACCTAGAACAAATGTACCCGGAGCACATGTCGAATCATCCCCTCTTGAGATAACGATGATCAACTCACCTCTATCCAGTCAAATATCTTGTGATTGTCTGGCCTCTTGTTAAGTAGTTTTGGGAGCCCTCTGTTGAAGACATGTAGCCAGTCACCCTGTGAACTTACACTGTAAAGGCCGATACAAGATGAAAAAGAAAAAAAAAAAATCAAAATTGGTCAATTGAATAAAGGACAAAACACATTTTTTTTTTAAATTTTGAATTAATTTGCATAAAATATAATTAATAGAGGCAAAATTTCAGCATTCTGTTTAGATGTTCTGTATACCTCACTAAGATTTACCACATAAAACAAATCAAAATCAGTCAATAAATGAAGGAGAAGATCTTTTTTTGCGTGTAAATTTTGAATAAGTTAGCATACATGTAAATTATAATGTTTGAGACAAAATTTCACCATTCTGTTTACAAGTTCTGTGTATCTCCCTTGGACTTACAAGATGAAACAAACAAAAAAATAGAAATTGGTCAATAAATGAAGGAGAAGAAGCAGTTTTTAAAATTTTGAATAAAATTGCATGAATTATGAGTAATGTTTGAGGCAAAACTTCAAAATTCTGTCTGAAAATCCTGTGTATCTCATTTAGCTCTACAAGATGATACAAAAACAAGGTTGTCTTGCCTGTATCTTGCAATTTACAACAATCACTGATCATCACCCGCATGAACGGTAACTGAGTTTTGTACATGTGGTATGAATTTTGTCATTCTACCTCAAATCCACAGAAAGTTACTATGATTGCAGTGCTTTTTGCAATAAGTTCATTGACCTTCTGAACTTTGACCTTGGTCAGATTCAACTCATTTTCAAACTTGACCTGCGCCTCTAAGAGATGTACCTGTGGTATGAATGTGGTGAATTTCCCTCAAATCCATAGAAAGTTATTGTGATTACAGTGCTTTTTGCAGAAAGTTCACTGACCTTTTAAGCTTAATTGACCTTGGTCAGATTCAAACTATACCTGTGCCTTAAAGAGATGTACCTGTGGTATAAATTTGGTGATTCTATCTCAATTCCATAGAAAGTTATTGTAATTACAGCATGATTGTTGATGACGCCGAGGCCGCAAACAATGGAAATAGTGACGCAAATAGTGACGTCTATAGTCTTGCTCCGCTATACGCAGGCGAGATAAAAATTCACATAATTAATGAATTTCAATATTCTGGGTCGAAGTTTTTGTCCTAAATTGTGAAGGGATGACAGACGCACATCGGACGCCGAAGACCATGCCGTGGCAAAAATTTAAAATCGGTGTACCTTTTCTGAGGTTTGGTCAGCGTGAAAACTAAGAATTGCTGAGATTTGTGTAAAAAATGAATGGAAAACTCCATTTCATTACCGGAGTATGTTGTTTCTATATCACTTTATTTTCGTATTTAAGCTGTACTTATCACCTATTCTGACTATTGGTTCAGATAACATCTTCAAAAAGCTGACCAAAAGAAAGAAATAAAAAATTTAAAGGTGAAAAACAAAGAAATACATAGGAAATTTGTAAAACAATAGAATACCAAAATTGAAATAACTTTCAAATGTTTTTCTTGCGTATTTTTGTTTGTTTACAAATAACTTTTTGCTCAAAATTGTTTATGTCCAACACCTTTCTTTTAAATTAGGCCTCTAATGCCCCCCGTGCACACACAAAGTCACGGAGGAGCTCAAAATAGCCAGGAAAGTATTAAGGGTTAATGACTGGGGATGTTTCGAGAATATGTCTCCATAAAAAAGGACAACACTAAAATATGAAGAAAGGATAACAAAAAATTTTCTTGATACTGACAGCTCCATAATTCAGATTTACATTAGATACACGAAGATGGATAACTCAGTATGGTTGATTGTCCTGTAAGGAAATGAATTTCAAACATGACTTCTATCATCCTACACATCAAAATAAGCGACATCATTTTTTTGATTGTCAGTTCATTACCTGACTGGCCTCTTGGCATCCTCACTCAATATGGAGAACCTAGTGGCCGGAGTTGGTGCAGAATCGTCTTGTGACGATGAGGCAGAATCCAAGGTTGACTGGTTCTTGTTGCTGGCACCAATGCTACCCCTCGCCCACATGTTAAAGGCACTTCCTCCTGGACCCAACTGAATGTTGTCATCAGCAGTGGTCATCTGTGATGAGAACATCATGAATGAATGAATAAATGAAAGAACTCTATTAGTAAAAATTGATCATAATTCAGTATGTAATTGAAATACAGTTCTTTGGTAATGGGACACCACCAGGTTGCAATACTGCTAGTAGGGTGTGGCACCCTTACATTAAAATGGTTTACAAGAAATACAATATCTGTACATCTAAGTTGAGACTATACAACCCATTAAAATATATGTACAGGGGCGTAGATAGCTTGGGGATGGGGGGTATGCATCCCCCAACTTTTCAGGTGGGGGGGGGGGGGGATGGTGTGTACAAACATCCCCCAAGGTTTCACCCCCACCAACAAAAAAAAAATGGTGGAAAATATACATTTCTGTTACACGTTGTAGATAAATATAACTTGATATATTTATTAATATTATTCAAATTGCTATATTCTTTATTTCAATATAGATGTTATTTTTTATGTACAATATTGTAGATTTATATGCAGTTATTAATATTTATCTACAATTCTGTCGTTGATTCTGATTTTTCCCGATATATTTTTACACTACTATAGAAAGTGAAAACCATCTACTTCAAATTATCTGATTATATAATATGGGTGTTGATCTGGGAGGGATATGGAGGTATATAATTTTTAAAAATGAAGTGGGGGGGGGGGGGTGGCCTCTGTTACCACCCCCAATATACTTTGAGGTGCTTTTTGTCAAAACCATAATACAGAAAAATTATTTAGATTAAAAGTACATGTAATTTTTCTCGATGTAGAGGGTTCAGTCGGTAACTTTCCTTTATAATGCAGTTTTGCCACACTCATGTTATTAGTTATACTAACAATTTTCTAAATTGAAATGAAAATATAAGCACACGGAATTGAATGTGGTGGGGAAAGAGGGAATACATCACCCCCAGTATTTATCATGGATAATGACCTGTGTCATCATCACCCAACTATACATAGAAAAATGATGAAATGACAATCATAAATAACATGTAGACCCGGGTCAGAAGCGGGGGTTGTATGTGGGCACAGTGCCCCTACTTTTCCCTTTAACTTCAGATAAGTACCCCCATTTTATTTCGAATAAGTTCCCGTTCCATATTCTTATAAGTGCCCATTTTGATAATTACACTTCATCCCTCACCTCACCTTTCATAAATGCTCCTATTTCAACAAGAGCATTTATCCCTTTTGTCCCTTTTAATGTAACAAGTCATTTTTCTTCTTTGTAATACATAGGCACTGATTTAATTTTTCTACTTTATAAGAACATTTTGCTGTTCTTACAAATGCCCCTTTTGAGGTGTTAATAGTGCCCCTTTTCACGTCTGATAACTGCCTGTTCTACATTTTCTACACATTCATTTACTTTTCTAATAAGTGTCCTTTTCCCCATGATAAGTACCACGTTTCCCCTTTCCATAACATGTGCCCCTAATCCAAAGTGACTTAGAGCCAATATTCCCAAATGCTCAATCGCTAGGCTCGCTCATAGCAAAAGTATAGCTTATTGAATTTTCATTGTGAAATTGAAAAAATGAAACCCCCATCAGAATTGTGTTTTCCCGTTTTTATATTACAATGTAATTGCGATCTCACAAATTTTGAATATTGGAAGTTGCTCGCTTGCTGGCTCAATATTCAATTCATACTACAAAACTGCAAAGCATGATACTAAAGTTGTATCTTGGACATGTAAAGAGAAAAACCATATACATGTACATGTTTATACACCCTCACCACACAATATATATATATATGTGCGTTTGTTTAGCATTATGTCCGAGGACATTTTCGGACGGAGAACAAAAAAAAAATCATGACAACAATGGTCCTCGGAAGCCGTCGACTGTCCGTCGACTGTCCGAGGACGAGTAACAATAGAGGAACAATAGTTGTCCTCGGAAGTAAAGCCATGTAAACGTGTGTGTGTGTGTGTGTGTGAGGTCATCGGTTGTCAACAATTGGTGAGGTTTATTCCTTCAATGAATTTTGTGACGCAATTCAATAGTAAAGTCATCGGTTGAAATTTGAACAATAGAAAACATAGATGTGTGTGTATGTGTGGGTTTACATAGATAGAGTTGTGGGGTACAGAGAACAATAGAGCACAATAATGGGGTTCAAAATACAATAGGAGAAAACAATAAAGTTCCCCATAAATCAATGTGTGTAGAGGTGTGTGTGTGTGTGTGTATGTGTGGACGTGTTTAGCCGTATGTCCGTGGACATTTTTCGGACAGAGAACAAAAAAAAAATCATGAAAACAATGGTCCTCGGAAGCCGGACAATAGTCCTTGAACGTCGAACAATGAATTTGTGCCTTATTCCGTCGACTGTCCGAGGACGGAGGAACAATAGAGGAAAAATACTTGTCCTCGGAAGTAAAGCAATACAAGACTGTGTGTGTGTCGGTGTGTGTGTGTATATATATATATATATATATATAAAAAAAATATAGTTCTGCTTCGGACTTGCAAAGTTATAGACAAAATAGGAATGAAAAGTCCGTATACGATGAAAAAATTCGAATTTTCGGCCATAGGCCTTCATCAGGAAATGATGAAAATTTATTAGATAGGTACACAAAAGAGCGTGAAGCGCAAAAAAAGCAACGCAAAAGCTCCATGGATACCAGCGCAACCATGGTAGAGATCAGGAAGGAGAGGAGAGAGAGAGAGAGAGAGAAAGAGAAAGATATAGAGGCGTAATAGAGCAGAAGCGCAGAAAGTGAGAAAGCTCCATGGAAACTCGCGCAACCATGGTAAAAGAAGTTAAAGAGGAGAGAGAGAGAGAAAGAGAGAAAGAAATAGAGATAGAGGCGTAATAAAACGTCATAAAAGAAGAGAAAAAGAAAACAAAAAAGGAGAAGCGCTAAAAGGGACAAAGCTCCATGGAAACTCGCGCAACCATGGTAAAGAAAGTTAAGAGGAGAGAGAGAGAGAGAGAGAGAAACACGTCACAAAGAAAGAAAGGGAAACAAAAGAAAACACAAAAGCGAGAAGGAAGGAAAGGGAGAGAGGATGACGTAGTAAAACGTCATAAAGAAACCAAGGGAAAATGAAAGAGAGAAAGGGGTGGTGGAAGGGGGGAGAGAGAGGGGGAAGGGAAAAGAAGAGAGGAAAAAAAAAAAAAAAAAAAAAAAAGGGGGGGGGGAGAGGGAGAGAGAGAGAGAGAGGGAGAGGAACAAAGAAAATAAAGAGAGGAAGATGAAGCACAACGGAAAGAAAAAAAAAAAAAAAGAAGAAGAAAAGGGGAAAAGGAGGAAGTAGTGAAGAAAGAGAGTAAAGAGCAAAAGGAAAAGAGGGAGAGAGAGGGAAAAAAATAGAAGAAAAGCAGAACGAAGAATGGAAGAGAAAGGTGGAAATGACAAAAAGAAAACATTCAATTCGTACGAAATGATCGAAATGTTACATTCATCCCACGAGGATGAAGGGTTCCCAGGTGGAAAATCAGTCTTTCCTCCCTTCTCTTCCTGGATAGATCATCGCCATTGCACTTGATGGCGCCGATCACTTTGAAGTCTTCAACCGAGTGGCCGGGGAGGTTGAAATGGCGTGCAACAGGCAAGCCACTTGTGTTCAGACGTATGGAACGTAGATGTTCAGTAACCCGGTCCGCTAGACGCCGCTTGGTTTCGCCCACGTACAGTAGATTGCAGGCCTTGCAACAAATCACGTAGATTACATTCTCCGTCGTGCAGGTGAAATTATCATGGATGGTGAAATTGCCCTTGGGGCCACTGATGTTACGTTCTGTAGAAAGACGGGAGCATGTCTTGCATCGTGGGCGGAGGCAAGGACGGGAATCTAGGTCTCTGTCAGCAGGTTGGACTCTGGTGTGGTTTGAATGGACCAAGCTTGATTTCAGGCTTTTGTCCTTCCTGAACGCTGTCAGAGGGGGTTCGCTGAAAATGTGAGAAGTTGAGGGGTTGTCACTCAGCAACTTGAAATTTTTCTTGATGGTAGACGCGAGTCTAGCATTCGGCTCATTATACGTTAACACCAGGGGCACGCGGGATGATGCCCTCTTCTCACTCCGTCTCAGAGCTTCTATCCGAGTAACTCTTGCTGATTTCTTGGCGGCGCTCTCAACCATGTTGTCAGGATACCCCCGGTCGATGAAGAACGACGACATTTCTGCGGAACGGGCCTGGAAATCCTCCTCCTTACTGCATAGCCTCCTGAGACGGGTGAATTGGGACTGGGGAATAGCCTTCTTGCACGCAGGTGGATGGGAAGATTTGAAGGTGAGATAGCTGTGGGCGTCAGTGGGTTTGTAGTGGATGCTTGTATCGATCCGGCGACCTCCGTTGACAGAAATCTCTATGTCCAGGAAAGGGAGAGAGTTGTCGGAGATGGTGTGGGTGAAGCGGAGAGAAGGGTGGAATGAATCGAAATGCTGTATGAAAGAGTTCAATTCATCTCGTGAACAAGTCGCGATGCCGAAGAAATCATCGATGTATCTCTTGAAGAGAATGGGGCGGGGGCCCTCGTAAGATGTCAGCATTTGGGACTCCTTTTCATGGGTTTCATGGAGTCCCAAATGCTGACATCTTACGAGGGCCCCCGCCCCATTCTCTTCAAGAGATACATCGATGATTTCTTCGGCATCGCGACTTGTTCACGAGATGAATTGAACTCTTTCATACAGCATTTCGATTCATTCCACCCTTCTCTCCGCTTCACCCACACCATCTCCGACAACTCTCTCCCTTTCCTGGACATAGAGATTTCTGTCAACGGAGGTCGCCGGATCGATACAAGCATCCACTACAAACCCACTGACGCCCACAGCTATCTCACCTTCAAATCTTCCCATCCACCTGCGTGCAAGAAGGCTATTCCCCAGTCCCAATTCACCCGTCTCAGGAGGCTATGCAGTAAGGAGGAGGATTTCCAGGCCCGTTCCGCAGAAATGTCGTCGTTCTTCATCGACCGGGGGTATCCTGACAACATGGTTGAGAGCGCCGCCAAGAAATCAGCAAGAGTTACTCGGATAGAAGCTCTGAGACGGAGTGAGAAGAAGGCATCATCCCGCGTGCCCCTGGTGTTAACGTATAATGAGCCGAATGCTAGACTCGCGTCTACCATCAAGAAAAATTTCAAGTTGCTGAGTGACAACCCCTCAACTTCTCACATTTTCAGCGAACCCCCTCTGACAGCGTTCAGGAAGGACAAAAGCCTGAAATCAAGCTTGGTCCATTCAAACCACACCAGAGTCCAACCTGCTGACAGAGACCTAGATTCCCGTCCTTGCCTCCGCCCACGATGCAAGACATGCTCCCGTCTTTCTACAGAACGTAACATCAGTGGCCCCAAGGGCAATTTCACCATCCATGATAATTTCACCTGCACGACGGAGAATGTAATCTACGTGATTTGTTGCAAGGCCTGCAATCTACTGTACGTGGGCGAAACCAAGCGGCGTCTAGCGGACCGGGTTACTGAACATCTACGTTCCATACGTCTGAACACAAGTGGCTTGCCTGTTGCACGCCATTTCAACCTCCCCGGCCACTCGGTTGAAGACTTCAAAGTGATCGGCGCCATCAAGTGCAATGGCGATGATCTATCCAGGAAGAGAAGGGAGGAAAGACTGATTTTCCACCTGGGAACCCTTCATCCTCGTGGGATGAATGTAACATTTCGATCATTTCGTACGAATTGAATGTTTTCTTTTTGTCATTTCCACCTTTCTCTTCCATTCTTCGTTCTGCTTTTCTTCTATTTTTTTCCCTCTCTCTCCCTCACTTCCTTTTGCTCTTTACTCTCTTTCTTCACTACTTCCTCCTTTTCCCCCTTTTCTTCTTTTTTTTTTTTTTTTTCTTTCCGTTGTGCTTCATCTTCCTCTCTTTATTTTCTTTGTTCCTCTCCCTCTCTCTCTCTCTCTCCCTCTCCCCCCCTTTTTTTTTTTTTTTTTTTTTTTTCCTCTCTTCTTTTCCCTTCCCCCTCTCTCTCCCCCCTTCCACCACCCCTTTCTCTCTTTCATTTTCCCTTGGTTTCTTTATGACGTTTTACTACGTCATCCTCTCTCCCTTTCCTTCCTTCTCGCTTTTGTGTTTTCTTTTGTTTCCCTTTCTTTCTTTGTGACGTGTTTCTCTCTCTCTCTCTCTCTCTCCTCTTAACTTTCTTTACCATGGTTGCGCGAGTTTCCATGGAGCTTTGTCCCTTTTAGCGCTTCTCCTTTTTTGTTTTCTTTTTCTCTTCTTTTATGACGTTTTATTACGCCTCTATCTCTATTTCTTTCTCTCTTTCTCTCTCTCTCTCCTCTTTAACTTCTTTTACCATGGTTGCGCGAGTTTCCATGGAGCTTTCTCACTTTCTGCGCTTCTGCTCTATTACGCCTCTATATCTTTCTCTTTCTCTCTCTCTCTCTCTCTCCTCTCCTTCCTGATCTCTACCATGGTTGCGCTGGTATCCATGGAGCTTTTGCGTTGCTTTTTTTGCGCTTCACGCTCTTTTGTGTACCTATCTAATAAATTTTCATCATTTCCTGATGAAGGCCTATGGCCGAAAATTCGAATTTTTTCATCGTATACGGACTTTTCATTCCTATTTTGTCTATATATATATATATATATATTTGACTAACGGGTACATTAGGTCGACAGTTGACAATACAGTTTATTTTGTCATAATAGAGACCCCTACATTAGGTCGACAGTTGGTACATTAAGTCGACAGTTGGACAAAGAAAAAGAACAAAAACTGTCCTCCTAATGTACCCGATAGGTGTTTACATATATATATATATATATATATATACATATATATCACTGGATGGTACGTTAGCGGGACAGTGAACAATGAGGTTTATTCCGTCACAATACATTGCTGTACATTAGCAGGACACTCGCGGACATTAGCAGGACATTCAGACAATGCTCCTAACAAAGCACTGTCCTGCTAAGGTACCATATAGAGTTATATATATATATATATATGGCCCTTAAGGGAAAACATACCCCCCACTTATGAGGAAGTGTCTATGCCAATGTATATCACTTAAAATCTCACTGCATATTTCTGGTTTAGAAGTTATCTATTATTAAGGAAGAGGGTGATACAGTCAGCAATCAATTCAAAATGTGATAAACCATAGAACCAGAATTCCAAGAATGGCATTCCTTCACAGAATGTTAGAAATGCCTCCAACCTGAGCAACCTGTAAAACCAGACTACAGGCACTTAGTCTGCATTAATATCATCAAAAAAGCCCACTTTAAAAATCAAGCATGCTCCTCAGTCATTTTACGACTGCATGTTGCTTCCACTTTTTATGGAAGTTATGCAGTAGAATACTAGAACCGCAGCTAAAACAGATCCTTCCCCAACACCTACTCACTCTTGTAAGTTTAAGGTTGGCAGGATCATAGGCCGTTCTCGTCTTGTTGGTGGTGGGTACAGTATTCCAGCCGTCATCAGCCTGTGGTGTGACAGTACGTGGAGGTGGAGCCTGCTCCCTACTCCTGCTGGGACCATTGTAATTCTTGGACTCTTCAGCCTTCTTGGCCTCAGCAACGTGCCATGCTCTGTGGAGGGCATCGATGTTGGTTTGTTTATTCTCCTGTCTCCTTGGCAACCACTTGTTCTGTTATAAACAGTGCAAAAAAAAAACAGTGCACAAGCAAGCTTTTCAGAGCCAAATCACTTACAGCACCAGTTCTAGAGATTGTGGTCAAGAGGGGCAAAACCTGCGAGGAAACCATGAGCAGAAACTGCTTGGAGGGAGAGTCTTATTTTTTCTTCTCGCCTGCCGTCCAAAAATCGCTCGGGGGGAGGGGGTACCAAATTTGACGGTTCCAGTTTTCCTTCATAATTCTCAGACAAGGAACGAAAGAAAGAAAAAAGGTTATCAGTTCTAAAAGTAAAGGGGGTGGGGACAATGTATACTCGTCTCTATTTTTTTTTTGGTCAAAAGTTGTCGGGGGGGGGGGTGGGGCAATCTGCCCCTTTGCTCCCCCATTTGATACGCTAGTGTACAGCACCTATTCATTTTACTCCCTATACTTACAAATCATGAAATGCAAAATTCAAATATTTGAACAGCTCTCCACTAAACTTATTGCCTGGTTGTTTTAATGAAACAAATGGCATGTTACAGGGACAGGACCAGGATCAAATTGCACACAGGAGATCCTCCATATCATTAGTAGACATAGCTTTTATTCTGTCTTATAATACTCTACATAAATTATGCTTGTTTCTTTGACTTTTCTACTTCCACTTTAAACCCATTGACCACTGACCTCTCAATTTGACCCCCTGTAGTAATTTAGCGACTACTCCGGAACCATGGCAGATTTCAAGTTATCCCCTTATGACTTTATCTTTGAAGTGTAACTTTTGGTACTAAATTTGCAAAGATCGGACCAAGCATTAGAAGGTCACATGACAATTACGGGTCAAAAGTCACCCCAAAACAGTGGCTTTTCCATACATGTGTGTATAATAGAATGGACATGTTCTGAAACTTGTGAAGTACAATTCATTTTTACCATGTAATTGTTTTTTTTCCCTTGCCTTTATGGTTGTCATATATAATATCATTGTCAAAATAATACAAAACATAAAAAATATGAACAATACGAAATGAAAAACAAAGGAATACATAAGCAATATAAGCAAATTTCATGCATGCTTTATGTATGTAAAAATGTAAATAGAGAAAACCATAATAAACAAAGTAAATACCTAAATCTCAAATTTATCCATGTCTGTAATTCATTTTGAGTCAATATAATACTTTTTATTATGCTTTTCTTTAGAAATTAGGAAACTTAGCAAAAATTAGCGTACTTTGGTAATTAATAAGCACATAATTTTCATATTTAACATTGGATCTTTTAAACGAATACATGAACACCCATCGCTAATACCTCAATGTACCTCCATGCAAAATTTCGTGTGAATCAGAATTTCAGTCTCCGAGATCCGAGATCTTGAACCCCCAGTAAAAACCTGGTCTGAAATAGCCCAGTTCAAATAGGGTTAACACAGGAGTTAATATTGATTTTGCTTCCTGACATTTCCCAGAATTTTAGAGGAAAGGGACAAGGAAAAGGGGTAGATGGTGGACCTACTCACCTTCCTTAGGTTAACAAGATCACACAGTAAAACTCGAATCCTAGGGTGGTTTTTCTGGGAAGCAATGATCTTTTCAATCTGACAGAAGTACTGGTCCATCCGATTCTAAAGGGAGATAAATGACAGACAAGCACCCAGAGTTACAAGCATACTTGACATTTCAATATTGGTGCTTGCATACAAGTGATTGCAAAGCTGTCAGCTAAATTCAGTTAGTCAGAACAAGTCTGATGAAGGAGTGTGAACCATAGATATCATAACTGTCACATGTTAATACTTTTGGATGTGTTGAGAACTAAATTTCAGTGATTTAAATCATCCTGGTGTATTTTTGAAAATAAAAATACAGTATTCAAAAAACAAACTAAAAAAACACAGCTGCAACAATCTTTAAATTGATATTACAGATTTTCATTCCTTGTTCTGTGAAAAATAAAATTGTATTCAATTTAAGAATGTAAATAACTTTAGTCTGCTTTTATCGTCTGATATGTACCCCTGGGGAGCGTTTCATCAAGCGTTTTGTCAGTGATTTATAGTGACAAATTTACTATCTTATAACAGTTATCGGTAAAAATAACTGACAAAACGCTTGATGAAACGCTCCCTTGAATTATGTAGAGATAGTGAGCCTCTCTGATATATCAAAGGCCTTTTCCCATCCCAAGAAGTTAACAACGTCAATATGCAAGGTACTTGGGATTGATTTGAAAAATTGTTTCCTATATTATGCAATACACTGGGGTTTTGTTTTCAATTCCATTTCTCAGAAAATTTGGATAGCCACAAATTATTACTTGCTCCAAACATTTTAAAAACTCATAAGCAGTCCTTAACATTTCTGAATTAACAATCTTGTAACCATCGGCCAAAGTAACTAATGGCAAGTGTGGTGAAAGGTTCCACTGGACCATGATAAAAATACTTTTTAACTACTCACTTCTTTAACTCTCATAGGCTTAATACAGGAACCACCCAGTTCCTGTAGTTAAGATATGGTAAAAGGAACTTCCTTGTAGTTTACCCCTTACTCTTTGTATATTGAGAACTAAATGTTGTTAATGTTGAGATGCCATCACTCACCTTAGCCTTTTCGTGGTCAAGATTCTTGCCAATGGTGGACATGAGAAAACAGAGACACTCTAATGCATCATCCTCTTTAGCCCTGATCAGCTTCACGACACAGTTGTGCATGATGTTCTCTGTGAGGATACGTATATTGTACAGCTCACCAACGAAGCGAATGTTACCAATTGTTCTCCTCTTTGCCTTGAAGAGTTTCTCATCAAGGAGCTCTAACTGGGCTTCTTGCTGGTTGGCCTGTAATCAAGTGAGGACACACAAGGGAGAGGTTGGCAGGATATAATGTGATCAACATGAGAGTATGAATGGCTAAATTACTCAAATTTTCAGATATGTATTTTTTATACTGCTATACTTTTCCAATAAAATGTAATAACTAATAGACTAATTAGGTGGTCTGTCTGTCCCTCTGGCAAATTGCTTTGTAAAATGTGATATCTGTGCAAGATAATAACTGTGATCATGTTGACGACAATGATGATAAGATGGTCATAGAAGTGATGAAAAATGATGACAGTGATATATTGATAATGATAATCATAATGACAACAATAATGATGACAATAACCACAATAACCACAATAACTTAAGTGGCATAGTGCCCCTCCAGGTAAACGATAAAGAGATAAAACGAGTACAAAATGAATTTGGGACAATTTGAAACATTTCTAAATTTTACGCGCGCACTGACGTATGGACGTACACATACAGGCGCGTTTAACAAAATGACCTTGACTGAAATGACACTGACCTTAACCATGCCAAATATGAAAGAAAAATGACATTTCGTTATGAACATATGACGATAAGTTGATTTTTCACCAAATGGCGCCTGGATGACGTATGTCACGATAATCTGATGGCCTTGACCTTATTAGGACTGATGACAAACAAAAATCCGAAGAAAATTGACTAAGCCGATTTTGAGAAATCGTGATAACAAATTGAACGATTTGATATTCCAGGACACATGGGAGATTAACCCCATAGCTTTAATACACGACAGGGAATCAGATTTCCCATAGGGTTGTACACAAACTACTGCACACTGCTTTCCAATAGTATTTTCCGGCGTACAGGCCGCTGAATTTTCACCCAAAATATGATCCCTATAGGCAAAAACAGACAAAAATGAGCCACCTCCAAAATCACGACATTTATTGGAATGGACTGGACAAACGTTAGATCTACAGTAAGCCTGTGCTCTCTGTAGATCTCTATCAATTTAGATGTAATTATCTTTCAAGTAGTGAAATATTTTCAGTCATAAATATATAATTCAAAACTAATAACTAAATATCTTACGAATATAATTACAAACACGGCCTCGTATGGTCTTCTGAGGTTGACAAAGCACTCGTACGAAGCTCGATTGAGCTCGAGTAACGTACTGAAATCAGACACGACAAATACCTGAATTTTCTTCCCGGGTCGATTTTATGGTAGTGTCAAAGAGGCAAAAGTATTTTCTGTTCTATGAGCTATTGTAATGGACATTACAGCACTACATAGGCACTTTCTAAGTTTTAATTTGTCTTTTGAGCGCACCCCTCATATGTGTAGAGATCGATGTTCGGATTTAGAAAACACCATAATACAACACATGTTCTCCTCTCTCTAATCAATAATATTACAAGTCCTATTGATAACGGTACCCACACAATAGGAATGTTCTTAGATTTCTCTAAGCCATTAGACACTATAGATCATGAAATTCTCTTAAGCAAATATTCATATTATGGCATAAGGGGCATTGTTTCAGATTGGTTTCAAAATTATTTATACGAACGTCAGCAATATGTCTGTATTGAGAATTGCATGTCGCAATTAAGAAATATTAATTGTGGTGTTCCACAGGGTTCTATTCTAGGCCCTTTACTTTTTATCTTGTATATAAATGACATTCATAGATCATCAAATTTATTGACTTTTATTATGTATGCAGATGACACTAATCTATTTTCTTCTCATAAAAGCCTAGAAACTATATATAATGTGATTAATTCTGAACTGGATTCAGTTGCAAAATAGATTAAGGCTAACAAGTTATCACTAACTGTTCCAAGGCGTATAACCCGGCTCAGTTCACTATTGTTGCCCGAGCACGCAGCTTTCAACATCTTCGCTTCTTAGAAGCGTTGTTCATTCAGTCGAGAGATCCTCTATTGTGCCGACAAAAGGAGTTTGTACAAGCACTTCGATTATTCTAGCGTGCCCGGATCCTACCCGGGTCGCTATACACACCCTTCCTTGACTTTTGTATTTTCTTGTATTCTCTCATTCCTGCGTTGTGACCCGATGAGTGCAGGTCGAAAAGCTTCGTCACTATGAATTTGTTAAATGTTATCACTAAATCTAGAAAAATCAAATTACATGTTATTTAGTAATACTTTTAACGAACTACCTCATCCGATTCTCATAGATAATCTACAAATACAGAAGGTGACTGACACAAAAGGCACTATAATAGATAATAACCTATCATGGAAGCATCATATTGATCATGTATGTAAATTGATATCCAGAAACATACCGGTTGGTATGATTAACAAACTCAAATGGTCTTTTCTGCCAAACATACTTCTATCACTATACTCCACACTAGTTTTACCATATCTTATTAGCCTGCATGGGGAAACAGTGCGGCATGCCTGTTAGACAGAGTCTTTTTATTACAGAACTAGATGAATATTCGACCGCGCGCGGTCGGAATTTATGCCTCCGCCATCACCAGATTGGAAATGTATGGCATACATGTACACTCTAAAAAGGATTGGTCCAACAAAATTACAAATCTTTTCACTTAAAATGCACAGGAGACTGAAAATTTATTTCATTTCATAAATAAACTAGAAATATTTGATAACGAGGCTAAAAACCAGTAACTTCATGTAATTTTATGTAAATTGACCTCTGTGACCTCTGACCTTTGACCTACTTACCCCAAAATCTAATCAGTTCATCTTCATATAGGGAAACATACTGGTACCAAGTTTGAAGTTCTCACCTCAGACAGTTCTTGAGATATCGCGGTAACGGTACTAAAAACCAAGAATTTTTATGTAATTTCATGTAAATTGACCTCTGTGACCTCTGACCTTTGACCTCCTTACCCCAAAATCTAATCAGTTCATCTTCATATAGGGAAACATACTAGTACCAAGTTTGAAGTTCTTACCTCAAACAGTTCTTGAGATATCGTGGTAACGGTGCTAAAAACCAAGAATTTTTATGTAATTTCATGTAAATTGACCTCTGTGACCACTGACCTTTGACCTCCTTACCCCAAAATCTAATCAGTTCATCTTCATATAGGGAAACATACTAGTACCAAGTTTGAAGTTCTTATCTCAAACAGTTCTTGAGATATCGTGGTAACGGTGCTAAAAACCAAGAATTTTTATGTAATTTCATGTAAATTGACCTCTGTGACCTCTGACCTTTGACCTACTTACCCCAAAATCTAATCAGTTCATCTTCGTATAGGGATACATACTAGTACCAAGTTTGAGGTTCCTACCTCAAGTGATTCTTCAGATATCGCGGTAACGGTGCTAAAAACCAAGAATTTTTATGTAATTTCATGTAAATTGACCTCTGTGACCTCTGACCTTTGACCTCCTTACCCCAAAATCTAATCAGTTCATCTTCATATAGGGAAACATACTAGTACCAAGTTTGAAGTTCTTATCTCAAACAGTTCTTGAGATATCGTGGTAACGGTGCTAAAAACCAAGAATTTTTATGTAATTTCATGTAAATTGACCTCTGTGACCTCTGACCTTTGACCTACTTACCCCAAAATCTAATCAGTTCATCTTTCTATGGGGATACATACTGGTACCAAGTTTGAAGTTCTCACCTCAGACAGTTCTTGAGATATCGCGGTAACGGTACTAAAAACCAAGAATTTCAAGTAATTTCATGTAAATTGACCTCTGTGACCTCTGACCTTTGACCTCCTTACCCCAAAATCTAATCAGTTCATCTTCATATAGGGAAACATACTAGTACCAAGTTTGAAGTTCTTACCTCAAACAGTTCTTGAGATATCGTGGTAACGGTGCTAAAAACCAAGAATTTTTATGTAATTTCATGTAAATTGACCTCTGTGACCTCTGACCTTTGACCTACTTACCCCAAAATCTAATCAGTTCATCTTTCTATGGGGATACATACTGGTACCAAGTTTGAAGTTCTCACCTCAGACAGTTCTTGAGATATCGCGGTAACGGTACTAAAAACCAAGAATTTCAAGTAATTTCATGTAAATTGACCTCTGTGACCTCTGACCTTTGACCTCCTTACCCCAAAATCTAATCAGTTCATCTTCATATAGGGAAACATACTAGTACCAAGTTTGAAGTTCTTACCTCAAACAGTTCTTGAGATATCGTGGTAACGGTGCTAAAAACCAAGAATTTTTATGTAATTTCATGTAAATTGACCTCTGTGACCTCTGACCTTTGACCTACTTACCCCAAAATCTAATCAGTTCATCTTCATATAGGGAAACATACTAGTACAAAGTTTGAAGTTCTTATCTCAAACAGTTCTTGAGATATCGTGGTAACGGTGCTAAAAACCAAGAATTTTTATGTAATTTCATGTAAATTGACCTCTGTGACCTCTGACCTACTTACCCCAAAATCTAATCAGTTCATCTTCGTATGGGGATACATACTAGTACCAAGTTTGAGGTTCCTACCTCAAATGATTCTTCAGATATCGCGGTAACGAGAAGTGGGACGGACGGACGCACGGACACACGGACGGACGGACGGACGGACGGACGCACGGACGGACGGACAACCCGAAAACATAATGCCTCCGGCACCCACCTTAGGTGGGCGGAGGCATAAAAAGGCTATGCGAATTATAAGTAATGTTAATTATCGCCACCACACTGATGGTCTTTTTCACTCTAATAATGTATTAAAAATTTATGATATTTACCACCTCAATCTTGCTGTACTTATATTTCAGTATCATAATCATGAATTGCCCACTGTCTTCAATAATATATTTACAGCAAATAATGAGATCCATCATTACCCCACCAGACATATCAATCTATATCACTTGCCAAGAACTTGTACAGCATTAACCCAGAATACTTTTCATACACAGCTATAAATTTGAGACAGTATAAGTTTGAAGATAACATTTAACAAATTCATAGTGACGAAGCTTTTCGACCTGCACTCATCGGGTCACAACGCAGGAATGAGAGAATACAAGAAAATACAAAAGTCAAGGAAGGGTGTGTATAGCGACCCGGGTAGGATCCGGGCACGCTAGAATAATCGAAGCGCTTGTACAAACTCCTTTTGTCGGCACAATAGAGGATCTCTCGACTGAATGAACAACGCTTCTAAGAAGCGAAGATGTTGAAAGCTGCGTGCTCGGGCAACAATAGTGAACTGAGCCCAAGTTATATGCCTTGGAACAAGCCGGACTATTTAGCAAGTGCTGACCAATAGCAGAGTCGCCGTGACTGCGGCATTGAACATTAGCGACGCTAGCAGCGGTTTTGCAGTTACGCTTCGGCTGTGCTCGGCTACCAGCTGATGTCTGTCGTACCACGGTGGGTACGTGCTGTTTAATGCGGTCCGCTAGACGCTGAGATGTACGGCCAACATAGACGGCTTCACACCGACAATGATACTGATAAACGACATTGCTCATTTGGGGGGAAGGCAGTACATCCTTGCGAACTGCGGGTAGCATTCTATTAGTAGAGAACACGACACGCGTAGCCACGGCAAAGTAACAGCGCGACACTGTGTGCTATATAGTGCGCGCATACTTATCAGACACTTTACCTCGCCAAGGTAATTTGAGGTAGACCGGGCATTTATTGGGCCCATACACAGGGCGAGTCCGCGAATCAATAATACGCTGCACAACGCGATCAATGACAAGCTCCGTATAGCCATTGTCTCGTAGGATTTGCTTGATGCGAAGAAGCTCAGGGTTGAACTTACAAGGAGAACAAATTTGCAAGGCGCGACACACTAAGCTATTAATCAAACCAGTTTTATACGATGTAGCACTGTACGAATCCCATCGCGTGTACTGGCTCGTAAACGTAGGTTTACGATATACGGACGTGAGAAGTTTGCCGTCACTCTTCTCAACCAGTACATCCAAAAATGGAAGCGCGTTAGACTGCTCCATCTCACATGTAAACCGAAGCGCCGGATGAAGCGAGTTGAGTTGTGTAAGAAAGTCCTTGCACGCAGCGCTTGAATCAAACATAGCAAAGGTATCATCAATGTAACGAAAGTAGGTGAGCGGGGTGAGGCTGGGATCAGTGATGTTTTCATGAAGGCGGGCTTCATGAAAGCCAACAAAGATATTAGCGAGCACGGGGCCCAACGGGGAACCCATAGCAACACCATCGATCTGCGAATACATGATATCATTAAAGCTAAACTCGACAGCACTTGTAGCATGTTTAATTAGTTCAACAAACACGGATTCAGAGATAGGAGGTTCATCCAAATCACCATGGTAGAGGGCGGAGACACAGATATCAATGGTCTCCTTTAGTGGCACGTTGGTGAACAAACTACAGACATCAAATGAACATAAAGAGACAGATTCACTAATTACCATCTGACGAAACCGACCGAGCAAATGTAAAAGAGTCCTTAATTGCATAGGTTGAGTATCGCTCAAGCACAGGTTGCAGGAGCTCACTCAACCACCTAGCCAGTTCATGTTGTGCTGAACCAGTCATGGAGAGAATAGGGCGGAGCGGGGTATTGGCTTTATGTGTCTTCGGTAAGCCATACATACGGGGGCGCTGAGAGCCATGCGGGCGGATCCTGTCATAAATATTATGTGCTAGCTGATCATTCTTACGCAAATCTAGCAGGTAGCGCTGCAACCTACCCTCGAGGCAACTGGTCCGATCGTGACTACATGCAGGACCAATGCACCGAAATTTGGAATCATCAAGAACATCCATCATCTTACCAACATAATCACCCTTATTCAAAAGAACAACACCGGTGCCTTTGTCGGGTTTACAAATGTGAATGTCTTTGTTAGATCTAAGACCACGCACAGCCATCATACATTCACGCGTCATATGGAAATCGGACATGTCGTTGGGTATGCCACAATACGAGTGCGTGAGACGCAGCTTCAGCCAAGGCGCGTTCGGCTGATCTCGCGCACTCGTAGATTCTTGTTTACCTGTGTAGCAAAATCTATAGATTAAATGAAACCTTGCAGATCCTGCCCCTCCCCCCCCTTCCTCACCCCTTCTTCTGTTTTTGTAAAATTTACTCCTTTCCACTGTTACTATTCCCAGCTTTATTATTTTTCAATGCTTTCTCTTCGATGGAAAGTGTGTTATGATTATGATTTGTTTGCTTTCCATGGCCTGGCCATGTATCTGTCTTCTTCTTTTTCCCTTTTATTGGGCATTTTATGCATGGTTGCCCAGTCTAGTTTTTTTGAACTGTATTCATGATTTACTTTTTGCCAGGGACCAGCGCTTCTACAAGCTATGCTTCTACGCTGGTCTCTGTTTTCATTATCATTTTCATAAAATTTATCAAATGTAGTCTTCATTACTGTTACTTTTTTTCTCTTACAACTCAAACTTTAATGCACATTACTTTGCGTGTAATGATCAAAAACGTTTCTGCACTAAGGTGTGTTGTCAATATTGTTGATTGCATAATACATATTGTTATATACATGTACTTTGAAAAATGAAATAAAATCTAAATCTGAAATCTGATGGCACCCCTCCACCTCCACGCTATTTCAGCGCGGTTGTATCCTCACAGGATCCTTCGCAGAGATGTGTCTGTATTTTGTATGGAGAACGGACAGTTATCACAGTGGATTTTCTTAGCGCACATGGTTGGTGCACATGGTTTGCGCGTTATCCTACTTTCAGTAGATATATAATTATTCATATGTTTGATATGTAGTAGGTCACAGGGTTAATTGAAACATTAAATGTCCAAGAAAGGCGAACGTCCGTTTTCTGAGAATTATTCTACTATAAGAGAATTATTCTACTATAAGAGATACGATATGACTAATGGCAAATCAAAGACTATAATACGAAGAACATTTCTAGCAAAAATCAGGAAATAACGTGCATTATTAAAGAAATGACAACAATTTACATAATATTAAACTGGGTTCCCCTCACGGAAGTTCAATATACTTTTTTTTTGGGAAAGAGCCCGTTAAAGTTCAGACAGTGGTTTTTGGTGGTAATTATAAAAATATGCATCTCTAATAGATTCGTGATTCCTGAAAATTTTCCCCCAGTTTTCCCCAGAAAATTTGATGTTTTATGGGTTCACAACAGTTTTGCGCACCTCCGTTAGGAAAACAAACTTCCGTGAGGTATACGATTCTACGATTACTTTTTCGCTGCTGGGTATTGCTTGCAGGTCAAAATGCGCTTTCATCACAAAGCTCAGAGCAACAGGTATATTCCTACTCATTGAAGTTATGCACGAGCCACGTGGGTGTGCTGATTTGCAACAGAAACAACAAAAGTTTTGCAAAAAATTTGGTTCCACAGGAGATACTCACTAAACATCAGTGACTTTAAGTAATCTAGATACCATCAGGGTTCCTGTTTTTGTGTTATTTTGGTAGAAATGGACTTCCAAAAAAGTTTGATCGTGCTGGAGTGATGTTCTCAATTATTATTCGCTTTTAATATGGCTATGAAAGCTTGTGCTCCTAAACACAGAACGTCCGCGATGGTTTCAGCGAACCTCCGAGAAAAATATCAATACATTTTGAAATGGCTCTTTTCTTGGGAAATTCCTTTTGCATGATTGATTTTCGGAACTATTTGATAGTCGGCATACAATTTGACTTATTTTTAAGATACTATTTCGTATGTAAAATCTATTTTATTATTTTTTTTCCAAATTAATGTTTAAATGCTAATATTGCCTATTTAGAAATGATTAATTATTATGAATGATAGTTAGAACTAGAGCACTCGGAGGGGGGACCAGTCCAAGTACACGTATCCCCCGAACCCGTCACCCATCCCCCACTTGAATCAATGTTGTGACTGAAATGGATAAAGTGGCAATTTGGGACCTCGGGTATCACTGCTGACAAAAATGACTTTTTTGTACTTTTGTCATTTTTTAGTTGTTTTGAAATTGAAGGTGATCCGACAAGAACTGCAGCTGGTAGAGGGCTCACAAGAAAGTCTTTACCATTTCTTTAAAAAATATGGTTACCATGGCAACGATGACTCCACCCACTCAAAAACAATAGGCGTCTTCATCTACCATAATGCACCTCAATGCGAAATTTGAAGGTGATCTGACAAAAACTGCAGCCGGTAGATTGATTGATTGATTAAAATTTAACGACACTATCAACACAATATGTCATATAAGTGTCTAAACATTAATGTATAAAGTTTCTTAAAGTACAATATTTGTTTAGTGTGTATGTATGTGATCAGTAGGTTTAATTACGAAGTATATTGGGTAAAAATAAGCTTAACTACTTTTCCGGGAAAAATTCCCTACTCTTTTCGAACAGAGAAGCAGGTTCTTTAACATGCAAGTGGTGTGACTCTCCTTTACACGGGACCGACGGCTTAAAGTCTCCTCCGAAAGACTAAAAAATTGAATAAAATTGCCCAAAGGCATAGCTGTGGGAAAAAAGTTCCTAATCTAGAATCTAATAAATAGGTTGATTTCTTTAAGAAAATCTACGATGCATAATCGTGGAATTTCGCTAAACAAGGTATTCAGATCAGGGACATTATAAAAATTGTTACGGATGTGAGCAAATTCAATGCATTCAATAAGAATATGTTTAACTGTAAGTGTACAGTCACATGATATACAATGTGGTGGGTCCTCTGCTGCAAGCAAATATGCATGAGTTAAGTGAGAGTGACCAATTCGAATACGGGTCAGCACAATATTTTCCGCCGTGTGGTTAGCGGGATTGTATTATGATGTCCGATTATTGGTTGATGTTGGTAGAGTTTATTGCCAAGATTTAAATCCCATAATGCTTGCCATTTCGTTCTAATGTAGGTGTTAATCTTTGACTTGAGGTCTGTATAAGGTATTTTTATTTCTGTTACATCCATACTGAGGGCTTCTTTTGCTAACAAATCAGCTTTTTCATTTCCCTTAATACCTATATGGCTTGGTATCCAAACGAATACCACCCGTTTACATAGTACACCGAGTTTGTACATAAATTCTAGTAACTGTACAACATAGGGATGTTTAAGGTTTCTACATTGTAAAGCCATTAAACTAGATAGCGAATCCGTAAAAATTACAAAACGTCTTCCATCAGTGTTTTCTATAATGTTTAAGGCCATCTTCAAAGCCAACAGTTCGGCAGTATATGGAAGAACTGTCCGGTAGTCTCACTTGTTCGTTTATAGTGCCGCTAATGCAGGCTGATCCAACTTTATTCTGATCTTTTGATCCATCTGTATATATAGCATGACAATTCCTATATTTATGTCTTATTTCTCCAAATTTATCAAGGTAGACCAAATCACTTGTAGAGCCCTTTTTGAATGCTGTTAATGTCATGTCAATTACTGGATCACTGATCACCCAAGGTGGAATATTAGGTGTCAGGAATGGGAAAATATCAGTTGTACCAATGATTTGCACTAGAGCTTCTTGAATACGTAAGCCAAAAGATTTCACAGAAGATGGTTTAAGGTTATAAAAACCGACATATCGCGGTCTAAAGGTATTTTCGTACGCCGGGTTTGAGGGGTTATTCTTTAATTTGATTGCATAGTTAAGAGATAGCTTTTCGTATCTCAAATGCAAAGGAGGTTCATTTGCCTCCACATACAAGCTTTCCATAGGCGAAGTATGAAAAGCTCCAGTACAAATCCTTAGTCCTTGATTCTGAACTGGTTTTAATTTTTCAAGATAGGATTTTCGAGCCGAGCTATAAACTGCACAGCCATAATCAAGTTTTGATCTGACTACCCCAGTAGTTTTCGGAAGTGTGAAAATATATTTTTTCCCTATTTTATTCCTATTTAAACGAAAATAGGCCTATTTTTTTCCTATTTTCTTTGGAAAATATGAAAAAATTAGATCTATTTTTTTGCTATTTTTTATTTTTTCCCTATTTAATTCCTATTTAAACGAAAATAGGCCTATTTTTATTGTATTTCCCTCGGAAGTAGGAAGAAAATAGAAGTAATTTTAGGCTATTTTTTTTATTTTTCACCTATTTTCTTCCTATTCTAAGGAAAATAGGCCTATTTTTATTGTATTTCCCTCGGAAATAGGAAGAAAATAGAAGTAATTTTAGGCTATTTTTTATTTTTCACCTATTTTCTTCCTATTTCAGGAAAATAGGCCTATTTTTATTGTATTTCCCTCGGAAATAGGAAGAAAATGGAAGTAATTTTAGGCTATTTTTTTATTTTTCACCTATTTTATTCCTATTTCAGGAAAATAGGCCTATTTTTATCCTATTTCCCATGGAAAATCTAATAGAAATAGGCCTATTTTGAGGCTATTTTCTGATTTTTTCCTATTTTTTAGACCTCATTTCTCTCCGGACTATTTTTTCCCTAGTTTTTGCACTTTTCATTTTTGTCAAAAAAATAGTTTTATCCTATTTTTCAGACTAGCTCTAGTTTCATCCTAGTTTTCTCATTATTCTAAAACTAGTTTTCTCATTATTCTAAAACTAGTTTTGTACTATTTTCCAAACTTTTATCTTTCCCCATGATCCAGCACTAGTTTTATCCTATTTTCCAAACTTTATTTTTTCCAGCACTATAGTTTTATTCTAGTTTCCTGACTTCTGTACTTTTGCTAACACTAGTTTTATCATATTTTCCAAACTTTATCTTTTCCAGCACTAGTTTTATTCTAGTTTCCCAACTCTTGGTTTCTATAGGTCCTAATCAATCATGAATATTCATGAATAACAATCTAAAATATGAAAACTAGTGGAAATAGATAAATACATTTAGATTTGGGATTAAGATTTGAACTTTGATAGAAAATTTACTTACATTAAACTATTGTAATGTTGTACACAATTTCAAAAGGCATTTTCATATTTCATTAATAAAAGTGTAAATCAATTTTAATAATAAAAGTGTAATCTAGTCAGTAACCATTTTTTTTATAGCACTACAACTATGTCCCTATATATAATGAATGTGATACAATTGCTTAATAGCTAGGTATAGGACATAGGATGTAGGCTATAGGATTTATAGGAGTACAGGAGAGGATAGGATATGATTACAAGATAGGATTAATAAAATAATAATCAATAATGTCATGTGATTGTTCCTGTAGACACCCACAGCATTTCTTCTTATATTAATCTTATAGTTAATTATTTTCTTATTGGTTTTGTAGATTTTTCCTATTTTCTCCCTAGTGTTTCCCTATTACATTGCATTTTCTCAATTAGATTCAATCTATTTTCTGCTTAGTTTTCCACTATTTTATTCCTGTTTTTGTCCTATTTTTTCTGTAGTTTCCCATTATTCAATTCCTATTTCCTATTTTATCCTATTTCTCAATCAAATTTTATCCTATTTTCTGCCTAGTTTTCCACTATTTTATTTCTATATTTTTCCTATTTTCCATCTCCCACTATTTTCTTCAATGTGTTTTCCCCTATTTTCTACCTAGTTTTCACCTAATTTAATCCTATTTCCATCCTATTTTTGTTTTTTTCCTATTTCCGGAATAATTTCGAAGGACTATTTTCTTTCTGGTTTTATCCTATTTTCTTGGAATAAAAATAGGGGAAAATAGGGGAAAAAATAGGAAAAATGTGTTTCAATCCTATTTTTATCCTATTACAAGTAGCTATCTCTACGCTATACAAAATAGGAAAAAAATAGGAAAAAAATATATTTCCGTTGGTAATTTTTTTGTATTTTTTTCCTATTTTTACCCTATTTCATTTCGACTTGGGTAAAGATCTATAAAGTCGTAGCAAGACAATACGATCAGCGCCCCAATCCATTTTAGATACAACCTTTAAAAGATTTAATGCTTTATGGCACTTTTGCCTCACATGATCAATATGTGCCTTAAAATAGAGTTTGTTATCAAATATCAGACCAAGATATTTCGTTTGCTGGGTTACCGGGATGACAGAACCATTTATTTTAATTTCTGGGTCAGGATGTAAAGAATGTTTGTTGCAGAAGTGTACACATACAGTCGTAGTTTTTGAAAAGCGAAAACCTTTCTCATCTGCCCACTTTTCAATTCGATTTAGACAATTTTGTAATATATTTTCTATAATCGGCATACTCTCCGAGGAGCAAGAAATACAAAAATCATCCACAAACAATGACCTGTCAAACCGGGGAGTGACAACATCCACAATGCTGTTAATCTTCAACAAAAACAAAGTAACAGAAAGTATGCTACCTTGAGGGACACCCATTTCTTGATTGTGCAATTCTGAAAAACTTGATCCAAGGCAAACTCGAAATGTACGATTGGAAAGAAAATTCTTGATGAAAATGGGCAGTTTACCTCTCAAACCAATATTGTAAAGATCTCTCATAATTGTAAAATCAGCACTGATTTTCTTATTTACTATATAAATCTATATACCTACCTATTATGCCAGTAGTCTTGACTACAGGACCCCTTCGAGAATTTAACACAAATGAGTCACAATATTGTGCGCACCCCCCGTAATCCTATTGTCCCCTTCGCCACTCACGCGCGTCAACACGCCACGGCCATCTTCCTCTTTTGCGAGCAACCCCAAGTAGAAACATGTTGCTTGCAAGGTGAGGGGAAGGAGGGAGGGTCATAGGTAGGTATATAGATTTATATAGTAAATAAGAAAATCAGTGCTGATTTTACAAATTTACTGCAATAAATCATATATACCTACCTATTATGCTAGACCAGCGCCAACTCAAAGACCGGGAGGCATGTTTCAAGCAGAAGGGAATAGGATTACACAAAGATTACAAAGAAGACACAGCGGCCTTCAAGGTGGCTGACGCAAACATAGCCTCACCTGCGGGAACATCCCTAAGGTAGCAAGAAATGAAGGAATTGGACAAACGCCAATAAGCAGCCTTCAAAATATCATCAAGTGCCACACCTTGAAACAGAGCCCAAGAAGTGCTGACACTACGAGTGTCATGAGCATGAGGCTTACTGTCAGATAAAAGAGCCTCTGTGCCAGCAGCCCTAATAGCCTCGACAATCCATCTAGAAATGGAATCAAGAGAAGCAGGAGAAAAAAGGCACTGACGAAAACCCAGAAAGCGGACAAAGAAAAATCTCAACAGGGCCAGAGGCAGCCGTTTGATTCTTGGCAATAAAAGAAGCCTTAGGAATCAATCTAACGCCTTTTCTCTCCCAGCAAACATGACCAGGAGTAAGACAGAGAGCATGAAGAGTACTGCGCCTCTGCCCAGAGGCAATAGCTACCAATAAGAGCGTCTTTACCGTAAGATGATGAAGCGAAGCCTGACCTAACGGTTCAAAAGGAGGTTTCGCCAAGGCCTCCAGGACCTTAGGCAGACTCCAAGACGGTACTAACCTAGAACAAGGAGGACGTTTCAGAAAGAACGACCGAATCAAACCACTCAATAGAGGGGAATTGGAAATCCCCGAACCATCTGAGAAACCCGAATGAATGGCCCCAATTGCCGAACGGTAGCCTCGGATAGTAGAGATGGATCTCCCTTTGTCAAATAACGAGATTAGGAAATCTGCAATTGAACCAATAGGAGCCTTAGAAGGGGTTTGATTTTGCTCTTTACACCAAAGGAAAAAGACGGAGAGACGGGAATTATAAATTTCCCTAGTAGAAACCCTACGACTGGACATTAAAAAGTTCGCGGCTCTATCAGAGAGACCTGACTGTCTTGCAGATTCCCTGACAGGGGCCAAGCAGTCAAATGAAGGGACTCCGGACTGTGGTGAAGAATCCCCGAGAGGGGCTGCAACACCAGATCCGCTCTTAGCGGGAGAAGGAAGGGTTGAGCCCTCAGGAGGCTAATTAGCTCCGGAAACCAATTCCTCCTGGGCCAAAAGGGAGCTATCACAAGCACCCGAGTCGATCTTCCCTGATTTTCCGCAAGACTCGCGGAATCAGTTGGAAGGGAGGAAAGGCGAATCCTTGAAGGTTCTCCCAGCTGAGGGAGAAAGCATCGAGAGCCCATGCTCCCTGATCGCGAACATGGGAGCAATACTTCGGCAGCTGGTGGTTTAGCACCGACGCAAATAGATCCACTTCCAGTGGACCTAGGCAACTGCGAATGCGGCAAAAGACCTCCGGATGGAGCATCCATTCTGATGGAAGACACCTGCCCCAAGACAGAAAATCCGCAATGAGTTTTTCCCGACCGGGGATGAAAGAGGCCACGGGTGTGATCGCCATGCGACGACACCACCTCCACAGCTGAGCTGCTAGGGCATTCAGGGCAGCCGAACGAGTGCCTCCCTGCTGATTGATATATGCCGCCACAGTGACATTGTCCGTGAGGATCAGAACTGAACGACTGAGGAGTCGACTTCTGAAATGGAGCAGGGTCAACAGAACTGCCATAAACTCCAGGATATTGATATGGGGAAGAGTCCCAAGATGAGACCAATCCCCCGCGACCGTGCTGCCATTGCAGTGTCCTCCCCATCCCAACCGAGAGGCGTCCGTCGAAACCGAGATCGACGGAAGAGGGGTACTGAAGGACTTGCCTCGCGCGAGAAACTCCTCGCTCGTCCAACAAGAGAGAAGAGACTTGATTCTTATTGGTACTGGAATCCAGACCAACAGAGAATCTTTTCCCGGCTTGAAAAACCTGAGGAGATGTCTCTGAAAAGGTCTCATGAGGAGCCGGCAGTCCTCTAGAACATCGACTAGACTGGCTAGATAACCCAGAAACCGAAGCCACTGTCTGGCCTTGACCCTTCTGGCCAGCAAGAGCTTGCGAGCCGCAGACACAATGATGAGAATCCTGTCTCGACTGGGCCGAGCCAACTGATTCCGTATGTCTAACACCGCCCCCAGAAAAACTGGGCTGCGAGTAGGAACTAACTCTGACTTTTTCTGACTTTAGGAAACCTAAGTCTTGAGTAAGACTGACGAGCAAACGAGTCTCGTCTAGCAAAATAGCCGAAGGCCGTGTCGCCTCAGAGAGGCCGCCAGCACAGCTACAACTTGAGTAAAAACCTGAGGGGCCGGATGCAGCCCAAAAGGAAGAGTGCGAAAGCGATCTCTTAGAGGAAGGATAACCCCAGAAGATCGCGCGAAGCGCGATGAATGGGAATGTGAAAATACGCGTCCTTGAGATCTACCGAGTCCGCATAGTCCTTCCTCTTGATCAACGGGAGAATGGAGGCGAGAGTCTCCATCCGAAAATGTACTGAAGGAATGAATTTGTTTATTCTTTTCAGGTTCAGTATCAAACGAAGTTTTCCCGAGCGCTTGGGAATAACCAAAATTGGAGAAAGGGAAAGAAACGGCCTGTCTCTTACCCTTTCTATAGCCCTTTTTTTTCCAACAGAGACTCGATCTCCTTTGAAGCATGAGATCGAGCCAGCTAGGGCAGACATGGAAGGTGACCGAGTTCTTATAGCCCCTCCGGGGAGCGAAGCGGAAAGATCTATGAAGAATCCGTCTCGCACGATGGAGAGAACAAACGCGTCCCCGGAGATGGCCTCCCAAGCGGAGAGAAAGGAATGTCGGCCACCTACCATGACTGGAAGAACAAACGCTCGGGGAAGACCATCAAAACCTAGGCTTGGCCTTAAGCGAAGCCGTCGCCTTACCACGAGAACCTTTCGAATAGCCCCTGCCACGTCCCCCTCTCCCGCGAGAAGGAGCTGGCTGCGGCTCAGAAGGCGGGACCCCAGACACACGACTGTGTTGACCCGAAGCGGGACCAGCAGGCCTCCGCCGGACAGGGGCCCGCGTCGACTTAGAGTGAGTGTGAAACTGCGTAGTCATATCCGAGACCTGCTTTCACGCATCAATCTCTCTCTGAAAAACCGTAGCAAATTGACCACCAAAAAGCGAAGGACCCCGAGACGGAACATCTCGGAGAAGTTGAGCAATGCCCGACTCCTTAACACCCATTGCCGAAAGAGCCAGGCTTCTGCGACGGAACATAACCGAAGCAGCTGCAGTGGAAAGCTGTGACCACTGCAAACAAAAAAGAGTATGCAGCAGGTCATCGATAACCAGCTTGTCACCATCAGTAACGTTCAACTCCTCCACCCTGGACCTAAGGTCGGAGAGAAACCCTTGAAAAGCCGAAGCTTGAGAGGCCGCCTCTAACTCTGGTTCCACCCGAGTGGATTGGGACAAAGGACCGCCAACAAAGGACGCAGCAGGCGGACCCTCCCATGGTTCAACAAAAGTCTCCTCGCCTGGCGGAGCCCCGAGGGCCGCGGGAATAGGAGGCGCATGCGAACCCGACTCAATCACAAAAGGTTGATTAGTCTCAAAGTCAGACCCCGGAATAGGGACAGAAGCAAGGGTTGAAGTACCCGGTACTTCCCTGATTCTGAGCCAAAGCCCGCATCATGCTGAACATTTCAGCTTGAGGAACTAGCCGGGTTAGCCAGGCCAGACGGGCAAGAGGCCGGCAAAACCTTGCCCCTTTTTGCCTTTTTCTTGGCCTTCTTCTTGGCTGGCTCGACAAGAGTCGTAGCCGAAACTCTTTTCTTAGAGCGCTTATTCGGATTTGTTCGGATCCCCAAAGCCGCTTCGGAAACACGAACCGAACCCTCCGTGGAGGGACGCTCACCTCCCTCAAAGGGAGTAGTGCGCTGAGGGTATGAACCCAAAGGCTTGCACAAATTACCCATATTGGCTGAGCAAAAAGATGCGATAGCCATGGGCTGGGTGCTGCAAGCACCCAGTGCGGGGGCGGACCGAGATGACTCGGTATGTGCCCGTTGACTACTAAAGGCGTGTGTACCCGCTATTGAACCACTAGGGAGCGGCAATAGGAGAGCACTAGCAGTCACGCACTCGGGTGAAAACACCTGTTGCTCCGAAGAGCGTCCATAATTGTTAGCAATGTAGACAGCCGGGGAAGTACTCGTTCCCCCATATGGCATCGGCCGGGGGCTGGGGTTTGAGAACCCAGACCAACATGGACTAAGCCCGTGGGCTGCCCTGCAGTAGTGGGACGCGTCTCCCCTAACGGATTTAAGCGAGTGAACGCTACCGTGCGGGAAACAGCCGCCCCCCCTTCTGGTCTTGACGACCGGGGGATTGGATTCGAGATATCCAAACCACTAGAATCTGACGCCACCCACCCCGAAGCCACGGGCCTCGGAGTTGACATTCCAGATTCAGTTAACGCCACCCGCCCCGAAGCCGCAAGCTCCGAGACTGGCAAACTCTGCAGGGAAACGCCACTAGGCAACTTACCCGTAGCCCTCCTCCCTCCCCCATGTACCGAAGTACTCGGGAGAGTTCTGGAGGGCCGAGTCGTCTTGCTAGACGACTCTTCGGAAAAAGCAGGTCTCCGCGACCTAACTGCTTCTTCTTTCGAATTCATAACACTGCAATAAAACAGGCAATAAAGTATACTTTTCAAATATGAAATACTATAACTGAATGCAGGTAATAAAACTAAAGTTTATTTGGGATATACGCACACAAAAAATTTTCACAGCCAAAAACCGTAAGAACAAACACCGAACCCAAAGGCTCTACGTGGGGCTGACCGTGAAAGCGAAAAATAAATGCCAAGAAAAGGAATCAAAAATCCCTTGCAATCGGCAAGAGTGACTACTAAAACACAAAAGTACTATAATCTAAGAGAATATAGGTACCTAAAAGTGCTTTAAAGATGCGAAAAAGCGCGCCTAAAAGATACTAAAAAGACCTGATTTCAGGAGCGCTGTGACTTGACATCCTAACTCGTCGGGGGCGAGCAAGAAAGAGGAAGATGGCCGTGGCGTGTTGACGCGCGTGAGTGGCGAAGGGGACAATAGGATTACGGGGGGTGCGCACAATATTGTGACTCATTTGTGTTAAATTTTCGAAGGGGTCCCGTAGTCAAGACTACTGGCATAATAGGTAGGTAGGTATATATGATTTATTGCAGTAAATTACCATATTTCCAAGTGGTATCATATGTGACCCGCCGCCTCAAAACCTACAATAAGTCGCACGGACCACAACGTAGCAAACAACCCAAAATAGTAAATTTGCTTGGATCAGTCGATTTTCTGTTTTTGATAGAAATGGGTAGTTTCATTATCATTCTATCATGTCTCTAGTTTTTGAGCCGTAATTCGACTTAGAAATATGTTTTTTGGGAATTTTAAAATGACTCCTTTTTTTCACCTGTCGAGCTAATGGATGTTTGAAGAGCTTTTGTAAACTTTCATTCAATGATAAATTACTAATTTCCCTCTAAAGGTATTAAATTGATTTTTGGAGTGAGTAATGAATAGGTCCTCCTGGAGCAATGTGCCAAAATTCAGCCTGATCTGATAATCCCTTCATACCGGTTGCTATGGCCATTTGAATACCCAGTTTTACTTGGGCGCACACAGAGAGCGAAGGTTTAGCACTCTTTTGTTCCGAACTTAAACGGCCATTTTCTCTGAATAGGAGTTATTGATTGCTGGTTACATACTGATTCTAAATATGATATTTAAAGGTGTTTTCATTGAGTAAACTAGGAAAGTGATATACCATTGGAAAGCTGAGAATCTCTACTTTCAGAAAATGTATAAAACACAAAAAATAATTTTGGTGACTTATTGTAGGTTTTGAGGCGTCGGGTCACATATGCCTTCTCCAGGTCAAAAAAGACAGACACCACATGGTGACCCCGAATAGTGCCATCACGAATAAAAGTCTCTAGTCGAACGAGTTGATCAACAGTACTTCGATTTTGACGGAAACCACTCTGATATTTAGTAATCAATCCCTTTTTTTCTAAGAACCACACCAATCGAGCATTGATCATTCTCTCCATTGTCTTGCAAAGGCAGCTGGTCAAGGAAATAGGTCTATAATTTGTTGGCTTAGACGTATCTTTTCCAGGTTTTGGAAGGGGAATAATGGTAGCTTCCCGCCAAGAATCCGGAAAAACGCCTGTTCTCCAAATTCTGTTAAAAATTTCCAATACAACTAATAGAGACACATCAGGTAAATGCTTCAGAAATTGGTAATGAATATCATCTGGACCCGTTGCTGTATCATGGGATTTCTTGATGGAATCTCTTAATTCAGTAATACTAAATGGAATGTTGTAATCTTCCTTGTTGTTTGATAAAAAATTAAGTTCCAGACTCTCGGCTCGATCCTTATAAATTTGAAATGTTGGTGAATAGTGGTTAGTTGATGAATTATTTTCAAACTCCTGTGCCAACAAATTAACAATGTCCGACCTTTCAGTACATTTATTTCCATCTGCTTTTGTCAAATAGGAAACAGAATTACTTGTATATTTTCCACTTATTTTTCTAATCATTTCCCACACTTTATTAGTGGATGTATGAATATTCAATTTAGAAACATAGTTCCTCCAAGACTGCTTTTTTGCTTTCTTAATAATGTTACGAACTTTAGCTCGTGTTTCCCTATACTTTTGTAAATTGTCACTATTTGGGTGTTTTTAAATTTTCTCAAAGCTTTTTTACGGCATTTAACGGCTTCCTTGCATTCATTACTGAACCAAGGGTTATGTTTATGAAGTGAGGAACTTGATTTTGGTATTGTATTAGTAGCTACATCAATTAATGTGTGGGAAAGAAAAGTAAGAGGATCTTCTGAATCTCTGAATTTCTCATAATTAATATTTTGTGAACATTGTTCAGAGAAAGCATCCCAATTGGCTTTATGAAGACGCCAATTTGGAATTCTTTCGTCAGGTAAACATTTGACTATTTCCATAAAAATAGGAAAGTGGTCACTTCCACACTGATCTGAATGGACATTCCACCGAAAATCCAGAAATATTGTAGGGGAACAAAATGATAAATCGATAGCCGTCATTGAGCCAGAGGCCGGATGGAGATACGTAGTAGAATTGTCATTTAAAAGGCACAAATCAAAATGTTCAATCATAATAATAATAATAATATTCCGTTCTTGTATAGCGCATAACACGTTATGATACATACGTCTCTATGCGCTTCCAAAGGGTTTGGATATTATTACCCTGGCTTTAGCTCCGGCAGCCGTAATCAGCGCTAGTGCATTTCAAGGAATAAATCCTGCCAGGTACCCATTTACTACACCATTGAACCAAATTTGTAAAATCAGCACTGATTTTCTTATTTACTATATAAATCTATATACCTACCTATTATGCCTGTAGTCTTGACTACGGGACCCCTTCGAGAATTATCACACATGTGTCACAAAATTGTGCGCACCCCCCGTAATCCTATTGTCCCCTTCGCCACTCACGCGCGTCAATACGCTACGGCCATCTTCCTCTTTTGCGAGCAACCCCAAGAAGAAACATGTTGCTTGCAAGGAGCGGGGAAGGAGGGAGGGTCATAGGTAGGTATATAGATTTATATAGTAAATAAGAAAATCAGTGCTGATTTTACAAATTTACTGCAATAAATCATATATACCTACCTATTATGCCAGACCAGCGCCAACTCAAAGACCGGGAGGCATGTTTCGAGCGGAAGGAAATAGGATTACACCAAAGACTACAAAGAAGACACAGCGGCCTTCAAGGTGGCTGACGCAAACAAAGCTTCACCTGCGGGAATATCCCTAAGGTAGCAAGAGATGAAGGAATTGGGCGAACGCCAATAAGCAGCCTTCAAAATATCAACAAGCGCCACACCTTGAAACAGAGCCCAAGAAGTGCTGACACTACGAGTATCATGAGCATGAGGCTTACTGTCGGATAAAAGAGCCTCTGTGCCAGCGGCCCTAATAGCTTCAACGATCCATCTAGAAATGGAATCAAGAGAGGCAGGAGAAAAAGGCTCTCTAGTGATCAGGAACAACTGATCATCCTTACGATAAGACTTAGTCTTATCAATATACCATTTGAGAGCCCTAACAGGACACCAAACTTTGTCCTCACGCACCGAAGAAAAGTCAGAAAGCGGACAAAGAAAAATCTCAACAGGACCGGAGGTAGCTGTCTGATTCTTGGCAACGAAAGAAGCCCTAGGAATCAACCTAACACCTTTTCTCTCCCAGCGAACATGACCAGGAGTAAGACAGAGAGCATGAAGAGTACTGCGCCTCTGCCCAGAGGCAATAGCTACCAAAAAGAGCGTCTTAACCATAAGATGTTGAAGTGAAGCTTCACCTAACGGTTCAAAAGGAGGTTTCGCCAAGGCCTCCAGGACCTTAGGCAGACTCCAAGACGGCACTAACTTCGAAAACGAAGGTCGTTTCAGAAAGAACGAACGAATCAAACCACTTAGCAGCGGGGAATTGGAAATCCCCGAACCATCCGAAAAACCCGAATGAATGGCCCCGATCGCCGAATGGTAGCCTCGGATAGTAGAAATAGATCTCCCTTTGTCAAATAACGAGATTAAGAAATCCGCAATTGAACCAATAGGAGCCTTAGAAGGGGTTTGATTTCTCTCTTTGCACCAAAGGAAAAAGACCGAGAGACGGGAATTGTAAATTTCCCTAGTAGAGACCCTACGACTGGACATTAAAAAGTCCGCGGCTCTATCAGAGAGACCCGACTGTCTTGCAGATTCCCCGACAGGGGCCAAGCAGTCAAATGAAGAGACTCCGGATTGTGGTGAAGAATCCCCGATAGGGGCTGTAACACCAGATCCGCTCTTAACGGGAGAACTAACGGTTGAGCCCTTAGAAGGCTCATAAGTTCCGGAAACCAATTCCTCCTGGGCCAAAAGGGAGCTATTACAAGCACCCTCGCCCGATCTTCCCTGATTTTCCGCAAAGCACGCGGAATCAGTTGGAAGGGAGGAAAGGCGAATCCCTGAAGGTTCTCCCAGCTGAGGGAGAAAGCATCGAGAGCCCATGCTCCCTGATCGCGAACACGGGAGCAATACTTCGGCAGCTGGTGATTTAGCACCGACGCAAATAGATCCACTTCCAGTGGACCTAGGCAACTGCGAATGCGGCAAAATACCTCCGGATGGAGCATCCATTCCGATGGAAGATACCTGCCCCGGGACAGAAAATCCGCAATGAGGTTTTCCCGACCGGGGATGAAAGAGGCCACGGGTGTGATTGCCATGCGACGACACCACCTCCACAGCTGAGCTGCTAGGGCATTCAAGGCAACCGAACGAGTGCCTCCCTGCCGATTGATATATGCCGCCACAGTAACGTTGTCCGTGAGAATCAGAACCGAACGACTGAGAAGTCGACTTCTGAAATGGAGCAAGGTCAACAGAACTGCCATAAACTCCAGGACATTGATATGAGGAAGAGTCCCAAGATGAGACCAATCCCCCGCAACCGTGCTGCCGTTGCAGTGTCCTCCCCACCCCAACCGAGAGGCGTCCGTCGAAACCGATATCGACGGAAGAGGGACAGAGAAGGACCTGCCTCGCGCGAGAAACACCTCGCTCGTCCAACAAGCGAGAAGAGACTTGATCTTTACTGGTACTGGAATCCAGACCAAAAGAGAGTCTTTTCCCGGCTTGAAGAACCTGAGGAGATGTCTCTGAAAGGGTCTCATGAGGAGCCGGCAGTCCTCTAAAACATCGACTAGACTGGCTAGATAACCTAGAAACTGAAGCCACTGTCTGGCCGAGACTCTTCTGGCCAGCAAGAGCTTGCGAGCCGCAGAGACAATGGTGAGAATCCTGTCTCGACTGGGCCGAGCTAACTGATTCCTTATGTCTAACACCGCCCCCAGAAAAACTGGGCTGCGAGTGGGGACTAACTCTGACTTTTCCCAATTTATTAGGAAACCTAAGTCTTGAGTAAGAGAGACGAGCAAACGAGTCTCGTCCAACAAACGATCGCGCGACTCCGCAAGGAGAAGCCAATCGTCTAGGTAACAAAACAACCGCAGGCCGCGACGCCTCAGAAAGGCCGCTAGCACCGCTACAACTTGAGTAAAAACCCGAGGGGCCGGGCGCAGCCCGAAGGGAAGAGCCCGAAACCGATAAGTCTCCGAGAGGAAGGAGAACCCCAGAAGATCGCGAGATGCGCGATGAATGGGAATGTGAAAGTACGCGTCCTTGAGATCTATCGAGACCGCGTAGTCTTCCCTTTTGATCAACGGAAGAATGGAGGCAAGAGTCTCCATCCGAAAATGAACCGGAGGAATAAATTTGTTTATCCTCTTTAGGTTCAGTATCAAACGAAGTTTTCCCGAGCGCTTGGGAATAACAAATATTGGAGAAAGGGAAAGAGACGGCCTGTCTCTTACCCTTTCTATAGCCCTCTTTTCCAAAAGAGACTCGATCTCCTTCGAAGCATGAGACCGAGACAGGGCAGACATGGGAGGTGACCGAATTCTTATAGCCCCTCCGGGGAGCGAGGCGCAAAGATCTATGAAGAATCCGTCTCGCACGACGGAGAGAACAAACACGTCCCCGGAGATGGCCTCCCAAGCGGGGAGAAACGCATGAAGTCGGCCACCTACCACATTCGGTCGAACAAGCGCTCGGGGAAAAACATCAAAATCCAGGCTTGGCCTTCTGCGAAGCCATCGCCTTACCACGAGAACCTCTCGAAAAGCCCCTGCCACGACTCCCTCTCCCACGAGACGGAGCTGGCTGAGGCTCAGGAGGCGGGACCCTAGACACGCGACTGCGTTGACCCGAAACAGGACCAGCAGGTCTACGCCGAACAGGGGCCCGCGTTGGCTTAGAGCTAGTGTGAAACTGCTTAGTCATATCCGAGATCTGCTTTCGCGCATCGATCTCTCTTTGAAACACCGTAGCGAATTTACCACCAAAAAGCGAAGGACCCCGAGACGGAACATCTCGGAGAAGTTGAGCAATGCCCGACTCTCTAACACCCAGTGCTGAGAGAGCCGAGGTCCTGCGACGGAACGTAGCCGAAGCAGCTGCTGTGGAAAGCTGCGACCACTGCAGACAAAAAAGAGTATGCAGCAAGTCGTCAATAATCAGCTTGTCACCATCGGTAACATTCAACTCCTCCGCCCTGGACCTAAGGTCGGAGAGAAGCCCTTGAAAAGCCGCCAAACGCATCCCTGACCTAATGTGGTTTTCAATATTAGACCAAATCTTATCCTCCGCCCTGAACGCAGCGGAGGTAAGCGGATTAGTCGCCCGCAAGCGACGACCAACCTCTAAAATCTCAGGAGAAAGAATCTTAGCCTTGAAAAAGCTGTCTTGGTCCTGAGAACAAAAGGCAAAGGCCTTACCCCTGACCGCATTAGATCGCTTAACCAACACCGCGGCCTCAATGCGGTCATACTCCAGCTTGAAAACCTCCTCAAGAGCAATACCCTCAGAGGAGACCTGCTGCTTGAAATTCCAACGCGAAGTCGAACCCTGCGCGCGGGTTGACTGAACTTCAGGGAGATATTTGGACAACAAAGCAATCGCTTCCACTCCATAGAGATTGAGCGATTGAGACTCCGCCTGCCCAAGCGATTCGGGAACCGAAGCTTGAGAGGACGCATCCAAATCTGGTTCCACCCGAGTGGAATGAGACAAAGGAACGCTAACAAAGGCCTCCGCAGGCGGGTCCCCGCATGGTTCACCAAAAGTCTCCTCGCCCGGCGGAGCCCCAAGGGCCGCGGGAGTAGGAGGCACATGCGAATCAGTCTCAGACAAAGAGGAATCAATCACAAAAGGCTGATCAGACTCAAAGCGAGATCCCTGAATAGGGACAGAAGTCAGGGTTGAAGAAGCCGGTACAAAGGACCAACCCTGATTCTGAGCAAAAGCCCGCATCATACTGAACATGTCAGCTTGAGAGGAGCTAGCCGGGTCAGCCAGGCCAGACGGGCAAGAGGCCGGCAAAGCCTTGCCGCTTTTCGCCTTCTTCTTGGCCTTTTTCTTGGCTGGCTCGACAATAGTCGTAGCCGAAACCCTTTTCTTAGAACGCTTAATCGGATTCGTTCGGATCCCCGAAGCCTCTTCGGAAACACGAACCGATTCCTCCGCGGAGGGACGTTCACTTCCCATAAAGGGATTGGAGCGCTCATGGCGTAAGCCTAGAGAATCGCCCAAATCACCCATATTGGCTAGGCAAGAAGATGCCGTAGCCATGGGTTGGGAGCTAAAAGCTCCCAGTGCGTGGGCAGACCGAGATGACTCGGTATGTGCCCGATGACTACTAAAGGCATGTGAACCCACTATTGGACCGCTCGAAAGCAGCAATAGGGGAGCACTAGTAGTCACGCACTCAGGTGAAAACACCTGTTGCTCCGAAGAGCGTCCATAATTGTTAGCTCGAGCATTCCCATCAGCTGGCAACTGAGACAGCCCAGAAAGTACTCGTTCCCCCATATGGCGTTTGCCGGGGGCTAGGGTTTGAGAACCCAGACCAACATGGACTAAGCCCATGGGTTGCCCTGCAGTAGTGGGGCGCGTCTCCCCTAACGGATCAGAGCGAGTGAACGCTACCGTACGGGAAACAACAGCCCCCCCCTCTGGTCTCAGCGACCGGGGGATTGGATTCGAGATATCCAAACCACTAGAATCTGACGCCACCCACCCCGAAACCACAGGCTTCGGAGTTGACAATCCCGATTCAGTTAACGCCACCCGTCCCGAAGCCGCAAGCTCCGAAACTGGCAAACTCTGCAAGGGAACACCACTAGGCAACTTACCTTTAGCCCTCCTCCCTCCCCCGCGTACCGCTGTACTCGGGGGAGTTCTGGAAGGCCGAGTCGTCTTGCTAGACAACTCTTCGGAAGAAGCAGGTCTCCTTGACCCAGCTGCTTCTTCTTCCGAATTCATACCACTGCAATAAAACAGACAAAGTATACTTTTCAAATTAAGAAATACAACTGAATGCAGTAAATAAAACTAAAGTTTATTTGGGAGATACGCACTAAAGAAATTTTCACAGCCTAAAAACCGTAAGAACAAACACCGAACCCGAAGGCTCGGTGACAAACGGAAACACCCGCAAACACGGAAATATCTACGTGGGGCTGACCGTGAAAGAGAAAAATAAATGCCAAGAAAGGGAATCAAAAAATCCCTTGCAATCGGCAAGAGTGACTAATAAAACACAAAGTACTATAATCTAAACGAATATAGGTACCTAAAAGTGCTTTAACTATGTGAAAAAGCGCACCAAAAAGATACTATACGACCTGATTTCAGGAGCGCTGTGACTATACGTCCTAACTCGTCGGGGGCGAGCAAGAAAGAGGAAGATGGCCGTAGCGTATTGACGCGCGTGAGTGGCGAAGGGGACAATAGGATTACGGGGGGTGCGCACAATTTTGTGACACATGTGTGATAATTCTCGAAGGGGTCCCGTAGTCAAGACTACAGGCATAATAGGTAGGTATATATGATTTATTGCAGTAAATCTGTTTTTATTTCGGCAGCCCCAAAGAGGACTGTGTGCATTAAAGTCACCAACTAATAAAAAAGGTTCCGAAAGTTGATTAACGAGTCTATCTAATTCTGTTTGATTAAGCTCAAATCGAGGTGGTATATATATTGAACAAATAGTAAAGGTTCTATGAAGAGTATCCTTAACTGCAGTAACTTGGATATTACTTTGAATCTCCACAACTTCATGTGGTATTCCTTTTTTAACTAAAAGAGACGAGCCTCCTATGGGCCTTCCATCATTTAAAGAGTTACTGTATGTGTTAAAAATATTATAATTCCGGAATGAAGTATTATCAGACAAACTCAAGAAGGTTTCTTGAAGAGCAATAACATAAGGATTGTAATCATATATAAGACGTTTTATTTCCTCATAGTTAGGTCTAAGGCCACGACAATTCCACTGAATGACGGCTATTTCTTTAACAATATCCATATTTACGTATTGTCTTTCTGTTTAACGACTTGAATTTTGGACGTCGGAATCGTAGGGGGAACTACGTCCATTTCTTCTTCCCCCTCGATTGACAATATCTCATACTTGGTCCTGTTTTTTATATCCGACCATGATTAATGGGAGTGCTTTTGTCAGATGGTTCACATGTTAGACTTCGACTTCTACGGTTGACATTTAGTTTATTCTGTCCCATTTTCTGGTGATCCCTGTTTTTAATTTGGGGAAAAACTTTTGATGTAATTGTAGAAGTACTTTTCGTAATCATAGAAGTATTATTCTTGATAGAGACCGGAGTATCACCTGTTATCCATGTAAGCTCTGTCTGTACAGTTGCATCAGATCGGGGCCTGCATGGTACTTTCTGGTTTCCTACTGCAGGGGCCAGCCCTGCTTTATTGAGCCTGAAAGCCTGAATATATATATATATATATTGAGCCTGAAAGCCTGAATATATATATATATATTGAGCCTGAAAGCTTAACTGGGCGTTGTGGCGTGCGCCTGTAATCCAGCTACCAGTGAAAGTTATAAACTGATTCAGCGGACCCAAGTTCGAGACTGAGTCACGTCTTTCGGATGGTGACGTTAAAGGTCGGTCCCAGACGTAAATAATCATATCTGTTTGATACACGTCTGTAAAAACCCAATTACACACACAACGCTTACGAGCTTCAGGGTAAGATACGTGGTTTAAGGTTTTTATTTCTTGTACTTTCTTTTCTTCAACCCACTTTGGGCAACGTCTTGAGTCAGCAGGGTGATTTCCACTGCAGTTAATGCATTTTTGTTGGCCCCTGCAATCGGAACCATCATGACCATCTTCTCCATATTTCACACAACACTGTGGTCTCTTGCAATAGGTCTTAAAGTGACCAAATCTTTGACATTGAAAACACCGGATTGGATTTGGAATGTAGGGATCTACTTTCACTCTCAAATAGCCCACTTTGATAAAAGATGGAGGATCCGGTTTTCCAAATGTCAAGAAGATCGTGTTTGTTGGTTTTCTTACGCCATTTAGATTGTCGTAACTCTGTATACATCCGCTACGTTCTGGTCGGAAAGCTCTTCTAAAATTTCGTCTGCGTCGCAATCTATTAGTTCGGAGCAACGAATTACTCCTTTACATGAATTCAAGGTCCTATGCGGACAGACCTTCACTGGGATGCCAACAAATTTAGTTGTTTTTAACAAGTTCTTTGCATGTATCAATTTGTCAACTTCCACCATAATGTCGCCGGATCTTAAACGTGAGGTCGTTTTGACGGATCCGACCAACCCCTCAATGCCTTTGTGCACCGCAAAAGGCGATAACTTGAGAGGCTGGCTCGGATCGCTAGCCTGAAAGACCAGAAATCTTGGAAAAGATTCCTGGTCATCGTCTGAGTCGCTTATTCTCTTCTTTTAAGGTTTTTTGTTTTAGATGCCATATTAATTGATTAAAAATTCGGTACCATTGCTCCCCACCCACCACGGAGCCCAAGAAGGGGACATCATACATATAAGGATAAAAACATCTTATACTGACGACAGAGATACGAACAGTACTATAGTACTATAGTACTATAGTACTATCCAGGTGTAATAAAATACACCCAGATTGACCTGATTAAGCAGCTGCCTTCTAAAATACAAATCTTGACAAAATTAGTGATTCGCAGTTGTTGAGACACAGACTAAAATCAATGTTGGTTATTATAAATTGTATTTGTATTTTAGGGCTGAGCACCACCAGCCGATTGGTTATATCAAGGCCTATATAACCTCCCGTCTAGATTAATCCAGGGCCAAAGAGATGTGTTGCTTCAGGAGGACCGCAGTCTCACCATTCACTCAATCACCAGGATCCCTTTCTCCACCGACACGGGTCGCAGTCCACGGCAAACGGACCGTCCCCTTTAGTCGCCTTTTACGACATGCAGGTTCACAGTGGGCCTATTCTAACCCCCGGACCCACAGGGGGGCAACACACCCATTCGAGGAAAGCCCCCCTGGTTGTCTCGAAGTGGCGCGTTCATTGAACTTCTCGCTGGGAACGCGTCCATTCAAGATAACCGGGGGGGCTTGTCTCGAAAGGGTGTGCCCGTTCCCGCTCCCATCCCGCTCCCATCCCGCTCCCGCAACCCACCCATTCGAGACAAGCCTCCCATACGTGCGCAATCTTGGACCAAACGCCATCTTCCAAGATGACAACGCCGCCCACACAGAGCAAGGATCATCAACGAATACCTGCAGGAGGAGGCAGTGACGAGGATGGATTGGCCTGCGAACAGCCCTGACTTGAACCCAATCGAGTACCTGTGGGACCAGCTTGGCCAAGCTGTACGCGCCAGAGTGACAGATCACACTACACTGGCTGAGTTGCGACAGATCCTTATCGAAGAGTGGAACCTCATCCCACAGCAACGCACCAGGCTGGTGACAAGCATGAGGAGGAGATGCCAGGCTGTCATAGCTGTATTCGGATCTTCTACTCGCTACTGAACTTCTGATCCTTTGCTATTCCACATTTGATGTGCATGTTACTCAATAAAAAGTGCCAAACATTTTGTCATTTGCAAATTTGTGTCTTTGTGTTTGTTTGAGAGAGAGTTAAAGAACATGAGTTCACATCAAGAAAGGGGAATGTGTTTGTTGAAGTGAAAAGCAATCCAAGAGAAGAGGAGAGTTTGTGTTGCTTATGTTTCTGTGATAGGGTTACCGTACATGGCTGAAAATGAGATAATTTGCTGAGGGGAGACTTTTTTCCCCACCGTAGTTGTGTACTGCTAAGGTGCAAACTTGCAATATTCTGCATGAAACCAAAACACAATATTAATGTTATCACAATCAGTTGCTGATTAAAACACATTCCATCTTAAAACAAAAGAATAATTCCACTTCAAAATTTAGGTGCACTGCACATTCCGTGATTACATAGTCCATAAAAATGTGGTATCATTGTGAAGGTGAATAAGCAAGCTTTTCAATGATATCAAACTTGATGATGATCATACAGTTACTAGAGAGATATAAATGCTTAAACTTGAATTTCAGAACTTTTTTTGAGGGGTTTAGAAGATGTAAGTCATGTTTTGAGTTTGTGATCTGATGCATTTTGGTGTGCCTGTTCTGTAAATGTGTAATCAAGATTTTAATCAATTATGTTGAATACCAAATAAAATTGTTGTGTCATCTTCAAAGAACATGGCCATATAATACTATAAATCTCATTAAGAACGTCCGTGAGGGATATGAGAACTTCTGTGATGAAAAGTATGTTAGGTTTTAATACCTGTAAAAGCTCACACATGTCAGAGGGAATGAAGTAAAATGTTTTTTCTTTAAGTGCATAATCTGTACTACTAATTTCAGTTACATAATTAAAAATATAATTTTTTTCATTTTCATGTGAGAAAAATAAATAAACATTACGGCTGCAGGTGCAAAATATTGACTCGCATCATCCCCAATCCGTCAAGCGCGGGGTAGTTAAGTGTCTTTATGACAGAGCATCGCGCATTGTTTCCAAACCCCTGTGCACAGCCCCTGAGAAACAACACATCGCTTCCGCTCTTGTTTCGAATGGATACCCGCGTTCCTTCCTTAACCGCGTCACTAAGAAGAAGAAAGCCACCGATAAGGAAGTTGTGAATTACAAGTCTACCGTAGTTCTTCCGTTTGTAGATTCTTTTCTCGCCAGCTCAGCCGACACCTAGAAAAGCATAGTATACGCGCCGTTTTCAAGTCCGACACCACTATACGTAACCAGCTAGTCCACCCGAAGGACCCCACGCTACCTGGCAGACTCGACGGCGTTGTCTACAAGATCCCATGTGGGACTTGCGACAAGGTCTACATCGGCCAAACAGGTAGACCCGTAAACGAAAGAATGCTAGAACACCGCAGAGATAAAGCACCGTCGCATAGATAGTTCGGCAGTCGCTGAGCATGCTTGGAGCGCACAGTACCCTCCCAATTGGGATGAGGTAAGTTGCATAGCGATAAGCACTGGTACACACGGGGTGTAAAAGAAGCTATCCAAATCCGTTTACACCCCAATAATATCAATAGAGATAACGGCATTGACATCCCGGAGGCATGGCTCCCCACCATCCGCCGACATGCGCCCCCTACCGGTGCCCTCCGCCCGACGTCCGCATTTTGCCCGCCAGTAGCCAGTAGCCCACCGACGGGGGTTTTCCCTGACGTCCGCATCCCGCCCACTGATCGCACTGTCCGCGGCTTCTGATTATCAAAATATCAGAAAAGTACTGATATTGATATCACTAGCAAGCCAAAAGTGGTCATTAGACTGGATAAGAACTGTCCGCATTTGAAACTTCAATTTCAAACACTATTTGTGCTAATGATTTAATAAATATTTACGAGAAAATCTTACACTTTCGTTTATAAAAGTATAGGGTGCTTATATTAATCACCGACGTTCACGTTTCTGAGGTGGTTAACTTGAATGGTTAATAAAAACCTGTTCCATGGGAAATATTCCGGTAAAATCAGGTTTTTTAAATGCTTAAATTTGTATTCTTTAACCCTTTCGAGACAATCGACCACATTGTGTGGTTTGGCTCAATAACTTTTGATTTAGAGCACTAAAAATATACCAGATGCATGAATAGAAAGAGCAAAAATTTCTGAACACACTATGTCCATTTTTGTTGCATGACCATATTGTGTTTGATGCCAGGAATTTTAAAAACGAGAATAAGATTTAAAATCCTTAAATTGGCAACAAATTGAGATTTCAAAATCATCGTTTTTTTATCAAAGTTGGCAAGTTTTTCAACTTTTCGACAAAATCTGTAACCATGCATTTATATTGTTCTCAAAGACCTTAGATCTAGACTACCCCCTAGCATGTAGCACTAAAAGAAAAATATTGTAAACAAATGTAGCACTAAAAGAAAAATATTGTAAACAAATGTAGCACTAAAAGAAAAATATTGTAAACAAATATTTAGGCTTTTACTCCCAGTGTTATAGTCATTTACTAAGAAAAATATTGTTGCCAATTGAAAGAACAGAATGTGATCGATTTAGCCCTTAAATAATTCCTGTCCTGAAAGGGTTAACAATAAACATGCCATTTTTACTCTTCTCAAAATTTGTTTTTTGAGCCTCCTTTGACAGATTGGTACATACTTCAAAATTCTCACCCATATACGGCACAACAACACACGTGCTATTCGTTCGCATGTGTACGGCACTATGTTTCATGCATAGAGTTACATCATTTGAAGCTTGATGGTTACATACACACTGTTCAGTGTGTATGTAACTCTATGGTTTCACTCATTTTTGCATAACGTACCGCTAATTATGCTCGGTAAGTAAAGTGGCAAGATCATTATAAAAATGCAGAAAAATATAACTAGCACATGTATTATAGCATTTATTGATCAATCATGGTAAAGTTTTATGAAACAGCTAGTTCCAGAACTCACAGGTAGCTGAGCGATTTCTTTCCTCCTCTGGGCCTCATCAATTTCTGTCTGTTTCTCCTTCTCAAATTCCTGCTGGCAGGTATGGACCAGGATTGGACGGAACTGAACCTGCTGTCCTGGATTGGCTGATGATTGCACCTTGAGTTGAGACAATTTCTGGCACATGTGGGCATAGGCTATGCTGAAGTTAGGTTCACTAATTGCCTATACAAAGACAACATTAGAAAAGACAAAATGAATATGTGAATGTGTTAGTATACTGTTAATACATGGTTGGGAGTGCGTTGGTGTGATCTGGCAACACAAAGGTTTTTATTGTGGTGTACTATACGCACAAGGCTCAAGCCGAGTGTGTTTGACACAACGATAAAAACCTGCGTGTTGCCAGATCGCATAATGCACAAACTCACAACCATGTATTAACAGTTTTATAAAATGGGTCGGCAATATGATTATGAAATCTATAAAAATGGTTACGAACCCCATAGAAACGCCAAGAGTCGCACAGTCATGAAGGCTGCCATTTGCTTTCTTGGATGACATCACAGAAGCGCAGCCAACAAAAGTCATGCACGTTTCAGTGCATGCATGTAATCCCTGCGCTAAAATGACAATTAAACTACATGATTTCATCGCGTTTTAAGTCTGCACGCACCAGAGGTACGTGAATGCGCAGCTCAGCCGTGCGTTATCACTTTTTTTTTGCACGGTCACATGGTGTTATTTGACCAATCATGATGGCTACATTCTTGAACCCGTTTTATAATCCTACATAACAGGCAACATACTCGGGTATAAATATATGTACGCAAGTCTCTGCTCAAGTTGGGTCCACTTATTGCATGTAAACATACAACATTAGATAAAGGAAAAAATAACTTTTTTTGCTCTTCTGTATGTCCTGCAAATGCAACACACTTTGGCACAAAAAGTACAGGCTTCGCTGAAGTTCAGTTCACCAATAAATCACACATAATGATTAAAACGGTCATCACTGATCTGAACTTACAAGTCAGATCAGATCTCAATATGCAATAATTATTACCATCACCTACCTTTTCAAAAACTAGATTAATGACTCCAGTTAGCCGCTCCTCTGTATCAATGGGAAGCTTTAGTGCTTTGTCTGTCAATCTGGTAAACAGCTGAGGAGTAAGGTTTAGCTTGTTGAGAATACTTGTGAAGTTACGGTACAGCTCCTGGATTTGAGATGAAGCCGGTGGTATAGAATCAGTTACGCAGAATCACTTTGTATCATTCACATACCTGAAATCAAATCATTTTATTTGTTGTATCTATATAACGTACCTGGAAGCTAACGTAACATATTCTCTAAGCATGATGCATGAATCAATTTTTTTGATGCACATTATGAAGTACACGATCAAAGCATCCAGCCCCCAAACAGCCATAAATATCATTAGAGAACTGAACTTACAAAACAGTGAAAAATGAAATAAAACCTCTGAGCAGTAAATGTTATACCAAGAACATGGATATTGTGAAAACATGACTTACTAACTCCTAATCAGTGGCTGTGAACTCACATGTGTTTTGATAGCTTCATCTTTGGACTCTTCTTGTCCTCGCTTGTAACCAGGTTTCAAGGCCTCTTCTGACATGGTTAGCTTGGTCTTATTAAGATGTATGAAGTCAAACAGAAGCAAAGTGTAATTCAATTCAATATATTAAATTTGTAGGCTGCAAGGAATTTTCTATTTAACTGGTAATTGTTTAATTCTCTACCAAACTCAATGACATTCCATAATTTTAGGAATTTGGGAAAGATTATTAATCTTCATGGCATCATCCTACATGAAAAAGTGATTCATTCATTTACAGCGGGATATTGCCAATCCTTCATGAGATAATCTAAGATAGAAGGACATTTTATTTTTAATGACAACATTTTTTGGAAACCACCCTTTCTAACTGTAGTTAGATAAGACACAATTCTTCACCACAGTGTTTCTTTATCTTCCACTGTAAACTTTAAGTAGATGATGAAGATGGTTATTTACCTGTACTCTCGGTGACTTCATGAAGTGTTGCATGAAGTCTGAGCTCTTCTGGTTTCCACATTTACTGATGCTCAAAGTTAAAGGCCGAACAACAGCCTGGATGGGAAAATCAAGGGGCGAAATGTTAATTGAACAAACCAATTTTAGATAATACGATCTATTTTGTTTTGTTACACTGGGTTTAAATTATGTTCCCGGTGGCCACGGCAGTCATGTTTCAGGCCACCGTGGACAGTACGGGATGGATGCGAGACAACGCAGGGGACGGAATGGGTGTCCGACCTTGATCAGAACATGAGAAACATGAGGGACTTCATCAGAATGTGACCGGGTCACAGGGAACATACTGGCATCAATGGCATGCTGTCAATCCCCCGTTTGAAAGCAAACCCCATTTGTATGGCCCAAAGTGGGGTTCTATACCCCGATCTCGAAAATGCTTATTTGAAAATCTGGTGGTTCCATTCCCAAACATATTAATCCCCACGGTGGGATAACTTTCTATCGATGCATGGCAAGCCAGGTGTTTAATGACAGCAACAGATGTCACATTACGTAAGAGCATCGAGATCTCTGCCTGCGGTTGACCATTCAGAATAAACTCAATTTCCTCCAGTTTTTATAAAGTTTTCAAATGAATATTCTATTTACAAATTCAATGGTGATCCGTTTTCAAATTCGAACGAAAAAAATCGACCCCGAAATAAGGAAAATACATGAATATAACAGAGAGCATGCACTTCACACCCAAAGGCGAGGCCCACTGATACAGTACACACACACACACACACATGTACACACAGCCCATTCCAAAACCCACACAATTCCCTGCTCCTATTCAAGTCTCCCTGTGGCCATGAGCTGCTGGCTAGATTAGGCCAGTGTCCATAAACAGGTGATTAAAAGCTTTGCCTTTATGCCCTCCTGCTGGGCGAAGAGAGGAGAGGCAGATTCGAAAACGGGGTATAGGTATTCCAAACGAGGATTTTGCGTCATGGGTAGACAGAGGGCCGAAACGTAGTGCGTCTTTGAGCCTCTGGGACTCAGCAGCCCCCCCCCCCCACAGCCCCTAAAGAATATGACTGTGAGATAACTTAGCAAGACCTAACAAAAAAACTTGAATACAGAGAAAAATCGCCAAAATCCCACGGTACACTACGTTTTGGGCAAACGTGGCTGCCGTGGCCATCGTGAACATTATGTAAACCTAGCATTAGTAACAAAACAGATTCAGTTATCTACATTTCAGGATCATTGGCAGTCTGAAAATGCTTCACACTTCAAGAACATGTAACAAGTAAATTGGAAACATGTTTCTATTATGGAGGCTTTAAGGCAATTTCAAAGAATTCCAGATGAGTAATCATATGCAAGAAGCAATGGGAATAACTAGAAAGAAAGAATATACAATAATGGATTCCTAATTTAATATTTCAAGATCAGATACTACTACTTGAAAAGAAGTAGTGATCGACAAGCTTAAAAGTTGAATAGACTTTTCTTTATCTGAATTTAGTTGGCTCTTCACTGGTATTTTTTACTAATAATAATTATAAAGGGATGGTTAGAGTACAATATTATTACAGTAACAATCTGATTTACTAACCATTACTATTTTGATGTCCTGTCCTAAAATAAGAATTAACCTTTTCCAAAACAAATATGTATACCTGCACATTGCGTGTCCTGACTGGTTGCTTATCAGGACAGGTACGTTAATTAACAACTTTTCATGCAAATCGTCAAAAATCTATCACAATTTTCTGAAATTCGAATATTCACTGATCTTAGTGTTACTTGATGCATATTTTTTGTAAAATATGATGACAAAATTGACAGGATAATTTTTGCTAAGTGTCTGGACACACAACCCCCCATCCTATAACATAAAAGCAATATATGCAAGGCACAAAATATCCTTTCCCCAAGATACTTTTAACCCATTAAATAAGATTTTATTATGATATAATATGCATTTTCCATACAGCCAGCCAGAGTTATCTCAGGGTTGGCATTTAGATTTATAAAGGGTGGCCCTGAAAAAACGTAACATCTGAGATTTGATATATGGGAAGCTGTCATTCCCAAATTCCTTGTTGTCTCAACAATTAACTAGTTGGAAAAGTAGCAGAAATTTGAAAATGACAATGCCTCACAAAAATAGACGTAGAATCGAAACGCCTCATCCCAAATTGATGATCTTGGTGTCATTTTACTCAGAAATGAATTTCCTAGCCAATAAAAAAACCAACTAATGATATCGTGCCATGATGTCATTGAAATAGACCGCTTTTGTAACGTATACAAATTAATGAACGTATATTCTCTGAGCACCTAGCGACGAGCTATTCCATGAACATGCTTTTTATAATTGAGCCTAGGTGCTTGGAATCCAGTTTGCATACATTATTTGTTGCTATGCCCAGCAAGCTTTCAGGTTGTCAAGAACAACCTTTGTTTGAAAGGTATGCATAAAATTTGCATACATTACTAAAGCGATCTTACAGATCTCATGTGTTGCATTCTTTATGGGCCACCCTGTATGTGTCCTTTAATGTACACACAGCCTAGTGGACTCACTTTGTCCAGAACAATGTCAGGAATGTTTGGAAGCCCATCTGGTTTAACCGTGCATTCCTTCTGGAACTGCAGGAGAAAGTCACGGTCATATTGTTTCTTGCCTTCTGGATTGGCAGGACTCCATTGGTCTGCAGATGCAAAGGACATTACAAGTGAGATGAGAGCTACAGTGGCAGCAATATACTTTTTTGTCTCAATGAATTGTAAATTGGTTTTGCACTACAATGCAAAATTTGTGCATAAGCATAGTCTACAATAGACTAAAATAGTTATGAAAATAGAACAGGCTACTAAATACTAAGTATTATATCAGTTTATTGACCTGACTTTATGAATAATAAAATCTGATCTGATCATGTGTGTCTGCTTTCAAATGATTTCTTACTTATATATATATCATACATGTATTTCTAACTAATCTTGACAGAATGTTTTGATAAATTAGTGTCAACGTTTATTCTATAAAATTTGGGTGGATGATGCATTTTCTCTCTTGTTATAGAAATGAATTCAAAAGTACATCTTTTTGTAGGGTTTGTGTTAGCATTTAGCAATCATGTAAATTGAGTTATATTACTGTTTGGGTACTTGAGATGCTTGATTCGCTTTTTGTTTTGATTGCTTATGAGAATCGATTTAAAGCAGGATGTGACCAGGCAATGCACTTCACAGATTAAAGCATGCATTGCTGCGAATTGTATATGTATTTTTACCCAACATTGCATTTCCCCCTTCATTTACAATAGAACATTTTGCTGCAGCAGGCTTTTCTTTTCATGGCAGCATTATGTCTGAATGGGCCTTAAAAAGTCACTGGACACTGGAAATCAATCTTAAAGGAATTAATCATCTTATATGACAAGTTCATTAGTACATATGAAACTAATAACTTAAATTAAAATTCATTCCACTGCTAGTGGTATTCCTGGTGCTATACAAGCAATCCCTTCTACAAATCTCCTCACAACACCAGAAGGGAGGGGTGTCATGACAACAGGTTTCCAAATTACCTTCCCTGTAGGTGTACTTCAATTGCATCTTATTGTCCTTAGGATTTGGCTTTCCTTCCTTGTTTTTTGAGTTCTCAGATTCCACATTGTCTGCCTCGTTCACATTCTCCCTGTCCTCCATTGCGTCATAGCGATCACGCTTCTCCTCAGCATCCACCTTGGCTGGCGTGGTATCCGGCACCACCGATACCTCGGCTTGCTTCTCACTCACCATCGTCACATCTAAATGGGGTTTAAAAAGTCACTCTAGAAAACAATATTAAAGGATTACTAATTCTATTTGACAAGTTCCTTAGTACATATGATTGATTGGTTACATGTCGTTTTTCCGAAGGTTCGTATTTCCGAAGGTTCGTTTTTCCGAAGGTTCATAATTCCGAAGGTTCGTTATTCCGAAGGTTCGTTACTCCGAAGGTTCGTTTTTCCGAAGGTTCGTTTTTCCGAAGGTTCTTTTTTCCGAAAATGAAATAGGGTTCATAATTCCGAAGGTTCGTATTTCCGAAAATGAAATGAGGTTCGTATTTCCGAAAATGAAAAAAGGTTCGTATTTCCGAAAATGAAAAAGGGTTCGTATTTCCGAAAATGAAATAGGGTTCGTATTTCCGAAAATGAAAAAGGGTTCGTATTTCCGAAAATGAAAAAGGGTTCGTATTTCCGAAAATGAAATAGGGTTCGTATTTCCGAAAATGAAAAAGGGTTCGTATTTCCGAAAATGAAAAAGGGTTCGTATTTCCGAAAATGAAAAAAGGTTATAAATTCAGAAAATATGGCGTCAATCCGTATTTCGGATAGGGAGGAGGGGAAAGACGGCCAAGTGTAAAGACATTAATTTCGTACTCAATAATCATAACAATGATGATAACAATTATAATAAAATCCAGAGAAATAGCCATTATATTATCGTAATTCCTATCAATATTATCATTATTATTATTATGATTATTATTATTATTATAATTATTATTATTATGATTATTAAAATTATTATAATTATTATTATTATTATTATCATCATTATTGTTATTATTATTAATATTATTATCATTATTATCATTGTTCCTATTATAATAACCAATATTTGTGAGCGAGCGTAGAGAGCGAGCGCCTCAGGAATACATGTTTCATTTCTCATAAAATGATATTACTTCGGTGATTAAAATACATACTGATGTATTGAAGAAAGTGAATGATCGGATTCCGGATTAAATTTGCTACAACGAAATTGGCTTGAAGTTATTTATATAATGTATATACCGCTTTGGAAAATGAGACACACCAAAGTTCCAAGTAGATCTTTACAAGCAGAAAATGGCCACGTAATGTTTTTGAAAGGGGGAGCTGATGCCTCTTGGCAGAATATCATATTCCCTATTTCTACAATTTGCAAGCGAGCGAAGCGAGTTAGAAGAAAAAACATAAAACCCTTTTTTTTTATTGTAATGGAAATGCAATTTCGCCATCAAAAGACAAATATAGAACATGTAATAATGAGCCATGAATAATATTACTTAACTGCTGCCGAATATGGAATATTTGGGCACTTCACTCGCCCTAATGAAGGGCGTTCCCTGTCCCAAACTATTCCGTTTCTAAATCTTACGCGCTAGTGAGCAAGTAAAAAAAAGGAGATATTGTCTACGGAATAATGATTTTTTTACCAGATAATCCAAACAACGATAACATTTTGAGTACCTTCCCGCCCACAGATAAGGATAGCCGACCATCTCGCTTCCCAAAATAAAAGGATGTTCGGGCACCACGCTGCTGGATTCCAGCGAGCCAAACATTGACACTTTATTATCTTTAAGACATGTAAGATGTAATTACTTCGTCAACATTCAACATAAATTGTGATTTAAAAAATACTATGAAAAGTGTATACTAAAAATAAGGTGGGGGCGTCCTGCATCGCTAGCCCTCAGAGCCATCTATTACAGAGTTTGGCCAACTCGGCTCCATGTAGGTAGCAATATGGCGCTTGTTGCTTTGTTAGGCAAGCACTAAACAAAGGAATATACGCCATGTTGTGCCCAAATAAACCGAGTTGGCCGAAGTCTGTAAGCCCTCCCCTCCGGTCCCCAAAACAACAGCAATAAAAACAACAGCATAATATTACAGAGAGTTCATAAAGGAGTCACTGCTATGTTTAATAAATAGCCTGGCAAGTAGCACAACATATTATAACAAGTTTATTATTGATACGTATAGGCTATAGGCCAATTATACGATCATGACAAGGGAAATAAAAGAAGCAATAGTAGAGTAACCGGTGCAATATCTAAGTCTGGTCGCATAACTCCATCCAAAATGACATCGTCATCGTCATCGTAATTCTGGGTAGTCCACTTCATAATAACAATTGTAATAATAATAATAACAATAATAACAGCAACAACAATATTATCAATAATAAAAATTATAATACTGATAATATTAGTAATAATAATAATAAAAATGATAAAACAGATAATACTACTACTAATAATAATGATAATAATGATAATTATAATAATAACAATAATAATAATACAAATAATACTAGTAATAATAATAAATAAATGAATAGATACCATAAACAACCAAAGCCGAAGAAAGATGGATCGTAACAAGTTAAAGAAGGAGTCTTATCATCAGGCTGATATGATTATCATAAAAGGAAACAAAAGTAAAACCAAACTATAATGCAAAATATCTCAAACAATTTATGCAGCAGGGCAGACTGAAATCATTGAGCATGTTTTATAACCTTGCAAAAGTATTAACATTTTTTAAAACAGATTAAAATCTTAAATTGTAGAGGTAAATGAATGAAATGCAGCATAGTATGCTGTAAGTAATGACCTTGCTTACACAACTATACAGCATTTTGTTTGCCGCATATCTGAAATGATCTATGACGCAGATAGTTTTCAAACACTTTACAATTCCAACAGAACTTTACAAAAGCCGTGCAGCAGCTACTTCTTAAGAAAACCAAATTCAAGAAAAGAAAGATAACAAGTGAGCAATAACAAAAATGTTAAAGCCACTGCTATGTAGCACACCGCATCTGAAGAATAAAAATAACTCTTTATACTGGCATATTATGTGTAAGTATATAGGTCAGGTGCAATCGCTAATTGAATATAATGATAATGATTAAAAGCAACATACAACCAAATTTGAAGAATAGTGGATCAAAATGTTAAGTTTTCTTTCAGTCGGGCTAAAATAATTATCATACAGGGAATAATCCTAACTATCTATGCCGCATAAATAGATTAAAATCATTGAACATGTTCTTTAACTTTGCCAAAATACCATCATTTCTAAACATGGATGAAAATCTTTCATTTTATACAGCTGCTTACAGCATAATAAATTTGTACAGATTCTAATAAGTTGCTTCATTTTACTGCAGTCTGCGTTTTTAACAGTTACAACCGCTGACCTGAAGTTTGAAATAACTTTTACAAGCATAACGAATTACAAAACACTAAAAGACATTGAGAGTAAAACAATCCTCATCGTAAAAAATAGAAATAAGGAATTACACATGGAGAAGAAAACATTCTGACCTAAATTAATGGCTTTTATCAACCAGTGCCCCGCCTTATAAGGAGTTGAAGCGATTTATTTGAAACAATCGCAAGTTAAAATCAATCGCAACTGTGTACTTAACATAGGCCTAGGCATAGGCGTACGAGAAGGGGGCTGCTGCAGCCAACCCCCCCCCCCGGATTTTGAAAGTGCAGAGGTGCCCGAATATCCTCATATTCCAGTCATTATATGCCGAAATACGTTATTTTTATGATCTTTCACAACGGAATGGCACAATTATTTTTGGTCGCTAGCTTCGCGCGCTCGTAAATTAAAAAAAGGAAAGTTGCTATATTTTTTACAACAAAAAGGCCATAGGTGCCGTAACAGGGATCAAACCCCCAACCTTCGCGTTTCCAGTTTCCATTTCATTTTTTTATTCATTGCGGGGGTGGGGGAGGTGCTTTTCGTCGAAAAGAGATCCGCTTTTTAAAGATGGCAATTAAAACCATAATATCCTATCGTTACCCTAAAGTTTCCCGTTAACAGTGGCGTAGCTAGAGTGTAGCCATTGTGGGAGCACTGGCACCATTGGAGGCACAAGTCTTTTGGAATAATCTTAAAGCTAATCTAAGAAGCCGCTGGTGGAAGAGGGTTGGGGGGGGGGGGGGGGGGTTGCCGGAAGGGGTCCAACCGTCTTCTTTCCTATTCCATTTTCTTTCTTTTTTTCTTATTTTTTCGCCATCCGATGAGGGAGGGGTGGGGGCGTGCCCCCCCCCCCCCGTTGCTACACCTCTGCTCCTGATGAATTCGCCTTTTTTTAACAGGAATTATGAACCCTATTTCATTTTTCGGAAATACGAACCCTATTTCATTTTCGGAAATACGAACCTTATTTCATTTTCGGAAATACGAACCCTATTTCATTTTCGGAAATACGAACCCTTTTTCATTTTCGGAAATACGAACCTTATTTTATTTTCGGAAATACGAACCCTTTTTCATTTTCGGAAATACGAACCCTTTTTCATTTTCGGAAATACGAACCTTCGGAATTATGAACCCTTTTTCATTTTCGGAAATACGAACCTTCGGAAATATGAACCCTATTTCATTTTCGGAATTATGAATCTTCGGATAAACGAACCTTCGGATAAACGAACCTTCGGAATAACGAACCTTCGGAATAATGCAACAAATGTTCGGAATTACGAACCCTTTTTCATTTTCGGAATTATGAACCCCCAGGCATGGGAAATTAGTGTTTCGGAAATACGAACCTTCGGAAATACGAACCTTCGGAAAAACGAACCTTCGGAAAAACGAGATGCCCCCGATTGATTGATTGATATACATTTATTTCCATATACATCATAAATTTACAGTCTTTTAAAATCTATGGTCACATGAAATTATATACAAGGAAAAAGGGTTCCTCAAATAAAATGATTATACAATGAATATACATATGCAAACAATGCATAGTGGAAAGCAGCAGGCCAACCAATGAGAAACAAAAAAATGAAAGGGAAAGAGAGGGAGAAAGAGAGAAAGAGGAGTGAGAAGATATAGTTGCATTATGAAGCTTAATAACTTGTCCAATATGCTCACACAAAAATCTACAATTATTCCATTACTAGTGGTATCATCATTTGCAAATCTCCTCACCATACCAGAAGGGAAGGGTGTCACAATAATGCGTTTCCAAATTACCTTCCATGTACTTCAATTGCTTCATCATTGCTGATTGCTGTGGTATAGGTTGTGTCATAGATTGTGGTACTGGTGGTTGTTGTTGAGGTGGTTGCTGCCGAGTTTGTGGTTGTTGAGGTGCTGGCTGTTGCACTGGAGGTACTCTGTGGGGATGTGGTAGGTCGGTCTGAGGGAGATCACTGCCCACCATTGCAACTTTTGAGGCAAATTGGGCCTGTATCCTTTTTGCATTCTCGCTTGAAGTTGACTGCAAAAATTGTTACACAAAATTCATGAGCAGTGTTCCACATGCATGCATTCAATCACTTGATCAATCATTTGTGAAAAATCAGAGAAATCAATAGAAAACATTATGTAAACTGTAGAATGGTGATAAGCCACTGCTAAATTTTGGTAATAACTCTGAACTACGATACAGGGCCCATTATAGGCCTAAGTGCGGACCACATCCAACATTACAATACGACCTCTTCCAAAATACCTTCCAATTGTACATCAAATGAATAAATATCCACCAAAAGGTTGTAATTCTTACTCATTCTATTGCGATATTGTCAAGGCCATGACATGACCTATGTACTTATGACTCCAAATATATTTCATAATCTCAATATCAATGCAACAAAGTTGGAAAAGAATCTGGATTGTTGCAGATATACAATTCACATATATGCACAAACTGACATCAGACTTGTTAACTTTGAGTCTGAACTACCTCTAGATATTTTTTACTAAGTAATCAATATTTAAATCATGATAATTACGGGTAGCCCAAGCCTCCCATAATACATGTATATGCATCATTAAGTGCTTGGTGGCCAAAATTTTGGGAAATGTGAAAAATAATTTGTGAGCTTTATCATTCCTTTCATTTCACTTTGGAAGAATATCATAGCAGAAATGTCCCCTGAAAAATATTGCCCTTCAAATGCTCTCATATTTGAAATATGACGAGAAATAACTGAAGTGTTCAGGCTGAACAGTCATACCACATTGTTTGTGTGCAGTCGCACATACCCATTTATGTGTGCAACATATGTGCTTTTTCTGCGAGACTGGGTCAATTTCTTATCATTTTGATGATTACGAAACCTCACTGTAAACCAATTGTATTGTAGACATGACTAACCTTTCCCAATTGCTTTGCAGTTTCTTTCACAATGTACATTTAATCACATTACCACAAACCTACTCCATCTTTATAATCATCACAAATGTCCCTTGAATATAACACTGATTCTTACCACTGGGGGTGTGACATTTGTACTTGACCGACCTGAATGAGTTTGCCCGGTATTTAACCAAACTGTGAAAAAAATAATGCAATGAAATAATGTCAGTTTTACTATATCTCAACCAAACCTATTTTCAAACACAATGGTATGTAACAGTGTATTTGTTTGCCTCTATTTGGGAGTGTGTATTTTCTATTTGTGAATAAAGAATGAACTTCATAAACATTCTTTGATTTATTTAATTTGTCATTTACACTAGCCCAGTAAGTAGCTGGTTAGTTGTGGTTTGGTTTGGTTAGGTTTGCTTTTTTTTTGTTTAACATTGTGTTCAGCTGAGACTAAATCTGTGCCATAGTTTAGGGGCCTGGTGCATTGGTCTGGGTGCAAAGGATATTAAAAAACAAGATGAATGCTACCTCGGCTGCAATATATATGCCTTTATCTCATTTCAATTAATTGTAAAGGTTTGTTCACATATGATGTGGAAAACCACCTTCTTTTTTTCAAGTTTAAATGAAAGGCAAGTGGGATGAAAACAGTAGCGCACAGGAAAAATCCTACGCGTACTCACTTAGCCCTAGAATGCAATAACTGTATGCAATCATGGTCTAAAATAGACTAAAATAATTATTTAAGTAGAACAGGCTAATGAATACTAAATTGACCTCCATGATATTATTGGACTTGATGAATTATCAAATCTGATCTAATCATGTGTGCCTGCTTTCAAATGATTTCTTACTCATAGTTGCATTGAACGATGCAAGCACATCTTTCGATGTGTCAGAATCCGAAATATGTAAAATGCTGATTAATAATGTTCATTGACTGCCACGTTAACCGAAAGAGGACATAAAATCTCCTGATCCAATTATAGAGCGTTTTGTCTCGATGTCGAATTGCGATGAAGTCCTCAGCACCCTTGAAAGGGTACAACGATGTCCCAAAGTCAAGACGACTACGAGTCTTCCTAACGATCGACCTAGAATATTGTAAGAGTGTAATTTTGCAACGCCAGGTCGAAATTCCAGTAGAAACCAGTAGAAATCAGTCAGGCTATTTTACTGGTGTCTACTGGTTTTAGGATTCTAATTTTTTCTACAGGAATTTGAACAGATTCCAGCAAAATTCCCATAAAATCCATTAGATCTCACTGGTGTGAAGACCAGTATAAACCATTAAAATATCTACTGGTTAAAAGAACGGTATGAAAATACAGTGTCAAATTGATAGAAACCAACAGAAACCATCAGATTCAACTGGATAAGACCAGCAAAAACCATCAAAAACCAACTGAGACTCAAACTGTAAGAAACCAATAGAAACCAGAGTAGTCTACTGGTTTTAAAAAGGGCTGTATTACCAGTAGAAACCAATAAGAACCAGCAGAATCTATATGGTTGATATGAAGGGTATAAAATCAGAGTCAAACCGTAAGAACCAATAAGAACCAGTACACTCTACTGGTTTGAAGAAGGGTGTCAAAATTACAGAGTCAAACCAATAGAAACCATTAGATTCAACTGGATTGAAGACCAGTAAAAACCATCAAAAACCATCAAAAACCAGCAGAGACTCTGTGGTTCATATTAAGGGTATTAAATCAGAGTCAACCCGTAAGAACCCAATAGAAACCAGATTAGTCTACTGGTTTTAAAAAGGGCTGTATTACCAGTAGAAACCAATTAGAACCAGTAGACTCTACTGGTTTAAAGAAGGGTGTCAAAATTACAGAGTCAAACCAATAGAAACCATTAGATTCAACTGATTGAAGACCAGTAAAAACCATCAAATACCAGCAGAGACTCTGTGGTTGATTATGAAGGGTATGAAATTAGAGTCAATCCCTAAAAAATGATAGAAACCAGAATAGCCTACTGGTTTGTAAAATAGCCGTATTACCTAAAGAAACCAGTTAGAACCAGGAGACTCTAATTGTTAAAGTGTGTTAAAATACAAAGTCAAACCAATAGAAACCATTATCTTCAACCGGATTGAAGACCAGAAAAACTATTAAAAACCAGCAGAGACTATGTGGTTTATATCAAGGGTATTAAATCAAAGTAAAACCATTAGAAATCAATAGAAATCAGAATTGTCTACCTAGTTTGAAAAGAGGTGTATTACAAATAGAAACCAATGAGAACCAGGAGTATTTACTCCTTACTAAATCAAAAACTAGCAGAGTGTATAGTACATGTATTCAAAATAAATAATACAGAGTCAAACTCGTATTAGAAACCCAGTTAAAACTAGTATAAAATATACCAATTGAAACCACTGTATCATCAATTGGCGCATTTGCTTAGTGGAAAAGATACCAGTTGAAACTAGTATATCCGATTGTCACAAACCTTGTGCCAGTTTTCCAACTTGGTCTTTCCATTATGTTTTTCCAATGCCATCTGTTAATGGAAACGGCAGTTTTCCATAATGCCTTGGTCCAGTTCCATACCATGCACAATTAACTTTTTTTCCCCAGTTGTCCGCTGGCTCCAGTTGGAAACCAGTAGAATACCAGTTGAGACCAATAGAAAGCAGTTAATTTGCATAATAAATACTGGGTGCTTGTGTATTCATGTTTTCATATTATTTATTCAAATTTGCAGTACATTTCTTCATTGTTGATGATTTAGTGTACTGCATAATGTTTATCAAATACAAAGATGGGTCAACAAACGAATACTAGAGCAATTCATTCACTGGTATCAATTACAGGTAATTAAACAGTAATTAAGGAAACACTAACCAGGAACTAAAATACGTTCATTCAATACAAGTATATGGACGATGCCCTCTATGCACAAGTAACAAAATATTCATTAAATGTTTGAGAATACCCTTGTCATCAGTAATTTTGGTCCCATTTACGTCTAGGCTGCTGGGTAAGACATGACATGATTTGATTTAGGAATAATGTGCTTGACATTCTGCCACAATTTTTTTTTTCTCTTTGCTATTCCCTATACTCATATCTATCTGAGAGTGATAATATCTTATTTCTTTTTTTCAAAAGATAATTCACCTTGTCCTTCAGTTCTATGTACCAAGCCCATGATGTGTCACCACCTTTCTTAAGCGCCACATCATAGGCATGATCTCTTTCAAGCATTGTTTCAATTATATCGTCATTAATGTAAGGGCACGCATTATTTCGTATTCTTTTATCACATAACAGTATATGTTTATCAACAACAAGCATAAATATTTATGCCACGTCTCCCATGCAATGTCAATATCATCAAAATTTACATATGATCTCCATGGAAATTTTTTTGAAGATCATATTATAACATCATAGATTTTTTTAATATAAACATTATTAATGTATCCAGATCCAAATCCAAATCTAAGGTTACAGGCTTAAATAGTCATAATTGACTGACATAGGCCTAAAAACAAAATAAAACAAAACAAAACAAATCTGGGCGTTGTGGCGTGCGCCTGTAATCCAGCTACCAGTGGAAGTTATAAACTGATTCAGCGGACCCAGGTTCGAGACTGAGTCACGTCTTTCGGATGGTGACGTTAAAGGTTGGTCCCAGACGTAAATAATCCTATCTGATTGATACACGTCTGTAAACCCCAATTACACACATACACACTCTCTAAATAGTCATAAATGACTGATATAGGCCTAAAAACAAAATAAAACAAAATAAAATCTCACTTCAAAATATGCAAAGTCTTCAAAATTCCATTGCACTTTGGAAGTATTGCAGACATACCAGAGTGACTTTGTTGCTATTGCCACTGGTAGTTACTAGTACAAGAGTTTCATATCTTGTAACTAACATACCAAGGTCAGTTAGTTCAACTGGTTATACTGGTTTCTCACTGGTCTAAGTGGACTTGTAGAAATTTCTTTCTGGTATTCTACTGGAATCTATTCACTTTCCATGTTGAAACCAGTAGAATTTCTTTTCTGGTTTCATACTGGAATCTATATTGAAACCAGTAGAATGTCCTTATGGGTTCTTTAACTGGAAATATATTCACTTTCCATATTGAAACCAGTGTAATTTCCTTCTGCATGGCTTTCTACTGGAATTTATTTCCATATTGAATCAACCAGTAGATATTTTCTTCCTGGTTTTCTACTGGAATCTATTCACTTTCCATATTGAAACCAGCAGAATTTTTTTCTGGTTTTCTACTGGAATCTATTCACTTTACATATTGAAACCAGTAAAATTTCCTTCTGGTTTTCTACGGGAATCTATTCACTTTACATATTGAAACCAGTAAAATTTCCATCTGGTTTTCTCCGGGAATCTATTCACTTTACATATTGAAACCAGTAAAATTTCCTTCTGGTTTTCTACGGGAATCTATTCACTTTACATATTGAAACCAGTAAAATTTCCTTCTGGTTTTCTACTGGAATCTATTCACTTTACATATTGAAACCAGTAAAATTTCCTTCTGGTTTTCTACTGGAATCTATTCACTTTACATATTGAAACCAATAAAAAAAATCTGCTTTTCTACTGGAATCTAGTTCCATATTAAAACCAGTAGAAAATGGACCAGTAGAAACCAGTAGAAAATGGACAAGTAGAAACCAGTAGAAACCAGTAGAAACCAGTATAAGGTTCTACTGGTTTTATCCTAATGGTTTCTACGGGAATTTCGACCTGGGACGTTCTGTTCTATCAATGTCACAGTCAGCTTTCCATACTCTGCCTCATTTCAAATGCCTAAATTCTTCTCTTCATTCAAACATTGCCTCTTTTGTCCTTTCCTCATCAAGTATTCAGGACATGTGTTCTGTCTTCTATTTTCTTTCTAGTCATTTTCTATTGGTTCTCCTTTCCTGTAAGACCATTCTATTTTTATTGGACTTGTCCATTCTCTGTTATCATTGGTTACTCTGTAAATATATGTGAGTTTTCTATAATCATGTATTGTCCTTCTTTCTGACCATTACAATGGGATTTGCCCAAGGACTATAGCTCCCTTCAATGATGTTGCGTTGGATCATCAATGTAAAGTTTCAAAGTTATAGTAGACATTCACCCGACAATCAAACACCCAGGAACCTAAACCAGACAAACGAAGCATCAGAAGTAGCACCAAAATAATTATAAAATTAAAATCTAAAATAGTAACTAAGATGGAGCCTAAATAATGATGTGTACATGATGAAGTCCTGTAGTGCTCTGGTTTATTATTCAGTACTACAGACTGCTCTCTACAGAAAACTCACATATATTTACAGAGTAACCAATGATAACAGAGAATGGACAAGTCCAATAAAATAGAATGGTCTTACAGAAAAGGAGAACCAATAGAAAATGACTAGAAAGAAAATAGAAGACAGAACACATGTCCTGAATACTTGATGAGGAAAGGACAAAAGAGGCAATGTTTGAATGAAGAGAAGAATTTAGGCATTTGAAATGAGGCAGAGTATGGAAAGCTGACTGTGACATTGATAGAACAGAACGTTGCAAAATTACACTCTTACAATATCAATACGCACAGACTTGATAGCCGAACTAAAGAAAGCTTGTTACCAGCTTGAAAAGCAAGCGTACAACCTACAAAAAAATAAAACTATGTCGACTAGAATCCAACTGGTTGGTGTTTAACTAGTACATGTACTTGAAACAAGGCCAAAATCACAGAGCCTGCCAACTTGGACTCAGTCTCGTGAGCAGATTTTTGTCACATTAACTATATACATGCAACTTTGATTCATTTCGAAACCGCTGATAATGAATCAATACTGGCTTAATAGCGTCTGGATTAATCGTATAGGCCTACAACTCAGAAATTTATGCTTCACTGCTTATGACTGAAATGTTTGCAGTATGTATATGCGACTTGTCAAAACGAGACGGTGTCCCTCTTTTATGATTTCATGTTGTTCGGTATGTATGTGCTTATCTCCATTTCTAACTTGGCAGTTTAATGTTGTATTGATAATTTTAACCTATTGAGCCCATAACACCATCTAAGTTTAACTCCAGGTCTTTTACATGCTTGATACAACATGCAATCTTAATACATAATTGAAATCTATTGATTTGTTGCTCTATAACAAGTGACATCATAGCTGGTTTCCATGTAAGCTAGTTTACAAATTAATAACATACTTATGCATAGAATGCATATCAACTGTTTAGCGTTGTTGCATTTGCTTATAAATGACATAGCAGCTCAATGAATGCAGATATTTTGTTGGTTGTGTCACATGCTTTATTATGCAGTTGCTAAGCATTTCAAGCTGGTGTCTTATGTGTAGTGGATTTTCACTCTTGTTTGGACTCTAAAAACCAGATTGTAAACCACTCTTTTCTTCTTTAGGAAGTTTTAACTTATATTTTTTACCATTCTGTGTTTGATATTACATTTTTAAATAAATGCAGTGTTGTCTTTGGGGATTAGATTAGTATTTTCTAAAGATATGATTGGGTATGATGCATATACATCTTAAACAAAAATGCCAGTCTTGCCAGATGACTTCTATTACAATAATGAGGTAGTAGACAATGAACTTGAAATATTCAACCAGGATTGCTTCCATCAGGATTAGGGTTAAATCTGATGATTGTATGAAGTTGATACATGTAGCCATGCTCTATATTTACCTTGGATCAGACCAAAATTTCAAAAGGGGAAAATCATGATATTTCAATAATTATTATTCTGTGATAGATACCAACATACAGGACCCAAATTAGACTTGGTCTAAATCAGCAATGATTTTCCTAGTCTTACCTGGTTGTGGAGGTGAGATGTAGTATGGTGGTGTGGTTGGTTGATATACCTGTGGATATGACTGTTGATGAAACGGCCTATGTGCCATCTGCTAAAGATATGCCATAAATCCAAAATACAATTATTCCATCGGGGTCAAGTTTGGGAGCGAGTACAGTTAAAATTATGAAACGGGGTTGGGTTAATTTGCTAATATGAAAATATTGTGCAGTTTTGATAAACGTCATTCCATTAGTAAATGTGGATAACAATATCAACAGAAGCATGGCTGAGAATGGAAAACGGTCATATGTCAAGAGGAGTCCTTATATCCCTATATCTTATTTATATTTTTCAACAGCTCTGTCAGAGGTTTTTACAGCAAAATCGCAATCCGAACACCTTTTCCATCACCAAAACATGAACATGGTGCAAAACAACTATAGGAAGAAGTACATGAGGGTCATTTCTTGTCAGATCACCTAATGGGTTGATGTGTACCAATCACTTAAAAAAATAATTTGTGTACAGCTAGAATGTATAAAATCAACCTCAAAACACTTTATCTGGCCTTCAGTGGGTTAACAGATAAGGAGTATGGAGTAGGAAGAAAATGAAGGAAAACACTGAACCCCCTCGCGCGGAACCGTACTCAGAGTTGGGTTCTGTGCGGACCGTTATTCTTTGCGAGCGTGTTTGGGTGCGTTGACTAGTCTGCTCACAACTTGATGTACCGTATTGTTTGTTGGGAGTATATTTCAACTTGCAATAGCTCTTTATAGAATCAACATGTGAAGTTCATATTCTGAATACAGCATATATATCGACATTGAAGCCCTAACATACAGACGAAAATATTTTTTGGTGATTGGTACACTTTAAACGATTCTAGGACAACTACCCCCCTACGACAATTACCCCTCAGGACAACTACCCCCCAGCACAATTACCCCCCAGGACAACTACCCCCAGGACAATCCCCCCCCCCCGGAAAAATTACCCCCCCATAAAATGACGATTACCCCGATATCCCCCCCCTCCAAATTTTTTATATGAAGTAGAAAAATTGTTGACATATAACTTGACCCAATTTAATCTCCAGGTTGTGTGACACTCAAGGTAAAAATCAAGGTTAAAGCAATGATCAAGAAGTCATTGATCTTTATGTTGTTCAGACATGGAAAAAGGTGGCGGAATTAGATAGCTTGCATAATTACCTTTCTAAATAGGTAAATATCAATAAAACTGACATGGTAGTTAATGAGATATGGTCATTTCAAAATTGAAAAAAAGAGTATCCATATTTGGCCAACATGCCATCTGGATTTCCCTGGTTTGAGAGCAACATCAACACAAGCAAGTACATGTGTAGGGGGTGTAGATATTATTAATAGTGGGTTCTTCTATAGCGCACATGTCTGTCAGACTTGACACTCCTGCTGCTCCACAGTTATTACCCTGGCTTTAGCATGTTGGGGGGGGGGTGACTTACTGGGTTTACAATTGGCATTGCTCCTGTCATAATGTACTGTCCTCCACTTTTTTTATTGTACTGCCCTGATGCTGCAGCAGCAGCACTGGACTGCATCATCTGCACTGTGTTGGCGCCTTGCTGTGTGGCTGGACCCCCAGCTTGAGGGCGATGTATGCTCTGCATCTGGGCTTGGTTCTGGTGTCGGACTGGATACACCTGTTGTGGCATTTGTTGCTGGAATGCAAGCACGGATTGAAAGAGGTTTTGACAGTTGCATTTTGCAACAGGTTTATTTGGTTAAAGGGAATACAATATGTGACCCGGCACCACAAAACCACCAAAAATTCGCAAAAAATAATTTTTCTGATTTCATCATATTTGGATAGAACAAAGTCTCAGCTTTAAAATGATATATGACTCATAGCCTATAATTAACGTAAATAGAACCTACTGGTACTATTTTTCTTGTTCACATTGATTAACCTATATGCAATTTGTTTTACAAAGAACTTAGATACTCGAAGAAGCTTGACTGGGGAGGAATTTTTAATTTGTAAACAAATCTTTAGGCATTTTTACTCCCAGTGTTAAAGATCGTATGCTCGATCTGTAATGAAAAACACAAGTCAGAAAAAATTGGAACCAGTGGGATTCGAACCTGTCATCTACTGCTTGCCGGGCAGCGACTTAACCACCAGGCTATTCTGGTTCACGGCCAAGTCACGATGAACTAGAATCAAATACCCAAGATCCTCTTCTTTCTGACTCATTAATATTCAAACAGTCCGCCGTAGACAATGGTTAATAAAAAAAAAAAAAAAAAAAAAAAATGCCTAAAGATTTGTTTACAAATTAAAAAATTCCTCCCCAGTCAAGCTTCTTCGTTTATTAACCATTGTCTACGGCAGACCGTTTGAATATTAATGAGTCAGAAAGAAGAGGATCTTGGGTATTTGATTCTAGTTCATTGTGACTTGGCCGTGAACCAGAATAGCCTGGTGGTTAAGTCGCTGCCCGGCAAGCAGTAGATGACAGGTTCGAATCCCACTGGTTCCAATTTTTTCTGACTTGTGTTTTTCATTACAGATCGAGCATACGATCTTTAACACTGGGAGTAAAAATGCCTAAAGATTTGTTTACAAACTTAGATACTCTTTCCTTGCTCACATGAATAATCTTGATCGTTCGTTAGCAACGAAATCCTTTTCAGACTCTGTTTCGTCATCGAAATGGAACTTAAAACTGCTCTGTAATTTGCTTTCGCGGCTATTGATGAACTGTAATATCAGTATTATGAGATTGCTGAGAATTTATTCTTCCTATCAGTATGAAAATCATTAGGGAAAAGCTAATTTAAGGCCTGTGAGATTGCAGTGATTTTATGAGGGTGAGCGGTAGGTACCGATTAAAAAAAATCATACAGGAAGGCGAAGAATTAGGAAGAAACCGAAGCTGTGCGCAAAAAAAAGGTCTAGAAAAACTGTTAAAAAGTAATCTTCTACTGTGTTTTAAGCTTCCAGATTTTGATATAAGGTACAGAAAAGAACGATCTTTCAGAAAAACCGAAAGTCTGAAAATAAAATTTTCCAACCCAAATTTCCATTTCAGCTGTTCACACAAAATCACAGGTTGCGACTTTTTGGTGGTTTTTGTACTGCCGGGTCACATATGGAAGAAAAAACGATTTCCAATTTTTGTGAGGAAAACATTTTGTAATTTGCGATATGAAAATGAGAAAATAACCGCAGTAAGGACACCTATGGTAGCTAGGTTTTTATTCTATTCTACTGTTTGGCAAATACCAATTATTTGTATTCCTAAACAGTACCGGTTTGATTTAGATCTGTGAAATCATATTTTTGTCATTACATTGATTTTCGACCTGGGCATGAAGTCAGTAAAAACAACAAGGAGCAGTACAGACAACGATCAAAGCACATGAGGGCAGAGGGTAATTTGTTTGAAATACTATGCAAATAGTTATGAAACATTCTTTAAAGGGAAAATTCTTATGATGAAAATTGTAAACGAGGAATATTTTAAGGGCTGATCATGAAGGCCGACATTGTAATTAGAAACCTGAGATAATTTGGTAGTCTTACCTGATATCCACGAGGCAGTGCTTGCCGAGGCGTCTGGAAGCGCACTTGACTCATGTTCATTATAGGGGGTGCACCAGGGTTAGGCTGGTTGGGCAAGATACCTTGCTGGGGTGACGCGGCCATGGCAGGCTGGCTTGGTGCTCCTTGCTTGCTCATATCATGGGTGAGTGTGCTGACAGCCACTGGGCTGACTGAGGGGGATGGAATACGTGGGTTCTGTGACAGTACAAGATGCTGGGGCTGTGGTGGCTGTCACAGAGATAAAGGTATGCGTTATGAGCAAAGTAGAAATCAATATTTTGTTCACAGGAGCTTTTTATAAAAATGAGAGTTTCTTCCTGAAAATTTTCTTCTTTGTGCCATACAAACATGATCCGCTCCTTTCTGTTTCCCCTTCTTATCAATGGTGAGTGTAGCATGTAGCAACATGCACGTACATAAACACACACAAGAAAAATCCACTGAGTTTTGTTACAGTATAATGAACCTGATATTGAATGTGATCGAGTGGAAAATATATAGTTTGAATCATGTCTCCCAAAACCAAGACAATCTAACACCACAATAACGTTACTCCTGGGACAGCCTCCTGCCCTGACCTGTTGGAAACCATTGGGCTGCTTGCCCTGGGTTGGAAAGATCAGGAAGCATTTATGCCTAGTTCACATTTGCCGCGGACGCCGTGCGATAAAAGTGTCTACGATTTTCCGTTCGATTTTGTGGGCATCGTACGTCGCTAAGGGCTACGGCATTTGTGTTCACGTTGTCTACGGGCATCGTGCAATTTAATTGTTCTTCGGGGCCTCGGGGGCAACCCGTCTAAATTCCGTACGGGCATTGTGCGATGTCAATGCAGTTGCCGTACAGTCTCCACAACCTCCATGAGGAAATTGTACGGAGCCCACACGGCTCCTGTGGCAAGGCTTCACGGAGGTGGTGCGGTGACTGTGCAGTCGCCGTGCCGTTCGAGGATCCCAATCCCCAGCAATAGGGATTATGTGTACATATTTCATATTTTACGGGTACTGCACGGGCAGCGAGCGGCAACCTTGCGATAGCTGTGCGAGGGCCGTGCGAATGTACAATCTCCTTACAATATTTTTTTTGCCTCCATGTCCACCAAAAATCGTGCGTTTGCTGCATGATCACGCTTGGCCATGAGGATTGTGCGATGTCACCTACGACATGTCTACGGGCTACGGTCTTACGATTTTTAAAAATTTGTCAAACTCCTCGATAACAAATCGTAGAGGCTGCAGAGCCTGTGAATCCGCACAAAAATCTTACAGCCTTACAGGGGGATATGGGCAGTTTACGGGCTCTGTAGACACATCGCAAGCCAAATGTGAACTAGGCATTAGGGCAATTCCATGAAAAATGTTCACTTTAGTAAAAAAATGAAGTTTGCAATTGCACTTAAACTCTCAAATATTCTTGAAAAGTAATGTATAAATGTTCATTTTCCAATAGACAAATCATTAAACTGACAAATTTTCGTATTTTTTTCCACCAGTGAAAATCTAATATGATGTATCGCAATAACACAAAAATGTGGCTATTTTTGAAGAGTTTATTCTTCCTGTCTCTAATGAAGGTCTAAAATCTACTGGAGGTCTCCTTCAACTTTTAAACAGTAGTTCAGTGTACATATCAACAGAAAATCACAGTGAATGTTTATATCATTCATCAATTTTCGAGGCATTGATCCTCAAAATTGTGTGATTTCTTTATCATTAGAAGTGTCATGTCCGTTACGTTTTTCACTTAAAGTTTTCATAGCCAACAGGAAATTTGTATTTGGTTACTGTAAATTCAGTTTCTATGTTAGAACTAAATCCCCTTACATGTGTAGCAACCATTTTTCCTTACCACTGTCAATTTTCAAGCAAATGGCGTAACGGACATGACACTTTATATACGACAAGTGGCAGAAACCACATTGTGGGCTCCATTTAATAGATTGATTATTATTTTCAATTGCTTGAGGATAGTGGGATGTTTCTAGATACTAGTGACTCATAAATATAAATCTGCTTGTTATATTTAAGACACAACAACAAGCAGATTTTCCAGTTTACCCATGGAAGTCTGTAGATTTCAGATGATCTTGCTAGCCCTGTTATGTAATCCCATTCCAACATCTTGATCATGATTGATGACCAACATGCAGCAGCAGGTATGTCCCTGTTTATTTACATAGTGGATTACTGAAGCCAAGACAATGCAGTTCCACTATTGGCCATCTCCCTAGCACTTTTCCATGATAACTTAGACCTCATTTCATAATGACACTGGTTTTGTGGAAATGCTTTAGTGCATGTTGCAGATACATGTAGTTAACTTTCTTTCTTTAAAACTGATGTGAATCATTCAGGACATTTTCATGATATGTTCAAACTTTTGATCAGGTCTGGTTCATTAAGTTTTCTTTGCCTCAAAGCTTGAGACGTGCTCTACTTTGTTGTATGTTGTTGTGGTACTCTAAGCATTATATTCCATGCATTGTAGTATAGTTGTTAGATCACTAAAACCTGCAAAAAAGAACTTAGATGTGTTACTATTTAACATTTGGTAGTAGTACTGAGCTGTTAGTTTTGTCTTTTTTATGCCAAATGTTTTTTTGAAAGAAAGAAGTGAAGATATGGTTCACTTCACAAGGGTGTCATGTCCGTTACGCTAGCATATTAATACTATCTGAGAAATATTAGCCTATAAAGGAGAAAACACCATAGCATCAACTAATAATTTGTTCTGTTTTGGTATGGAGGGTAGTATTAACTAAAATGTATCATAAATTGTAGCTAGCTGGTGCAGAAGCAAGTTTGCTTTATTTTTTATATCTTGTGTAAACATTGAAAAACCAACCCTTCTAAAATTACAGAAATATATGAGATAGTACAGAATACCAGTTACATGTATGATGTGTGTCCCTATCTTTCAACCTTACTATATGAACAATAAAATATCTGCCATATCTCGTAATAAAACAAATATGTCCGCTCACAAAAAGTGGACAAAACTGTCATGTCCGTTACGCTCAATGCGTCATGTCCGTTACGCTACATTCTGAGCTATAAAAAAAGTATGCAATGTAAAACTAATCTCAAACATGAATTTATGATTACAGCATGACTTTAAGTTTTAATTAATACCCAAACCAGGTTCATTCTATCCCAAAGCTCACAGGAATTTTCATAATAAAAAGTAGGTTAAAAAGCCTTGTCCATTTTGTGTCATGTCCGTTACGCTCACAACGAGTGCATTTTCTCCACAACCGTTCAATAAAATGATGTGAAATTTCATGAGTATATCCCTGATAGTCAAATGTGTCTGATAAACTCAATAAAAATTGTTTGGAGACTGCCAATTCTATTGTGTGATGTTTTGAATTACAAAAAACTGTCTGAATGTCATGTCCGTTACGCTGGAATTGACCATTACTGATGTATAAGGACAAACAGGAGCAAAGTGTAATTCAATTCGATAGTTTTAATATCCAGGCTGCATGGCCTTTTCTGTTTAACTGGTAATTGTTTCTACACCAAAGCCAATTACATTTCATAATATTAGGAATCTGAGAAAGATTATTCCTCTTCATGACATTATCCAACATGAAAAAGAGTGATATTGCCTATCCTTCATGAGATTATCATTATGAAAAAAAGGGAAAAAAATTAATGACAACATTCTTGGGAAACTACTCTTTCTAGTGTTAACATTTAGAGAAGACACAATTCTTCACCACAGTGTTTCTTTATTTACCACTCTAAACTGTAAGTACATGATTTAGAACGGGTTATGTATCCGGACAGATACGGTAATTTGAACAAGTTTGCATGCTATTTTCCAAGAATCTTTAAGGATATAATTTAATTTTGTAAAATCTGAAAATCATGGAAATTAGACATATTTAATGCGTATGTTTATCAAAATCTAACATCAAAAGAGACGGCTTTACTTTTGGGAAGTGTCCAGACACTCAACCCTCCCCCTCCCCCATCCTACCTGAACTTTTGGTTTCTTCAAGATGAAGTCTACACTCTTCAGATTTAGAGGCTGAACAATGGCCTGGATGAGAATATCAAGGGGCATAATGTTAATTCAACAAACTAATTCTAGATAATGTGATCCATTCTGTTTTCAGATTCATTTATCTACATTTCAGGATCACTGGCACTCCCAAAATGCTTCACACTTCAAGAAAATGTAACAAGTAAATTGGAAACATCTTTCTATTATGGAGGCTTTAAGCAATTTCAAAGAATTCCAGATCTGTAATCATAATTATGAAAGAGGAAATGGGAGTACCAGTAAACTAGAAAGGGTGAATACAATAATGGATTCCCAATTTTCTATAACAAGAACAAGATTAGATCTGATATACTACTATTTGAAAAGAAGTAGTGATCGACTAGCTTAAGAGTTGAATTGACTTTTCATTGTCTATAGTTGGCTCTTCACTGGTATATTTTGCAAATAATAATTTCAAAAGGATGGTTAGAATTTAACATAAGACTCATAATTCTCAGTAACAATCTGATGTACTAACATGAAATTACTATTTTGACACTTATCTGTCCTAAAATAAGAATTCACCTGTTCTAGAACAAGAAGGCCTATGTACACCCACACATTGTGTGTCCGGACAAAAATAACACAAAATAGGCTGAAAATGTTATGAATTTCAAATATTCATTGATCTTAGTGTAACCTGATGCATATATTTTTCGTAAAATCTGACGGAAAAATTGACAGGTTACTTTTAACCCATTGGATAAGATTTTATTTTGATATAATAATTAATATGCATTTTCCAGAGAGCCAGCCAGAGTTATCTCAGGCCAGGTCGAGTTATGTGTGTCCCTTATTAAATACACAGAGAAGATAGTGGACTCACTTTGTCCAGAACAATTTCAGGAATGTCTGGAAGCCCATCTGGCTTATACGTGCATCCCTTCTGGAACTGCAGGAGAAAGTCACGGTCGTATTGTTTCTTGCCCTCTGGATTGACAGGACTCCACTGGTCTGCAGATGTAAAGGACATAAATATGAGATGAATGCTACTTCGGCTGCAATATGCCTTTTATCTCTTTTCAATTAATTGTAAAGGTTTGTTCACATATAATGTGGTAAGCCGCCCTTTTTCAAGTTTAAATGAAAGGCAAGTGGGGATGATAAAAAGTAGTAGCACACAGGAAAAATTCCTACGTGTATGCACTTTTTATCCACTTGTTAACCCCTTCCATGCCACCAGATTTTTGAGCAATTGTCAAAAATTAACTTTCAATAGTTAAATATTAACTAACATTTAATGAGTTTTTTCTTGAGCAAACTAGGCAAAGATATATTGCATAGGAATAAACTTTATATTGAAGGCACAGTTTTCTGTATGAGGAAGAATTTTCAAGCCATTCTGAGCCTAAACATCTGGGCGGGATTTACCGCCCACATCATGGTAGGGGTTAAATACAGAAGTTGAGCACATTACACATATTCTGCCATGGAGTTTTGCCTCGGCGGTTTATTGCTTCATTTTCCCAAGGCATATGTGAACACAGCTTCAATGACTTCAATGTCTTGCACATCTCCATCCCAATCTGTGTGCCAAATTTCATGAGCATTGCTTGAAAAACGAGGAAGTAGTTCGATCCGCAAAATTTTAACCTGATTTATTGCCATAATATGCTGTTACCATGGCAATGCAGATTCTAACACATTAGAAAAAAATGTCTTGCACATCTTCATCCCAAGACCAATGTATGTGGCAAATTTCAAGAGCATTGCTCCAAAAATGAGGAAGTAGTTCGCTGTGCAAGATTTGCAAAGGACTGACCGACCCTACATGTATGCTGATTCCTATACCTTCAAACTTCATTTGGTCAGGGTATAAAAAGTTGGGGGGGGGGGGGGACCAAACACACACACACACACAAAAAAAATTAATTCCACTGCTAGTGGTATCATCATCCACAAATTCCACGAATCTCCTCACAACACCAGAAGGGTGGGATGTATGACAACAGGTTTTCAAATTACCTTCACTGTAGGTGTACTTCAATTGCATCTTATTGTCCTTAGGATTTGGCTTTCCTTCCTTCTTTTTCAAGTTTTCAGACTCCATATTGTCTGCCTTGTTCACATTCTCCCTGTCCTCCGTTGCGTCATAGCGATCACGCTTCTCCTCAACATCCAGCTTGGCTGTGGTGGTATCCGGCACCACTGCTACCTCGGCTTGCTCCTCGCTCACCACCAACTCTTTCTCGTTTTTCCTCTTGGCCACATCACTCTGGGGAGCATCATCAGTCTTTTCTGTGGACCTTTTGTCCTCTTGTGGCTGAGTTGTTTCTTTCGGTTTTTCTGATGGACTAATGTCTTTGGTGGGCTCCTTTGTGACTTTGGCTTTCAGTATGACATTTGCTTCCTTTCCAGGATTCTCTTGGCTGGAGGTGGGTTTCTTTTAGATATGTGAAAAAGAAGACATTTTCATGAACCAGTATAGATCCTGACCACAGCAGGAACACAATGAATGCTTTCATTTCTACAGAAAGAAGTCTAATCCAAATTAGACACTCAAATATTATTTCATTTTACCTTTAACAGTTTCCTAAAACTTTTCAATAACAATAACAAACGTGGAGAAGGTTTATGGTTCACTATGTGTGTTGGTAGGAGGAAAGGGAAAAAAGGAAATTAGAAATGGATAGACGAGAAAGGATGACAAGAGAGAAAAGAAGAAATATTCTTTCGTGACAATGGGTGAAGTCCTGAAAAGGACTGTAGACCAGATGAGATGAGATGAGAAGACTTGGTTGATGATCGATGGATGAGCAGCGATAGATTGAGTAGCGAAGGTTCACTACTCAATCGCTACTCAATCCATCGCTGCTCATCCATCGTTATAAGCTCCACCATGCAAACCTTCAAAGATCATCTAACAATAACAAATTTAAAGAATAAATAATGCTCCTGAAACGAAATGCCAATCAGCAAATATATTACTTCAATTTTAAAGAAATGGGGCCTAGAACAAGTAATTTGTTGATATATCACTCTCACCTGAACATCATCTGTCTCAAATGCATTGACTTCTTCTGAGCCTTTTGCTGTCTTCTTGTCCAGTTCCTGGAATCTCTTAATTTGACTCTTGTTCTTACTGTCTTTACCTGCAAAAACACAGGACAGACTGTTTTCAAAACGGGCTCCATAATCAAACATTGGAACACAAGAAATAATATAGGAACAAAAACTAATGGTGATGGGAGACTAGCTGAGAGAATACCTCTAGGCAACTCTGCCCCGCCACAACACAAGAAACAGATGCTGTTAATCTAAATCATGTTTTAACAAGGCTTCCAAATGTACTTGACATCACAATGTTTTAACACCAGTAAACAAAGTATCAAACCAGACTTTTTATTTATTGCCAGAGTAGACAGAAGAATTGCTACCAAACCATGTGATGAGATAACTTCAAAATCTTACTTTCTTGGGGGGCAGCAGCGGCAGCATTCTGGATCTCTGGCAGAGGAACTGTTGGTTCTGGTGTTGCTTGTTGCACTGCTGGATTATTTGCACTTGCTTCCACTGTAGGCTGTACCATTGGAGGCACTTCAGTACCATCAGTAGCATCTTGTTGCCCTGGTTGTGGCGGCTGCATTGCTGACTGCTGTGGTATAGGTTTTACGATAGGAAGTGGTTGTTGTTGAGGTGGTTGCTGGTGAGTTTGTGGTTGTTGAGGTGGTGGTTGTTGAGGTGCTGGCTGTTGCACAGGAGATACTCTGTAGGGTTGTGGTAGGTCATTCTGAGGGAGATCACTACCAACCATTGCAACTTTTGGTGCAAACTGGGCCTGTATCCTTTTTGCATCTTTGCTTGAAGTTGACTGCAAATCAAGTACACAAAATTCAGGAATTTTAAAGAAATCATACTTTCCTTTTTTATTGGGGGGGGGGGGGAACTCTGCATGTCTTCAATCACTTAAGTCAACTGGCATAAAAATATATTAAAAATGTACTCGTCACTTAGGGGTTGGTGAATCTTCTTATAATCATTAAAATTATAATTTGTCTTTACTGCCACCTATTTTACATATGAACGTTTTACACTTTGCTTTCCTTACTCTGTCTGTGATTTACATCTCTTTTGCATCTCACTTACATTTCAGCTTCATGGTTTGCATCCACTGCATACCAAATTTGTAGTTTACATCTAAAATAGTAATTGAAATATGGTGATAACATAACTTTTAAAATGTTACTCATGTATACTGACCTGCATGTATGACCTCATAGACCCTCTGAACCAAAATTCTTATTACTATGTCTCACTATTGTATCTGCTAACTAGTACCAAGTTTTAAGTTAACACTAACTAGGCCGGGGTATTTTGGGAGTTCTTATGGCCGGGGGGGGGGGGGGCCTCCCAGGACCCCCCTAAGATCTCCGCAACGGTTGACTCTGCGCGCATGAAATTTGGCACAGATGTAGATTAACTTGTGTAGAACACAATCCCGGTGTAATTTTTTCAATATTCTTGTTCGTTTTTTTTTTATTAATTATTTTATTACATAATATGCAAATTTTTTTCTCAAAATGGTAAATTTTGCTATATGAAGATGAAAATGGATTGAATATTGCCTGTAACTGGACCTCTAAGACTCACAAATACATAAAAAGAAAGAAAATCGGGTAAAACGGTATTTTATTCATTAATATTCATTAATATGCAAATTAGCTGTGACATGTGTATTACAAGCCAATAATGTATTTCTTTGTTTTTATTCTTATGTATTTCTTTGTTTTTAATCTTATGTATTTTTTTGTTTTTGAATTTTAATGTATTCTATTGTTTGCCAACCATAAAGCATATTTGTTAAATGAATATTGTGATAATAAACAAGAAATTGTAATGATTACTAGGAATGGTTACTTTTTTGCCATAGGCTAATACACACATGAATGGAGAATTTGATCATTTTGCTTGACATGTGATCAATAATTGTGATCTGACACCAGAACCGTATGACCGATCCACATAAATGAGGTATCAAAATGTGTGTGAAACATCAGGGAAAAAAGTCATGAAATTTGAGCGCGAAAGATTCAGCCGTCGCGAGGCCACGTACAAAATTCGGGAGGGGGGGGCCTCCCAGGCCCCCCCCCCCCGGCCTAGTTAGGGTTAATGGCTCCAATCGTTCAAGAGATATTGCGATGAGGCTAAAAGCCTGAAATTTCATGGTAGGCCCTAAATGAAATCTATGACCTGTGATCTTTGACCTGCTTAACTAAAGACTAATCAGTTTGCCTCACTGTGTTTTAATGTGGCATGACTAGTCTAAGTTCATAGCTTAAGTGGTTCTTGAGATATCACGATCGGAGGCTAAACTTGACCTGAAATTTCACGGTAACCCCTATGACCTTTGAACTTTTATACTTACCCCAAAATCTCATCAGATTGTCTTCCTATGGTGATAGGATACTATCTCTAGGGCTGTTGAGATATATATCGCAATAGCAAGAAAGCGGGAAGGACGGAAGGACAACCCGCAAGCATAATCAATGCCTCTGGTGTAACATTATGCCTTACGGGTTCATTTAACTGATATTCTGGACTCGAACAGAAGAGAGTAAGTAGAGGTATTTTACGTGTGTGAGAGAATGGTGTTTTCTTGAGAGCAACCAAGTGAGCCCTCTATCTGAATAAACACTATAGTTTGTCAGTTGAGTAAATCACATAAACAGGATAATAGAATACTGTTACATCTGGCACCACCTCCAGTGGACAGAGGCAAAACAACAATTATCCTTATAATAACATTAATACCATTTCCATCTCTGGCTTCCATCCTCCATGGTTTTCTTCTGGAGCCTTGAGGACATCTTTATCTAACTTCACAACCACTCGGTCACCTATCGCTAGTGCATCAGATTCACCTGTAAGAAACAAATTGTATGTAATTTCATTGCAAGTCGAGGAAAAAGGGGAAAATCATCACTAGCAGGCCGCCTTTAAAATGGCCTAACTTCAGCAAGCATCTGGCAGCATTGCAGTGTGGTAAATATCGGGGAAGCCCTATACCCCCCCCCCGCCTCATATGCCTAAATCATAGTGAATAAGAAAGAGATTAAAGGAAGGGTCGCCCTTGCGAAAAATGAGAATGGGTTCTAAATCTTGGATGGCATAATGAGGACTCGCATACATACGGCAAGTACTCTGATCAAAGTACTTATCGTGCATGATTTAACCCTTTTGCGACATAACTCCACATTTCGTGGTGTAGTTCAATTAGCTTTGATTCAGAGCCCTAAAATTATACCAGATGCATGAGTAAAAACTAGAAAGAGCAAAACTTTTTGCACACACTGTGTCCATTTTTGTTGCATGACCATATTGCATTAGATGCCAGGAATTTTTAAAAGAAGAATAAGCTTTAAAATCCCTAAATTGGCAGCACATTGAGAGGTTCAAAATGATTTTTTTTCGACAAAGTTTCTAACCATATTGTGTTCAAAGAAATTATCTTATTAGAACTATGTAGCACTGAAAGAAATTTTTTACTATTGCCAGTTTGAAGAACTTTAAATAATTCATTTGATTGATTGATTGATTTTATTTGCCAAGCCTCATACAACAATAAAAAGAATATCAGATCAAAATTAAGTAAGCCTGAACAGGATAACCCACGAAAGCTCGAGAGCTTATTTCCAGTGGGGTCCCCAACATACAAAATTAATAAGTTAAAATTGTATTATTTACAGATTGAGAAGGAAAAAATATTAAGAATAATAACAATGATAACTAGAAAGGTCGTCAAAGGCGGCAGACCCACGCCTTAGCGGAGCTATTATTCTTGAAACTAGCCATTCAAAGGGGATAACAAGAGGCACATCTACCCCCCCCCCCAATAAATTTTGCCATATCCAGGTCATAGCTTTGTGTGTCCCCACCCTTGAAAAAATTCTTCTGAAAAAGATATTTTATTAATTATTGAAACATCTCTCCCCTAAATGTAATTGATTAGACATGTCAGAGAGCGTGGCGTGGTGAGGAAAAAAATGTTAGCAATTTGTATTCAGTGTTCAGTCATGTAAGTGTTAGTAAATGTATTCATGTTCTATCTTTAAATTACATTGCAATTGGGGTTGTTGTTTTTTTTCATTGGGCTTGGATAAAATAAATATGACGACAAAATAAGTTGGATCTCGACTTCAAAATAACATGCATGCGAGGCACAGAGCTTACTCACTCAGCTCGGTCATCACCACCCATCAACAAAGTCAAAGTGGATACTGGCGTGCATGTATTCGGCGAACCTCGATCAGCCACCAAATTTTGCAAATCCACACAAATTAAAAAAAAATACAGTTTTTGTATATATTTTACAACTACAAAATCCACTCAAACAGACATAAATGAGTTATAAACTAACTCAAATCTCAAATGACAGGACCGTTATAACCCAAAGAAAAAAGTTCAATGCTACTACAAAGTCTACAGTCAGCCAGGCACAGGCACATGCACATACTCCCTGGGGTTATGTACTCCCCCGGGGGGGGTACTCACGTATATTGGGTATACGGGGACGTGCCGCTGGGAAGGGTGACTTTTTGAAGAAAGATCCTTAGACATGGGTCCCCTTTTCATTAAAAATCCTTAGACATGGGTCCCATTTTCCCCCAAAAAATCCTTAGACATGGGTCCCATTTTCCCCCAAAAAATGTTGTCCCACCCCCCCCCCCCCCCCCCCACTGAGCGACTTTTTGAGAAGCTGGCGAGACCCAAAAAAAAATTACGGGTCTACCTTTTTCACAAAAAATCCTTAGACATGGGTGCCTATTTACAGCAAAACGACCCTTGGATGTGGGTATGGGTCTGGAGTTCTCAGCCGCACACCCCCGTCCGATTATAATCTGAGTACCCCCCCCCCCCCCCCCCCCCCCCGGTGTACTCCCTAGCCCGACCAGATCGCCGTCACTTCGCGACAGCGCTGTGTACTATAGTTATGTACGTACAGCTAGCTACACAGCCCACTCATTCAGATCAACACACGCGAACGCTCGCGAGTCGAGTGCGATAGACTCACTCACGTCGAACAAACTTACCAGATTTTCACCGAAAACAATTAAAATCACGTACTACACGTCCACCAGGATAAAATAAATCACAAAAACTTCCCCAACAAAGTGGCAAGAACCGGGGAAAATAAACAGAAATGCACAGAAGATAAGAAATAGAGGAGAAGCCGTAGGGCTAGGGTAGCCTGAATCTAAATGAATTTGTAGATAAAAAAAGGTATCGCGCGCGATATAGCTAGCTAGCTATAAGCTATAGAGCCGCCTATTACTAGTATACCGTACATAGCCGCTTTCGCAGTAGTAGTTCAAGGGCGCGAAAAATCCCTTGTTGCTGGGATACGTTGGCTTTGAATATTCATTGCAGGCTCGTACGGATTTGAAGTGAAATGGCAAATAATGGGTCTAAAAGTCTTCTAAAATTCATAAACCTGAAATAGACTTTTGGTGAGACGAAGTAATGAGTGTTTTGATTGGCCAAAATATTTCTACATCTGCAGGCGAAGTTTGGGGTCATCAATCTTTCTAGTTTCTTTCCTGTCACTATCTGAACTGAAGTTCCTATACTTTACTACAGGGTCAAAACTTCAAGGTCACACAGAATGTGCAGGGTAGTGGTGTAGTGGAACGTATACGCTTGTATACGCCGTATACGTAAAAAAGAAATTGGACTTTTTCGGGTATACGCGCGTATACTTTAAAAAGAAATTTAAATTTTAAAAATATATATATAGGAAATAAAAAGAAGAATTGTATGAAATTTATGAAAAATCCGTCGAAATTCATACTCTGAGTTGTGTTCCACAGAATTAATTTGTGTTGGGGATCCATATACGCGACAAACTTTCGACAAATCAAACTTGCAGTATGATTGCGTATTATTTTTTACGTACATCCGAACCATATCCTGCCGGCCGGGCCCGCGGCGCGCGTGTGATGTGCATGTGGCGGACGGCGTGTGCCTAGCCCGAGGCCACTGGCCGGCGCGTCTAGGTAGCAAGTGTGAGGCTAGATGCTAGGCTAGGCGCGAGCTGGCTATATATGCTAGTCCTATAGCTGCTATAGGCCATCATCATTGCTCATGCGCCGTACAAAATAACGTTATTACATTTGTGGGTGCAACATCCCAATGCATTGGCCCTATAGTTTTGTTGCATAAGCACTTAGAATTGCAGAACTTTTTGAGGGATTTATTTCAAAGAACAATTCTAAACAAATATATTGTGTTCATATGTTGTTTCTCTGCAGTTTTCCTCAGTAAAATATCCAAATACTTTTGGATGTGCGTACATAATCAAGGCAATGTGAATGTTACATTGTATGAACTTCAAATACTCATCTTTGCACTTCTAAAACGAATTCAAGTCTCAAAAAGCACAACTCAGTTTTAATTAATTGTTAAACAGTTCGTTGTGTTCAATTACCAAAACTGCACTGTTTGCACATCAAAAAAAAGTTTTTAAAAATATGTTATTAACATTGGGTATGTATCTTCATGAATATTTTGCTCAAGCTCCCAACGAAATGAATAAAGATGTTGTGCACTTGTACATTGCTTGGAGGTGACAGTGTGTCTTATAAACATCTGTATTAACAATTAAATATATTACCTCATACACTTTATGATAGCACAACCTTTACAGGTGATGAGAATTTGCCGAAACTAGAACTAGAAAATCATTATTATGACGGTTTGATAATATTTGGATTAGTTTGTCATTTTAGACATATGGTTGATGCATTGATTGGTCTGAAAATACGACTCACTAACCCTCACTAATGCTTGATGCCTTTTGCAAAAACTAAGATTTAATTATATTTTGATGTGATATTTATTGTGAAAAAGATGCCTTTGAAATCGTGTTTATAATCAGGGCACTGTGAATGTTACACTGTCTAAACTACAAACTTACTACTTTCATTCACATTCTACAACTAATGCATAACTAATAACAACCACTGGCGTAGACAGGGGGCACAACGGGGCAGTATTACGCCCAAAATAAATGAAAAGCAGCCAGGGCGTCGAACTAAAATTCCGCCTAAAAAGGTGCTAAAACGTTAGAGCTTTCGCGCTTCGCGCGGGAAGGAGGAAAACTCCTCCTTCCTGCACCCACCCCTGTTATACCGTGCAATATTGCTCTAAATAATTGAAAAGCAGTCGGTTCGTCGAACTATAACTTTCCGCCTAAAAGTTTGTTTGCTACAAGCCGTTATCTTTCTCTCAAATTTGCTATAAAACGTCAGAGCTTTCGCGCTCCGAGCGGGAAGGGGATATTACCTCCTTCCTGAACCCACCCCTGTTACATACAATGCTGTATTGCGTCCAAATAACTGTAAAGCAGTCCTGACCTCGAAATACCTTTTCCCCTAAAAAAAATTACTTAAAAACATGAGAGCTTTCGCGCTTCGCACGGGAGGGGGGAAACTTCCCCTTCCCTGCACCCACCCCCTGCGGAGCAAGCACCAATTTCGCACTCTTCGCGTGCTCACAACCGCCCCCTAAAATGACATCCTGGCTGCGCGGTTGGATCCTTCACGTCTGGCCCCCCACCAGTGGGTGTCGATCCCGGGAAGGGGGGGGGTCGGTAGGGGTATATATATCCCCCAAAAATATGAGGTGGGGTAATGGCCTGTTAATGCACTAAAAATCTAGTTTTTGAAGGTTTGAAATGCGAAAATTTTCGAAAACTCGGTCGCTTTGCTCCCTCGCATAATTATTATCTTTCAGGATCTCGTAATTTCGCGCCCCCAGTAGGCCTATATTGTTCTTAAATAGCTTAAAGGGTTCAAAATTTGAAAAAATAAAGATGTAATTGCTTTGCTCGATATATCATGTATGCGTCATATGACTCCTGCTAAATATTGCGCCCCCGACGTAAGATAAATAAAGTGTTTGCAAAGGTTCAACTTTTGAAAGAAATCTCAACTTCAGGTACCCTTGCTGAATTTCTCGACTCTTTCTCAATCCTTTCAGGGTTTTCGTTAGTTGTATCCCCCGGCAGTATGCCGGAGGATACTTTGGATTCAGCAGCGTTTCGCCGCCGCCGCCGCGTCACATTCTTGTGTGCGCTCTAGCGGTCACATTTCTCGACGAATTTTTTTCAAACTTCCTGTGGACGTGTATATTGGTAAAATCTGGACCCCTATAGTTTCTGGTGATGCTGCCCCCAGTGTTCCGTCTTTTATAGGGTAAAAGGCCATATTTTTTGGGATAGTTTGTGTGCGCTCTAGCGGTCACATTTCTCAACGGATTTTGTTCAAATTTTGTATGGAGGTGTCTCTTGGTAAAATCTGGAACCCTATAGATTTTGGTGATGCTGCCCCCAGTGTTCCGTCTTTTATAGGGTCAAAGGTCATATTTTGATAGATGTCTTGTGTGTACTCTTGTGTGCGCTCTGGCGGTCACATTTCTCAACGGATTTCGTTCAAATTTTGCATGAAGGTGTCTCTTGGTGTAATTTAAAAACCTATAGTGTTTGGTGATGCTGCCACCAGTGTTCCGTCTTTTATAGGGTCAAAGGTCATACTTCAGGGCATGGCATGAGTGCACTCTGCAGGCCACATTTCTCAACGGATTTTGTTCAAATTTTGTATGGAGATGTGTCTTGGTATAATCTACACATGTTTAATTTTTGGTGATGCTGCCCTCATTGTTCCGTCCTTTATAGGGTCAAAGGTCATTTTTCCATTTCTTGCACTCTTCTACATTTCTTGACGGATTTCGTTCAAATTTCGCATGAAGGTGTTTCTTGGTGTAATCTAAAAACCTATAGTTTTTGGTGATGCTGCCACCAGTGTTCCGTCTTTTATAGGGTCAAAGGTCATACTTCAGGGAATGGCGTGAGTGTACTCTGCAGGCCACATTTCTTGATGGATTTCTTTCAAATTCTGTATGGAGAGGTATCTTGGTATAATCTACACATCTTTACTGTTTGGTAATGCTGCCCTCATTGTTCCGTCCTTTATAGGGTCAAAGCTCATTTTTCCATTTTGTGCACTCTTACTTCTGCATTTCTTGACGGATTTCATTCAAATTTTGTATGGAGATGTATCTTGGTATAATCTACACATATTTAATTTTTGGTGATGCTGCCCTCATTGTTCCGTCCTTTATAGGGTCAAAGGTCATTTTTCCATTTCTTGCACTCTTACATCTGCATTTCTTGACGGATTTCGTTCAAATTTTGCATGAAGGTGTCTCTTGGTGTAATCTAAAAACCTATAGTTTTTGGTGATGCTGCCACCAGTGTTCCGTCTTTTATAGGGTCAAAGGTCATACTTCAGGGCATGGCCACATTTCTTGATGGATTTCTTTCAAATTTTGTATGGAGATGTATCTTGGTATATCTCTCAACACATTTCTTTCAAATTTTATATGAAGATGTGTCTTAGTGAAACCTACACATGTATCTAATTTCTACACCATCCTTTTGTTTGAGGGAGGGGATGGGGGAGGGTCTTTGTCCCTCCTTCAAATCGCTGCCAGTGCCGGGGGATACATTTAGCATTGCGCGGCCCCAGCAATGCACATTTCTAGTTTTGCTCCCGATTGTAGAAGTGAATGAATAGAAAACCGCTTATCAATGCATAAAATTCGAGCTTCTCTACCGCTCAATTGCAAAATTTCCTGGGTAAACTGCACAAGAAATTGCGTGTTTTTAGGGTTAAAAATGGAAAAATTTGCCGCTCGGTCGCTCTGCTCCCTCGCTGACGTAGATAGGTTTGGGCACTCGGGGGAGGGGGGGGGGACTTCATTTTTTGCCCCGGGTGCCATAATCCCTAGATACGCCACTGGCTTCGCTCCCTTGCCGGTCAACCCCCCCCCCCCATCATGAACATGTATAGATCTATAGGGCTATCAGTATAAGGGAGTATACCCAAAAAAATATTTACCACTACAACACTGGTGCAGGGGTCAACCAATCATCACCAAAATCTAATCAATTCTTTCCTGTCACTTTCTGAACATTCCCTGAAAATTTGGTGCAAATCCGTTCACCCGTTCTCTTGTTATCTTGTACACAAACAAACAAACAAACATACAAACAAACAAACAAACAAAAAAAACAAAAAAAAAAACATACGGAGCCCTTTACATAACCCTGCCGATTTCATCGGCGTGGGTAAAAAAAAAACATACGGAGCCCTTTACATAACCCTGCCGATTTCATCGGCGTGGGTAATAATAACAACAACAACATTAAGAAGAAGAAGTAGAAGAAAGAGAAGAAGAAAGAATAATAAAGAATATGTTGAATCTCTAAAATGTACAAAAACAGAAGTATATAAAAAATTAGACAGCATGAACCTGGCAGAGAAAACAAGTGTTCTGTATTCAGGCTATTTCAATCATATACCATGTCATTCAATATGAAGTGGTGGTTGCCCGAATATCGGCACTTTGAAAATCCTCGGGGGAGGGGCTGCAGCCAAGTTGCCGAAAGGGGACGCCTTTTGCCCGAATATCAACTTTTCAATTTCTAAATTTTTGCGAGAGAGCAAATTTACTTGCTTTAAATTTTCGCTTCTCTCCTCTGACTCTCAAGTGATAGGTATTCCCTTAATTTCCTCTTAAAATGAGCAAAATATTCAATATTCTTCATATAATTAGGAAGGGAATTCCAATGTAATAAAATGTATTTTCAATACTACCTACTCTTTCTGGAATGTTAAAGTTGAAACTGCTATTTCTTGTATTACAATTATGTAAGTCAGTAACAAGATTGAAGTTGGATCAAATATAATGATTTGACCTAGTATGATATATTTTATGCACGTGATGCAATACAAGTTGTTTTGATCTTTGGTTATAACTTCAAGTAGAACGTTAATGATTTTAAATATTGGCTTAATATTTATTATTGCATAGATGGCATAAATTAAACAAGGTTATCCAAATTCAACGCTTGGAAACATTTGAAGTAATGATTATTATCAATTATAAAACGGTAAAATACAGCCCCCGATATAGCAGCTGAAGAGCTCCTCGAACGCTGCTGAGATATGTGACGACACACCCTGGACCAGTCCTGTCTAAGCAGACGATGTCCCATAACATCTTACACATTTTTCAGAGCCTATTTTGTCATCTCCTCTTCACTTATTTCTCTTCCTTCACTAGCGTCAGTCTTAATGTTAGTCTGTTGCCTCACTCTTAACTTCGTGTATGGTATTATTTTGATGAAAAATGCAGCGTTAAAAAAATAAAGGAATCAGTCACTTGTAAACAAAATAAGACGCCATTGTATTTTCAGTTGCTTGCACCGGGGCATGTTCGGCGTTTCAAGAGGGAACGAATACCATCCTGCTATTATTCGGAGGGCTTTTCAATTTGAAAGTGGGGTTTATTTCATTGATCATTGACCCTTCTCCTATGTATTTACAATCAAACGGTTTTAGCTATCAGAATCAGTTTCACTTTCCCTTTATAATGGTGTGAAATAAGGTCATGTTTAAATACACCAAACTCTTTATAATTTGATAAATAATTGCATTGCAATTACGTTCATTCATTATAGGACGTCGTCTGCTTAAGCAGGATCGATCCCGAGTGTGACGACATCAAAACATCGCTATATTTCTGGCGAATCCTCGGATATTCCAGATGCTGAGAAGAGCTTTTATTTGTGTTGTTTTTATAATCACCAGATACGCAGTTGACATAAAACTTATACGATTGCCATCTGTAAGCTTCCCAGTTTCTAGTGATATATTAATTGCCATATTTGTGATTTTCTTTGAATATCTACTTTCAAGAAAACCAGCTTTAGAAAGTTTGTTGTATCTCACCAGTTTGTTCTGTATAATTTTCAACTTCTTTTGATCTAACTTGTTTATGTCACTATACCATTCAGGGTTAGCTAGGTAGTTAAAGGTGAACATAATTATGAAATAAGGTTTTGTCAGTAATGTACATAAAGCCTTTGGAGAGCTGATGTGAATATTGTGAATGATGGAAAGACAGAATGAATGATGAGGGAGTGCTCAGAAGTTGATAAGTAGTGATTTAGGGCATAAAGGAGGACTAGAAAAGCTATACGTACATGCATCAATTCATAGACAGACAATAATCTGTCTGTTTTACAGTTGAGATAGATTTTTCCATCATCATTGATATGCAGCCTTACTCGTAGCTGGAAACAGGTAGGTCTTGACGGCCAACAGGCAAGTGGACAGACTATCAGAGTATCAGCATTCCTAAACGATTGTAGAAGGCTTTTCCACTGAAGTGGAGGTATATGTAAAAGGCTCCATCTCCCCTATATTAAAGCCGTGCGACTGAGAGCGGAGCTTGGCCGGCTAATCTCAAAGTTAAACTACGTGCAGGTCGATGCTTCATCATTATAGCTCTCTTCACTCAGGATGGGAATTTATACTCCAAGTTTGAAGACGATCCTCTGATTGAGAGCAAGTGAAGATCTCATAGAAGTGGACTCATAGATGTGAACACTTTTCCTTTGCCAAGACACTGGAATTTGACTACAAAGACACGCTTTTTACACCACTTCTCCATTCTCCACCGGCACCCTCTGAACTGGAGGCGAGTCGTACGATCATACGATCGATACGGTCACTTTCAATAATGTTCGCTTGCACTTTCGAATTTCGGCCACTTTCGGTCATGCTGATCGAGGACTTGGCAGATTAGTGTACCCAGTGTTGGCTGCCGGCTGTTCAAGAGGTGGAGCCCAGCTATATATATGTCTCCTTTCCTTTTCTCCTTTTCTATCTTTCCTTATGTAGTTTTACTTCTTTCTCTCGTTTGGTTTCTTTCCTTGTATATTTCTTTGTCTTTCTTTCTCTCGTTTTCTATATTTCCGTAATTGTATTTCTTTGTGTTTCTTTCTCTTGTTTTCTATTTTTTCTTATGTATTTCTTTCTTTTTCTTTCTATCGTTTTTCTAGCTTTCCTTTATTTATTTCCATTTTTCTTCTTTAATCTCTCATTTGCTATCTTTCCTTACGGTGTATTTCCTTACTTTTCTTTCTCTCGTTTTCTATCTGTGCTTGTGTAGGCCTAGGCATATTTCTTTGTTTTTCTTTCTCTTATTTTCTACATTTCCTATTGTACATTTCTTTGATATTCTGTCTCTCCTATTGTTTATTTCCTCACTTCTTTTTTTTTTCTCGTTTTCCTTGTGTATTTCATTTTTTCTCTCTCCTTTTGTATATTTCTTTATTCTTTTATTGTAAAGTCTACTTTTGTCTTCCTTGTGTATTTCCAGGTTTTTCTGAGTTGTTTTCTTTTCTATCTTTCCTTATTTATTTCTTTGCTTTTCCTTCAACCGTTTTCTACCATTCCTTATAATTATATAGCAATTGTATTTTCCTTGTTTTCATCATCCTTTCTGTCTACTTCCATACTTACTTTACTTTTTGGTCGTTGTTTGCATTGGCGGATCCCCCTTTTAGAGTGAAAACTTTTTTTTTTTGCTTGTCAGAGAATTAGTGTGTGTGTGTGTGTGTGTGGGGGGGGGGGGAGGGACTGGACCCCATAACCCCCCCCCCCCCCAAGCGAATTTTGGAGGTTTGGCAAATTATTTTTTGTCTGGCACCTCACATCGCTGCCCGATTATAAGAAGTGGAGGTCGCACGAATATCGGAACTTTGAAAATCCTCGGGGGCTGCAGCGTACTTGCCGAAGGGAGACGTACGCCTTTTGCCCGAATATTAAAGACCAGTTTTTGTTTCTTTTTCTTTCCTTCAATTTTTCTTTCCTCTTTTCTTTCTGTTTTTGTTTTCCTTTCGTTTCCCTTTTCTTTTTTCTTTTCTTCTCCTTTCTCCTTTCTCATTTCTCCTGTTCCCTTTCCTCTTCCGTCTTCGTTCCCCCTCCTTTTTTTTGCCGACATCAATTTTTAGGGGGGCGGGTGAAACCCCACACCCCCTCTAGAGACGCCCCTGTATGAGGGTTTTTTGAACATCGTGACTGCCAAGGAATCTAGTATGAAATAAGACAAGCAAAAATTACCGAACACAGAAGAAAATAATTACTTAAAATATAAGGTTATCAAAGTGAATGACATTGAGAAAGGGTGTTCAACAAATGATAGAAATACATGAAGTCATGAACGTTCATTTTTTGTCACTTGCCAAATTTAGGAAGATGGTCCTTGTAGTATGCGCATCCCTCTCCTGCTTGTAGGCACTTGACATCAACTTTTCCATTATGCCCAACGCGGTATACACTAGCACCATGTAAGTGCCACTCAACCTTTACGGCGCTGCGCTGGACGTTGGTCCATGGCGCCTCCATTAAAACCTCTCCAATATTTCCCTTTCCACCTGCAAAAAGTCCGAAATGAAAAATAAAATGAGGGGGTTACGTTTTTCGTATTTTTTATTTCATTTCTCAAAACTTCAATTTTTCCCCCCATATATAACATAGAGTCAAAACGTTTTCCACAAACTTAAATCATACAAACTGAACATAATTATGATGCAAAGGTGTTTTTTAAAAATAATTCGATAAGGAAACATGGTTAGCTATTTCTATAATTTCACACTTCCTGTTATTTGTTTCTCATACTTACCGGTATATAAATATGAAAAACATTTTCATAAAACAGTTACTTCTCGTTTAAGAATAAACGTTATTGACACCAATAAATGATTTAACATAATTGAAGCTACGAATCTTTCATGTGAATGAAACAAAAATGAATTTTGTTTCCCGAATGAAAAGGCCAGTTGTTTGCATTTTGTAATGTCCAGGAACAATACAATGCAATATGAACGTCCCTAAAATCACTGCTTGCTATGAACTAGTGCACAGGAATCAAAGATAAAGATTTCACTTAAGCTTGCTTAAACAGTCAAACGATATTCACTACAATGTATAGTGTTTTAATGGAGTTATGTTATGGCATAAACTAGATAATGTAATTGTTTTGTTCGTTTTGATTTTTTCTAAAATATTCTTGAAGAATTTCGTTTTTAAATAATTTATTTTATGTAAATAAAATATCGTTATTGATGATGTGCAAAATGGCTGGTATTCATTTTTTAAAAGCGAGGTTAGAAACTTCAAACTTTATGGTTTTGCAATAACTCTGGTCATAAATGACATAAATGGTGATATTCTTCGTGAATTTATAAATGGCAATGGGATATTCTGAGATGGCCATCTTACCATCCTGCTGCTTCCACTGCCAATCTTTTCCTCGACACACCTTTGCTCCGGGAAACAATCCCTTGGCCTGAGTCTTACGAAACGCCGCTCGAGGTGGCATGGGAGTGCTATACAATAACACGATAAAATAAAGTATACATAGTTTTAAAAGGATAAGGGGTATATGAAATTACAGAAGTACTGGCGTACACAGCACGGGTTCGGTCATGGGAGAGGGGCAATGATCTTAGTCGATGGAATGCAAGGACCTGGACCCTCTGTAATCTCTATATTCTTCTTTTTCTTTGGTTGTTGTACTTATATTATGTCAATAACCACTCACTTTTGCCTTATTTACATGCCTGCCATGATTAAGTTAATAAACTTTCTATATAGGACTCTTTAAAAAAAAATTTATTTCGTTTCTTAAGAGATCGGGTGCTTTTGCACATGTGTAATACCACTATTTACCATAATTAATTTTTAACACGATCAGCCTGTGTAAGCTTATTTGCAGATTATTAAAACACTTTTTTTCCTTTCTGCAAACACCTATAAGCAGGGGAAGAACTCAAATCGTCTCACCCTGCAGATTCGGGAATGGTAATCCTGTTAAATGCGTGCTCGAGGTCGTGCTTGGATGTCATGTAGCATTTGTTACAAAGGTCGTAGTCACAGCAGGAGCTACACTTCCATCTCATGCCAACAATGTCATTTTCCCCGCATTCATCGCACGTTACACCGTAATGCTTTATCCCTGCGGATCAAAGAGGAAGATAGGATAACTTGGGGAAGGACAAAAACTCCCATATCTGGAAACACTTAGTCTTCAAAGCAATGCTTAACAGAACATAATACACAATGCTTCAAAATTCTAAAAACACAGATTTCCAACTCAAAATATAAGAAGGTCTATACATCAACTGTACCAAACCACAACTCAACCAACAGGTGTACAATTATCAAATAATACTGTCTATTTAATTAACTATGTATTGTCCATTCAGGTCATTGACCAGTCAGGTCCTTTACCCTATTACCTGAAGTCATGACATACCCTATATTTATTCACTCATGATGGTTTAGATATTCTTTGTAATCAGAGAGTATAATTATACAAAGTTGATTCTGTTGTAAAATTTCAGGCTGACGATGGAGTTTGCATGAGTTCGAAACATGTACCATTCCTTAAAATGCTACATTTTCTTTGTTGTTTTTGCTTTGAACCTGTTATCGTGTCGTTATTTTAGAAAGATATATAGGAGACAACTGGAAATGAATGACGTCAGACATTTTATTCTTTAAAAGTGAATAATCTAAAATAAAGGACACAGAATCATAAATGCATTGCATAATCTTTGATGTCAAGAATGTGTTGCCTTCTTTATCGTTAATCAAATTAATTTTATTAACTCTAACGTTAGGCATATAGAATCCATATATTTCGAAGGGGGAAAAAATGGTTAGAATGATGTTTCATAAATCTTTTCAATACGTCATTCAACCTGTCACTACAAGGTGATTCAATTTTGAAAATAATAATAATAATAATAATAATATTGGATATTTATATAGCGCTCATATCCACCATGAATGGTGCTCATACAAGGCGTTCCAATATTACCCTGGCTTTAGCCCAGCTGCCTTAAGGCGCTGAAAGCATTCAAGGAATAAATTCCTACAATTTACCCATTTACTACACCTGGGTGGAAAGTGGGTGGAAAGTGGGTGGAGAGTGGGTGGAGAGTGGCAAATGTAATGTCTTGCCAAGGGACATTAGTGCCGCGGCGGGACTCGAACCGCGAACCATGAGATCCACAGTCCGGTGACGTATCCACTAGGCCCAATAATCCTTTTTGCAGTTATCTAGAGCTCTGATGGAAGGAGACAGGAAAGTATTAGTTTGGTGACACTCCTTACAGGCCCAAATATCGGTTTCATAGAATATCTATTTTTTGGATAGGTTAAAATTATTGTCATCGAATGAAATCAAAGTTTCACCTGTAGCGGCATTGTCGTAGACCAGCAGATCATACTTTCCATTGAAGCCAGCCCGGTATTCGGCTATATTGCCCATGTCCCAACAGACCAGCAAAATATTCGAATGCGGGTTCATAAACCCTTTCCCGATGGTAACTACGGTTCCAAGATGTCCCTCGCCACCATCTTGGTCTGAAAATTGCCAGTCCGGACCTCGAACGACCCTTGTGCCAACAACTGTCAGCGACTGTATAGATTTGAAAGAAAATATCAAATTGTAATGCGCATACAACAAAAAAATACATCGAAAGACACCAATACTGTATATACCAGTGTACGGTGTATTTGAGAGACAGTTCTTGTCTTCTTTGTCCTGTTGTCTCCCTAATACACCGGTCCCTAGTATGATGGAATAAACCAAATTGCTGTGTGTCTCCCTAATATACCATCCAGTAAAACATGGGTATATATAATAAATTAAAGTTCTGCTCGGAGATGAAAAGAAGATAACAAACAATAAATGAAGGCACTCCGTAACACTCTACATTGTTCACGGAGTGTCTTCATTTTAATATTGTTATATATGTAGCAAACCGCAATTTTTGTAAAATATTTGAATTGAGGAAAATGCTGAAAAACGAGTCTATGCTTATGTCAGGAAATGGAATTTTGATTAGCTTACTTGAGAAGAACGACTCAATTTGCATATTATTATCGTACAGGTGGTTGGAATTCTTTTGATTGACCAAATCACTTTGATAGAGTTGGGATGATCGATGTCTGTACGCTATGATAATATAATTCTATGGTTATTATTTCTTATCATAATTATATAATTTATGAATTTGGAGGATTTTGTTATTTTCTCATTGACTGAAACAAGAGTATGTATTTCTTTAGAAATATTGGCTGTTTTACAGTTTTACAACTCTGTAGCGGAGTGATATTTTCTTAGGATGGTTCCGTGGTTGCACAGCTTGCAAGGCATTTTAGGTTTAGGTTTATTGCATGTTCCGGTTCTGGTGCAAGTCGGAACTGCAATCGAAGCAAGTCTGGAGAAGGGCTGATCTGATCCGACTCCATCATGCAGCAATAGAATTGGTATCCTGGTATCCTGGATGGTGTTGGTGGTGGGTTACCACCAGTAGCCTCTTGACTTTGGGGTTGATTTCTTTTTCGTTTTTGTATGCTCTACTTCTGTCATGCTTCAATAAAATCTAAGAAGCCAAGATCTGGTGTTCCTGAGCTTTCTTCCAGAGTTCTGTTCCCTAATATGGTACAACCCTGGGTATCTAATCCAACCCACCCCACGACACTTATCTACTAATCAAATAATTGAAAGGGGGGCTATTACAGGCAAGCCAGTGGGGATATTTAACTGCTCGGTCATTATTTGTAACAATGTGAAAGAACTTTAATTCATATGTAAACTTCGAATAAGTGGCGAGGCAGCCATCTGTTTAGCGAAGGGTCTTGCCGGGCAAAGTAATTTGCACTACAATTGTTTACGGAAATTGGTACAATCAAGAATTCATTACATGTGGGAATTTACATACCAAACCAACATTTTTCCGGGGCCTTAAGCTCCGCCCATTTTGGGCCCGATAGATCACGCATTGGGCGTGGTTTGTGAACGAAACTGGTATATTATTGGTTGGGGATCTTCACGTGGGCTGCTTGGAGGGACGTCTTTCCAATCTTTGATTGGTCCGGTCTATCTCTCCGTGCAGGGCACGTGAATTTGTTAGACATGTGGTTTTTCCATATGAAACATGTAAGATTCAATTTTAGGTCAGTTTTACTTTTTGATTCAGTTAGCGAACATGTCTTCACTGTAGTTCTTGTTTGGGGCCGCCCAGCCTTCAAATGTGATAGACTGCGGATTTTTCTTTAATTCTTATCAGACTTTGATTCCACGGTTTGTTATAATAAAGGACTAGACTTTTCAACACGCAATTTATTTTCTCCAATTTGCAATTTTGTTATTTATATTGTGGTGAACGGAGAGTGTGACCATCATACAGCTAAGATCAGCCTTACCACTCAACTCTACGATATCACTACATATATATATATATATATATATATATATAGTTGTAAAGAAATGTAGATGGGAGAACGTATAGAAAAAATAATTTAAAGTAAGATAAAGTTCACTCCGAGAATAAAGACATAGTATCTACTGTATGTCTTTATTCTCGGAGTGAACTTTATCTTACTTTAAATTATATATATATATATATGTGAAAGAAATTGCGAGAATAACGTTGCGTAGCTCAATCAAAGTTCCCCAGAGCTGTCCTCCCTTTTTGAAATTTTTGCAAAGGCTGAAAAATGTCTCCGCCGGGAATCGAACCCGGGTCGTTGGCTTAGAACGCCAATGCCTTAACCACTAGACCACGGAGACGGGTTAGTGGTTTCGGCGACACCAGATTCAATTGACCGACAGATTGACAAATCCTCAACCTTATTAATTAATTCCTTTGTCGGGGGCAGGTGAGTTTTGAACAAAGACAAGCCGCGTGCCTCAGCTGGATCCAAGCGAATGCTCTGATTACATGTATACATTAGAATAATTATTAACAAGTGTAAGGAAATAACTACATAAACCACAACAAAACATCAAAAATGAAGAGGCAGGGGCTTGACTTAATGGATTTACATCTTTATTGTCACATACAGAGATCTTTGATTTCATCAGTTAACATGATCAAGGCTCAGTAACGGGTGGACGACCCAAGTGCTTGCACCACCGCCTGGCACCGCCTCCTCATGCTGCTGATGAGCTTCGTGATTCGTTGCTGTGGAACGGCATTCCATTCTTCAATCAGAATCTGACGCAGTCCTGCCAGTGTCGTTTCATTGGTGACTCTCTTCCGTACAGACTGGCCGAGTTGTTGGAGGATCTCGTCTCTGAGCAGTGAGGTATCCGTCAATGACAACAAGTTCTGTTTTTCCTGTAGTCGAGATGTCTCCCCACACCATCACGCTTCCTCCACCGAATGGTGTAACGCGGTCGATGCAGCTATCGTCGAAACGTTCACCCCGCCTACGCCACACCTTCACTCGCCCATCAACTTTCCGCAGGCAGAAACGCGACTCGTCGCTGAACATCACCATCTGCCACTCGCGCCTGTTCCAGCGGAGATGATCGCGGCACCAACGAAATTGAAGGCGCTCCTGCTTCTGTGGAAAAGTCATTGCTGGCTTCTTTGCCGTCTTTCGTGCTCGGAGATTGGCAGCATGGAGGCGGTTTCTCACTGTTTGATCAGATACCCTGGTGTTGAACCTCCTAACAACGCTTCGTGGAATACTCTGTGACGATCGTCTACGATTCTGTAAAGCAAGTACCCTGATATAACGGTCTTGCTGTTCCGTCGTGATCTTCGGATGTCCACTCCTGGGCCGATCCTTGACATCACCCGTTCCTCGGAATTTCTGTTTCCATTTAGTGATGGTCCCAGGGCTTACACCAAGTCTCTCTGCTACATCATTCTTTTTGAAGCATCCCAGCTTCGATTTGCCCAATGGCGCGGGCCTTTTTAAACATTATTTACACGTGGCATAATGAACAACCATCCTAACAGACTGAGCCATTAAACACTGCCTGACATGGCACCACCAAAAGCTTGAATGCGAAATTCAAACTTCTATTGAATTTGACATTCATGGTTGACCAGTTGATAACAAAAGACATCACTCCGGACAAAAGAATCATGTTCTTTTTTGACCCTTCATTTGACCATTCACTATGAACATGACGAACAAAGAAGCGGACAATTTATGCTGCTCCTCATTGTACCCTTCACAATTGCACTGGTTAACAAAAGAAGATCCATTCATTGCTATCCTGTAAAAATATGTAGAACAGGTGTCACGTAATAGCAGTGAAGGGATGTCCTTTTGTTTACTAGAGCTATTGTGGAGGGTACAATGAGGAGCTGCATAAATTGTCCGCTCTCTTTGTCACCGTGTTCATAGTGATTTCTGCTCGTTTTGCAGCTTTTCAGTTCAGACCTTATCCAACACTTTTGAATCCTGCTCTTTTCCTGATGGCATGATCATAACAAGCAGGGTATCATTTTAAAAAGAATTAAATGAACTTTTGAATTATATCAAACATGCATTGGGTAATATTGGGAGATGGGAGAAATTAGTGGCCAAAGTCAGATTTCCAAACTGTAGTGCTATTAAAAGATACTGAACACAATTTCATAAGCTTTATACATTCCCACCAAATCTTCTTGGGGGGGGGGGGGGGGGGGGGGGGTCGGTCCTGAGAGAAATCTTATTGACATTCCTACTAAGGAGAAACAAAATGGCATGGCAATCAAGTCGGCCTACTATTAATAAAGTTGGCGTATGTTAACTTTTGTTGGCCCCTTGATTTAGGGAGATATACTAAAGTTTATGCATTATTACATTCCTATCTCTACAATTATTATACATCAAGTTCAAAAATATTTCGGGCTTCCAAACTTACACGAGGCGTCATTTCGATAGATCTGCGCTAATTTAGAGCCTATGAGGGCAATTCTCGCTACCCCAAATCACAGAACTCTTAAAGACCTCAACCTGACCCAAAACAACCATATATTGACGTAAAGCTTAGTAAACAAAGAATATAATTACCCTGGGTATTCATAAATTTTCGTCTCCGTTTATCCATAAAAAATAAAAAAGATAATTTTTTTGGTCCCGCCCCTCCCTATTGCGTAACAAGAGAGGAAACTGCAGGGGGTCGCTAGACGTGTGACGACATGTCATGTATACAGCTCCGAGTGCGTCTACTCGATATGTCGTCATCAAATTTTCACCCCCCGCATCGTCAGAAAAACCACCGGGGCTCAACATTCGGGACGCTGTTACTCATTCCACAGGAAACGGAATCTCATGAAGTTGGTTTCAATTTGTTCAGAAAATATATAGCTCCCCGTGGATGAATAAAGTGTATATTTCAAAATTCGGTCAGGCTGAGGTCTTTAAGAGTTCTGTGCCCCAAATACGCAATTTCGCCAACAGATGGCGTTTGTCATGCAAACCACGCATGCGCACTGCTGACAATATCCCAATTGGGTCGACAAGTGTTTGTCTTTTTGCATTGAAAATGTACACAGGTATGACAAAAATCCTCGAGTTTGAGTATAAATTAACCGACATGTTTGAAAAGATACCATGATTTATTGAGACAATTGGTTGCATTTTCTAAATTTGAGTGGTTTATGTCACGCGATCCAAAAATTAGGCATTTTAGCATTCATTTTATTCATAAGCCGTAGTATTTCAATACGGACCGGAAGTGAAGTTGACGAAGTTGCGGACCATTTCCATGCATAATATTGCCCTCTACGTCGAAAATTGCATATTTGAGGTAGCGAGAATTAGCCACACAGAACTCCTAAAGACGAGTTCTGTGATTAGCCACAGAACTATTTCTTCAAAGTGTTGTTCGCACCGTTCATTTTGCAATCACTTTTCAAACGAGCTTTACATTTGTGTGAAGTTAATAAAATACCCGAACCAAGACAATGAAACATCATGCTCTCTCTCCCTTTTCTTTTACAATGAATTATAGTGTTCTGTGCCTACCAGGCACAGGGGCGTATCCAGGATTTCCTAATAGGGGGGGGGGGGGCGCCAGGAATTATTTATCGCCGTCATGGGGGAGGGGTCTTTGGAAAATTTTTGCTTCTGAAGAAGGGCTGAGATGCAAAATAGTGCTATATGCAGAGCTGCCAACCTGTCACTTTCAAAAAACATATTATTCAGCTAGAAAAAAACATATTTTTAGGTGAAAAAACATATTTTGCCGGTTTTATATGTTTTCGCTATTTTCCTTAAAAATGCTAATGCGACTACTGTACATTTCTTTAATAAGAACGCCTTCAGTTGCATAAAGTCGTTTCATGTGAATGCATTAAAAAATAAAAAATACTGGTCAAAATTGTGCCCCGCACAGTTTGCAACAGGCACTGAACTCGTCACGTCTCGAAGCAGCTCCATTTTGCTGAGCTGCGTACTCGGGTTTGAATGTTTGCTTCCTTCAGCTCAAAAAAATCCTGAAAACCCAAGCCGGAGGTATAGGGGCCCGCTCAGGGCCCCTGATGGGGCCGAGGGGCAAAGGCTCTTTTGAGGGTTCAGGGAGCGAAGCCCCCTGAAGCTGGTACGTTTTCTTGTTCTTTAGAGGGCTAAATTCATTAATCTACAGTACATTATAAAGAAATATTGACATGATTAACTTAATATTTTAGCCAATTGCTTTTTACCACACCACATGCACATTCACCTTGCCCAGTTGCCTAGTAAGACCTAAACTAAAAACCAGGAACTAATTTTTTTTCGATGGAAAATTACTTTATCTTCATTCTATAACATTCCAGGAATTCCCTGATCGTATGTAGTTAACCACAGCTAAATTCAAACACCCCAACATAAAGTTAAAGAGTAGCCCCCCCCCCCCCCCCCCCCCACTTGGAAGTCGAAGGGACCGCATGCGTGTTCCCAAAATCTCCGGTAAAGGGGTATTTTTGGGGCGACACAATCCGGCCCGTGAATTGTAAAAACAGGGGGAGATTTCATTAAAAAGGGAGGTGTTTTTCTTTCTCTCTCTCTCTCTCTTCGACACCTGCGAAATTAAAATAAGGGGGGTTATGAACTGTATCTTGAAAAATCGATCAAATCCCAGGATCAAATTCCTGAAATTCCTGCTAGTTTTGATAGCTCATTCAGCCAGGATTATTTCATTTTGAAAAGTAGAAACACTGGCCCCCATCTCTTCCAAGGTATTGTAATGACAGCTTACTTGGAAGGGGGTTGGTGGGTTGGTGTCTGTCCTGAGATATGGGGTTGGAATGAGAGCTCACCTGAGATAGGGAGATACATTGAGCAGTGTTCTGAATTTAGGGGGGTCTCCAAAGCAGGAAAAGCCCGCGCAAAGCCCGCGATAGGGGGTTCAGAAATTTTGGCAGCCCTGAGATAGAGGGGTGCTTTCAAAGGGAGGGAACAAGCATACGCGTACCCTAAATAATACTGAGTGGGGGGGGGGGGGGGGGGCGGGAAGAGTAGAAAACAAGCCACAAAAGCCTGGTCATGAAGAACGATTCACGATATGCACTCACTGGACCCACCACACTACCAATTATTTAGGCCGCTGGTGCTGGGGAAGACTTGGCACCTGTATCCTTGTACCTTGATCATAGTCTCTTGAAAAAATCCCTGCTGGAATTCACTTTCCAGCAGGGATTTTTTCAAGAGAATATTTCAACAAATTAACCAACAAATTAGACATTATCTCTCACCTGAATCATGAAAAATAGCGATGATATTCCATTTGGACTCATTTGCAAAATTTAGAATCAGTTCTCAGAGGACAAATGCCCGTTATAAGGGGCTGTGATTTCCCTATCTCGCGATAGCACAATCGTGCACTGCCATCATGCATAACATGGATTCACTGCACAGTACGTTATCTTGTCAATGTACACTGTTTGTTCTCACACCCATGCTTCGTATACACTGTACATGTTAGCACAAACAGTGCACATAGACAAGATAAGGTAGTTGTACGGTATCTACGTAGTGTAAGTTTGAACAACCATACTCGGAATTTTCAAAAAACGGATTTTCGCACAGAAAAACGTAGGGACGTATTTTACTCAAAAAAAAACGTATTAATACGTTAAAAACGTACTACTTGGCAGTTCTATATATGTGACCAATTTTGAAGCCTATTTAATGAACAATATTTTCAATTGGTATAAGGATTTTTTTTTTTTTTTGCTATTTTTTTTTTTTTACGACGGCCAATAGGGGGGGGCGCGCGCCTGTTGCGCCCCCCCCTGGATACGCCACTGTACCAGGCACAGAACATTAACTTGCAGAATAGTTGTAACCGCTCTATTAACAAAACAAATTATTGCCCCCCCCCCCCACACACACACACACACATCACCAGAACAAAAATAACAACATTACGTTTCAGTAAGAACAAAACAAAAAACAAACAACAAAACAACTGAACGACGTCGAAAAGGCGATCACGTACTAATAATCTCCATTCTGGGTACAAAGTGCAAAATGCTCGTTCCAGTTTCTCATAGTACAGCGAAGCACCAAATTCGGCACACAGGTAAATAACATACATGTATGTATTATAAGCAAATTTAGATATGGATACATCTTGATTTCGGCCCTTGAGGGCCGTGGGGCCATCTTTCAAAATGGTCGCCATCAAAGCACAGTTGCATACAATTAAGCACAGCCTCAAATCAGTTGTAATGATATGGGAGAAATTTGATACGAAGACTGAAGATTTGGATGTTCCAGCGCTGAAATATTTCAGGAGAAGTGGTTTAAGTGCGAGGCAGTGTGTACTAAGGGCATTGGGAAAATATATACAAAATCAACCTGCTAATGATGTACATTTAAAAAAAATAATGCCGAGTCTCAAATACCTTTAAAGTCCTTGAATGATTCGTCATATGAAATATCTTTCAAATGACCAACATTTGAAATAAATATATCCACAGCATTATCAATATATAATATATATGAGGGTTCTATATATGATTCATTGTGTATTATACTCCATTTTCGGGATGTATAACATAGCTGTGCTCGGTTTTCCGAAGTTGAGTCTGACTGCCTGTGATCATTAGCTATTTACATGGCACACCATGGTCATGACAATGTCTAAGCGAAGCGAACGTTTTCACTGATTATAATTATTCATGCTACCCAAACTTTCATTAGTGTTTGGAGAATTTTGGATTTTTTTACAGGGGGTGCTGCTGCAGCACCCCCGCACCCCCGGCTCCCAGGTCCATGGCAACTGGGTAAGTGGTTTTGAATCCTTTGTATCCTTCCAATCTATTTTGTGAGGAAAAAAAAATTGTAATTGAGCATTCTTTTACAAAACAAGGCATTAGCGATAATGTGTCTCGCCCACATGCGATAACTAGAAATATCGTGATCTCTGTTGCCATGCAACAGGTCCCCCAAGTGCATAAATCTGCATAAGTTATGCTTGCATATATCTACATTACTGTTTGGAAAGTGACGTTTACAAAGTTATGTCATAAGAGAGTCTTGCGGGTAAAATATAATGTTTGACCTGAAATGACCTTTGACCTTACCATGTGACCTCTGATGGCAGCATAACATGCAGGTCCCCCAAGTACTTCTAAAACCCAAGTTTGGTTGAAAAGTGAGTGATGGTTGCAAAGTTATCTGTCATAAGAGAGTCTTGCAGGTAAACTTTAACGTATGACCTTTGACCTTATCATGTGAACTCCAACGGCACCATAACATGCAGGTCCCCTCAGTGCATCTACAACCCAAGTTTGGTTTGGTGGGCGAGACAAAAATTGGCCAGACACAATTATTGAGTGGCTAATATTTTCTTATTTTGTGTGCATATTGAATATTTCTGGTTTTCCTTTGGATCAACTTTTTCTTCCCAAAGTATTTTTTTTTTTGTAATTTGTTTCATCTGAAGATTAATTAAGATAAAAGCCTCGCGTGACAGAAGTCATGAAACAATAACATTCATAAAAATGATAATGAAGAAATTCATAATCCCATGGAATGGAACTCATTCAACTCAATAATTACCCACGCCGATGAAATCGGCAGGGTTATGTAAAGGGCTCCGTATGTTTTTTTTTTTTGTTTTTGTTTGTTTGTTTGTTTGTTTGTTTGTTTGTTTGTGTACAAGATAACAAGAGAACGGGTGAACGGATTTGCACCAAATTTTCAGGGAATGTTCAGAAAGTGACAGGAAAGAATCGATTAGATTTTGGTGATGATTGGTTGACCCCTGCAAATTCTGTGTGACCTTGAACTTTTGACCCTGTAGTAAAGTATAGGAACTTCAGTTCAGAGAGTGACAGGATAGAAACTAGAAAGTTTGATGACCCCAAACTTCGCCTGCCGATGCAGAAATATTTTGGTCAATCAAAACACTCATTACTTCGTCTCACCAAAAATCTATTTCAGGTTTATGAATTTTAGAAGACTTTTAGACCCATTATTTGCTATTTCACTTCAAATCCGCACGAGCCTGCAATGAATATTCAAAGCCAACGTATCCCAGCAACAAGGGATTTTTCGCGCTTGAACTGTACTCTCGTTGCGAAATCGAAAGCGGCTAGGTATACGGTATACGTATAGCCTAGCACGTCTAATTTCTCCTATTTCTTATCTTCTGTGCATTTCTGTTTATTTTCCCCGGTTCTTTCCACTTTGTTGTGGAAGTTTTTGTGATTTATTTTATCCTGGTGGACGTGTAGTACGTGATTTTAATTGTTTTCGGTGAAAATCTGGTGCGTTTGTTCGACGTGAGTGAGTCTATCGCACTCGCGAGTGTTTGCGTGTGTTGATCTGAGTGAGTGGCTGAGTAGCTGTAGTGTACGTACATAACTATACACAGCACTGTCGCGAATTGCCTGGGGCCGGCTGACCCGTTACTGTAGTACTGAGTGAGTAAGCTCTGTGCCTCGCATGCACGTCATTTTCAAGTCGAGATCCAACTTCTTTTGTCGTCATATTTATTTTATCCAAGCCCGATGAAAAAAAAAACAACAACCCGAATTGCAATGTAAAGATAGAACATGAATACATTTACTAACACTGACATGACTGAACCAAGGCCGTACGCAGCGGGGAGGGGGGGGGGGGGCAGTTGCCCCCCCCCCAGAAATTTCAAAATCATACTTTTTTTTAATCGGGTTTTAGACTTCAAGTTATGGGTTCCTTTGAAAGCGATCATCTTGCCCCCCCAGGAAAAAAATTTCTGCGTACGGCCTTGGACTGAACACTGAATACAAATTGCTAACATTTTTTTTTCTCACCACGCCACGCTCTCTGACATGTCTAATCAATTACTTTTAGGGGAGGGATGTTTCAATAATAAAATACCTTTTTCAGAAGAATTTTTTCAAGGGTGGGGACACACAAAGCTATGACCTGGATATGGCAAAATTTATTGGGGGGGGGGGGGGGGAGATGTGCCTCTTGTTATCCCCTTTGAATGGCTACTGCTTACAAAAATAATCGCAACAAAACAAAACCTATTGGGTTAAGGCGTGGGTCTGCCGCCTTTGACGGCCTTTCTAGTTATTATTATGTAATTTGGCACAATATGATACTGCATGTGAATATATTTGTTTGTGTATTTTACCTTGATTATTGTGAAAAATTTTATTTTTAAAAAGGAAGTAATAAAATATTCTTAAAAACAAAAAAAACTATCCGAAATGAAGTTCCTACATGTATAACCGATCATCACCAAAATCTAATCGATTCTTTTCCTAATCGATTCTTTCCTGTCACTATCCGAACTGAAGTTGGGGTCAAAAATTCAAGGTCACACAGAATTTGCAGGGGTCAACCGATCATCACCAAAATCTAATCGATTCTTTCCTGTCACTATCCAAACATTCCCTGAAAATTTGGTGCAAATCCGTTCACCCGTTCTCTAGTTATCTTGTACACAAACAAACAAACACAAACACACAAAAAAAACAAAAAACAAACAAACAAACAAAAAAACAAACAAACATACGGAGCCCTTTACATAACCCTGCCGATTTTATCGGCGTGGTTAACAAAGAAAAGCATCCATATTTATCATGAATTAACATGCTGGATGATAACCCAAACGACCCTTGGTTTTAAACCTTTCCATTTTTTTTCTTCAAACATTTTGAAGAGATATATGCACACTTCATATATTTCAATTTTTACTTGTTGATATTGTTTTTAAATCTACCCTCAATTTATCTTTTATTTTTTCAACAGAGCTCAACTACTGAGAGACAATTTTGGAGATCAAAAAATATTTGTGAGTGGATCCTAAAAAAGGTATTATAAGTTTTATACATGATTGTGAAAGTTATAATTTAGCATCCCTGAAACTTTGAAGAAAATTGAGAGGTAACTGAACCTAATACCATAGCTCTCATACCTAGCCTTATCAGCACCTATATCATCTTGTTCCTATAACTTTTGGACCCATTTTCAAAATGTATTTTCAAAATGTGTAAAGTACCTTTAAAGTTTATCTTGAGCTACATGTATGGTAAAACTATAACAGTTCAAAAAAAAAACTGGCATAAAGTTACTTTAAATCCAGAAACTTTCGCGACATAAAACTTTCGCGAATTGTTAATGACGGACAATTTTGCGTCAAGGAAGAAACTTTCGTGAATTGCATTAATTTTATGTCGTTTTAGTTGTGATTGGATTATTTCGCAGCATGAAACTTTCGCGAATCTCGACCACTCGCGAAATTCCCGAAAGTTTCATGCATGCAAATATTTCTGGTGTTACAGTATTCTGTATTGTTTATCATGCTGTTGATGAGTTTTTGAACAAGCAACAAAAGAAAAAAACGAACAAACACTGGAAATCACTTTCACTGAAAAATGCTCAACTCACACTTTCAATATCTGATACCACATGTTACTTCTTGTGGTAGTGACTCAATTGGTTTCTACATCTTGCTTTGCTCATACACTTAGCTACTAGGCCTATATATTTTCGACCAAAATCATCTGGGATATATCATTTGTTTGTAGTTTATATTCTGTGTAAGTTTCATTTGAGCCTGTTAGATTTTATCTTGTGTCATAACACGAGATTACCTTTAACCCTTTATTGGCTGCATGATTCAAGATGCCCCATGCATGCACAGTTGATTGGACAGTTGCTCGGAAAAATCAAACTTATTGAGGCTCAACCAGGGGCTACATGTACATGTAGGTCATAGAGCGCATGCATGACTGGCTGGCTGGCTGGTTTATGTCATGGATGTTTAGTTTACTTGGACAAAGCCTTATGATAATAATAATGATAATACTGATAATAATAATGATAATACTAATAATATAATAATGATGATAATAATGATACTACTACTACTACTACTACTACTACTACTACTACTACTATTACTACTACTACTACTACTACTATTACTACTACTACTATTACTACTACTACTACTACTACTACTAATAATAATGATAATAATGATAATAATAATAATAATGGGTTCTTGTATAGCTCACATGTCTGTCAGACTTGACACCTGGTGCCCATTACCCTGGCTTTAGCATGGCTGCTCTTACAGCGCTCTAGCATTTTAAGGAATTAATTCCTGCCAGGCACCCATTTACCTCACCTGGGTCAAGTGTGGCAAATGTAGATTAATGTCTTGCCAAAAGACACTAATGCTGGGCAAGGGAACCCCGTACCTTGTGGTTCACAGTCCGGGGACATTTGTATAGCGCCTAATACGGCATCAAATGTACAACTTTTATTAACCCATTCACTGGATTGCAAAATTTTGCTTAGTCCCGTACTATCGGTGGGGCCAAACGAGGATTTAGACCCACCAATAGTACGGGACTAAGCTTAGCCCACTTTCTGTTCACCCTGCATTTTACCAAAGTGGGCCAACTAAACGATAGTACGGGTTAATATAATAGCCCTGGAAAAAAGCAGGGTTAGCCTCACCAATGCAGGTGGGGCTAAATGTCAAAAGGTGGGGCTAAGCGCTCTAGCTAGGGAGATAGTATGGGACTAAAACTGCAAATGAGAACAGCATATAAAACAGTCCGGCTTTAAGGATAGTACAGGGTTAAAAAAAAATCAAGTGTAAAAATCCTATATACCTGTAAACCATTTGACTGTGACATCTCTACAACTCTTGTCAGTCGTAATGTGCAGCAGGAAAGTCTGAAGTGTGAGACTATAGACTAGAACCATACAGAGGCCCTGTATTATTTTTTTATACACAGAGATTGACAAAGGCTAGGCTTGAGGGTTTTATGGAATTGTGTGTAAGTGTCAAATTAGAGTCTGTGCATGCAGACTAATGCTGCCTAATTCACAATCATGAATAGGCTCTGTGGAGTACAGGTACAGGTCAACTTCAATTTCTAGGTAGGTAAGCTCGTTAGTGATATTATCCAGCTGGGGCCCATGACATGATAATTATGTGGACCCCATAGCAGAAAGTTTTGTGATTGATTTTGCTATTGATTGCACACAAGGATCAATACAAGTGATCGCAAAATAAATAAATCAGACGCTCAGTTGCTAATTAAGCTTAAAGTTATGGGGCCCTGGTCAGGGATATGGCAGTTTCCAAGCTGCATATTATGCAGAATATATATAGGGCTCAAACATATATGGGTTTCTAGAAACATGTAATTATGTAGACCAGTTTATGGTCGTCTCAATCTTTCCCCATTTTCGAATGCATGCGTGCACGCCCGCTGATCCCTACATCCCCACAAATTCACGCTCCCCGCTCAGGCTCTGTGTCTGTACGTGCGTAATTTGTGTGTACATTTATAGCTGATGTGTGAGCGCGCGCACGTACGTATGTACATGTACGATACTATACACACTGAACGGAATATAGAGAGCAGTCTAGGCAGTGGACTAGTAATTATGTGAACTAGGCTTGACCAGAGATTTGCAAACCTGATAAGTTTTCTTAAATTTCTTTAAGACTCAAAAACCCCCACACACATATTTTGCATTTAAATCTACATAATGCATCATTCTTACATTGAAGAAAGACAAAAACAACAGGCACTCTTTAAATAGGCACCCAAGCAAAAAATATACTATGGAGTGGTCTAGGGAAGTGAGAACAGAGGCCAAAAGCAAGCAAAAGAGGTGTGTCCACTCTTCTCTCTGCCTCCCACACACACACACATCTTCAACAGTGGCAGAAAGTTAGAAATATTTGACTTTTTGATCCCATTATTACCCACGCAAATCCCACATAATGCTGCTCCCTGGACCAAGAACTGTGGCCCCCTTTCACATGTAAAATCTACTCCTGTTCCCTGAACCAAAAAAATGGGAGCTGCTTTCACATTGAAAATCTACCCGCCATGAAGGGAGTGATGCAGGGGCATGACAACAAGATCATCGACCTTGAACAGGAATTGAGGCGCGACAATGTCATCGTGAGAGGAATTCCAGAGACCCCTGATGAGACCCCGTCAAAGGTCCTTATTGAGGTAGCTGCTGAGGTTGGTGTTGAGCTGAAGGAAGCCGACTTCAGTTCCATCCATCGTGTCGGCAGGCCCCAGTCTGGAAAGCCTCGTCCCATCCTGGCACGGTTTGTGCGCCATGATGACCGTGTCCGGTTACTTCGAAACAAGAAAAAAATCAGAGGCACCAAGTTTGATAATGTCATGGTGGGGGAGCACCTTGCGCCGGGCCGTGCTAAATTGCTGAAAGCCATCAAAGACGACCCCGGGGTTTTGAAGGCTTGGATTACAGATGGGAGAGTCAACTGCGTCTTGAAACGCGATGGTGCGGATGCCAAGAAGCATGTGGTTACCTCACCGGAGGACATCTTCCGGCTCCTGGGTTGGGATGAAGCGCAACTCAGACGGTCACAGCTTTTCCTTGACTTTGGCGAGATCTAGGACATTCCCGACCCTCTTCAGGAAGACTACCCATCAATAAGTGTGTGTGCTCTTAACGTAAACGGATTACAAAGCAAGCTTAACAATGGAATTTTGGACTATTTTCTTAAGGACTACAATGTTATTTGCCTCTCCGAAACTAAATCTGACTCACCTGACTTATATTGTACATATCTCTCTAAATTTCACTGTTACGCTAAAGAAAACGGTAACAATGCAAGGTTGGGTGGGATTCACGGTTTGTGCATTCTAGTGCAAGATGAGTTAGTATCTTACACTACAAAAGTTGTTGGCACTGTTTGTGACTCTGTTCTGTGGATTTATTTCGACAAAAAATATCTTGGTTACGATTTTATATTAGGTGCAGTGTACCTTCCATGTGAAGGTTCTATACATCACACTAATGAGATATTTGATACCCTAGCTCAAGACATAACAATTCTGAAGGGAAAATATGATGCCCCTATCTGTCTGTTGGGGGATTTCAATTCGAGGACAGGCCTAATGGATGACTTTATGATGATTGATGATGTTATACTGCAGTTGTCAGGATTTAGTGCTTCAAATGACAATACTGACTTAAGGAACTGCTTAAGTGATAATGGTTTTGATACCAAAAGGTACAATAAAGATGAATGTGTGAATAATAATGGAAGACAGCTTTTGGAAATTTGTCAAAGTTCTGACCTGAAGCTGGTAAATGGAAGGTTAGGTAGTGACAAAGGAGTAGGGAATTTTACATGTTATAATAAAAATGGGGGCCAAAGTGTTGTTGATTATGTAATAGCTTCAGCAAGTCTCTTCCCACACATTCGGGATTTTGAGATAGAAGAATTTGATAGATGTATGTCAGATGTGCACTGCCTTGTCTCTTTGAAACTCGGTGAAGAAATTAAGCTTAATATAAAGGACAACTCGGTATTGATTGATGACTCGGCAAACCCAGATGGCAGAAATTATATGACCTTTAAGTGGTCACACAATAAAGCAGCTAATTTTAAACTGAATCTTGATGATGGTTTGGAAAGTGTGCAAAATATATTATTTAATGCTGAAGGGTCAAAATCTCAGGCCAATATTGATGGTATTTGCACTGTTTTTTGTGAATGTTTAATAAATGCTGCTTTGGATGCTGGTATCTGTGAGAAAAAAGTTTACCGTAATCATTGCAGTGGAGTAAAAAATGCTACACAAGTAAACAAACCATGGTTTGATACTGAATGTCGTCGTGCTAGGGAGTCTTATTTTCAATTGAAGAATAGACTTAAACGTAAGAGGAAAACTGAGTCATTACACGAGAAAAGTAGGATAGATGATGAGATTTGTAATGCAGCGAAGGAATACAAAAAGCTGCTCCGAAGGAAGATGAACTTGTATAGTAAGTCATTTAGTAAACAACTCAGACTTACAAAGAAGACAACTCCACAAGTGTATTGGAAAATGTTAAATGATAACTCAGCAAAGCCCGCTAATAAAGTTTCACTTGGCGATTTTGTTAGTCACTTTTGTAATTTGAGCAGTGCTGAAAATAATCAAAGTGTCCCTCAAATTGAGTCAGCACCTGAAATAGACATTCATGATGATATGAATGCTCCTATAACTATCGAGGAAGTTATTAGGATGGTTAAGAAATTGAAAAACAATAAGGCATGTGGTATAGATAAAGTTAGAAATGAATTTTTTAAAAATGCATCTGTTAAGGCTCTTGAGGTAATAACAGTGATTTTTAACATGGTTCTAGAATGTGGGTTGGTACCACACGATTGGTGCGTGGGATTAATTGTTCCCGTATTTAAAAATAAAGGGTCAGATAAAGATCCAGATAATTATCGTGGTATAACTTTGCTAAGTTGTCTTGGAAAACTGTTCACATCGTTACTGAATCAAAGAATTACTCAATATTTTAAAAAAGATGCTGGACTCGGAGAAGAACAGGCAGGTTTTCGTAGTGGATACTCCACAATGGACCATGTGTTTGTCATGAAATCACTACTCGATATCTATTTGTCTAAGAGAAGAAGGATTTATTGTGCCTTTGTAGATTTCCGAAAGGCCTTTGATATGGTAGATAGAACATTTTTATGGTATAAGTTAATTCAGTCTGGAATTAGAGGCAAAGTGTTTAATGTTATAAGAAATATGTATGCTGCTGCAAAATCATGTGTTACAGTGGGTGGTATAACCTCAGAAGCCTTTCCATGCCAAATGGGAGTAAGGCAAGGTGATAACTTATCACCATTGCTTTTTGCAATTTACTTAAATGACTTTGTGGCCTTTATCCAAAGCAAATTCACAGGTCTACGTTTCTTATGTGACGAAGTGTGCTCTGATATTTTGGACAGAGATGCTGACGCAGACCTATTCATTAACTTATATTCTTTGCTGTATGCAGATGACACACTTATTTTGGCTGAAAGCCCTGAGGAGCTTCAATCTGCACTTGATGCTTTGTTCGATTACTGTAGGGAGTGGAAACTGAGCGTAAATACTGCAAAAACAAAGATAATGATATTTTCTAGAGGTATAGTTCGAAGGTACCCAGATTTTAAGTATGGTGAAAACCTGGTTGATGTAGTACATGACTTTGTTTATCTTGGAGTTAAATTTAATTATAATGGCCTTTTTAAAAAGGCAATTGCAAAACAAGTTATTCAAGCAAGAAAGGCCTTGTATGCTCTATCTCTTAAAGCACAGAGGTTGAGATTACCGCTAGATATTCAATGTGAGTTATTTGACCATTTAATACTCCCAATTTTGCTGTATGGCTCTGAGGTATGGGGTTTTGAGGATCTAATTCAGATTGAGGTTTTCCATCGTAAATTCCTCAGGTCCATACTCGGTGTAAATAAATTTACACCAGACTGTATGGTCTATGGAGAAACTGGTCGTACACAAATAAGTGTCCAAGTGAAGTGTAGAGTGGTAGGATTTTGGTTAAGGATAGTGAAAGGAAGCCATTCGAAATATTCTTTTAGATTCTATAATATAATTAAGTTAATTATGGAAAAAGAAAACCAGAATCAATTGTCTAGCTGGCTAATATTTGTTAAAAGTATTTTGAATAACTCTGGATTAGGCAATGTTTGGCAAAGTCAAGGTGATGGTTTTAGTGTTGCATGGGTCCTTCGTGCTCTAAAACTCAGACTGACTGACATATCGAAGCAGGAAATAATATCAAAGGTGTGGTCAAACAGAATTTGTATAAACTACCGAATATTCAAAAATGAAATTGCTCTTGAGAAGTATCTTGTGAAGTTAAACAAGAAGGAGGCTATTGCCTTATGTCGATTCAGATGCAGATCTCACCGTCTGCCAGTTAACATTGGGAGATTCAAGATTAATGTGGAAGATCATGATATTGAATGCCCATGTTGTGATCTTAAGGTTTGTGGAGACGAATTTCACTACATATTTGTATGCCCTTTTTTTAAGAAAGAAAGAGAGTTGTATCTTGACCAGCAATCCCGCAACCCAAGCACAGTTCAAATGGAAAATTTGTTCAATAAAAAAAGACTTTCAAAACTGAAGAAACTTGCAAGATTTGTGATAACAATAATGAAGCATTTTTCTGAGGCTAGTAAACCAAAGGGTGGATCAAATGGTCCAATATTTGTAAATAAAAGTGTTGTTACTCGCAGTGGTAGACAAACCAGAGTACCTGTTATTTTAGATTTGTAACTCTAACAATATATTCTCTTGTGATGTTGCAATGCATAATTAACCCATCCATGATGGAGGACCCACATTTTGTGGTTTTAGTAAGTGAAAGAAAAATTATAATCAAATTTACTAAAATTGCATGTTCTATTTACTCATATTAATGCAAGTTGGAAATGAAAATACTCTCCTTTAATACCCTCCTCCACATGCATATGTAGCAGTAAATGGGAGGTTTTAACATTGGCAATTCCGAAGAAGAAAAGGTAATTAAATTATGCATAAATATAATTCCTATCCTGAATGGGTTAATTGCTAAATGCTAAGTTGTTCTCTAGTTGCCATTTTCTTGATGTTCATATAATGTATGTTATTTTGTTAAAATTTTTGTAACATGTTATATTCATTTGTAAATATTGCATATGTTCGTACTCTCATACCCCGGAAGGGGGTCGATAGAGTCATTAAATTCAATTCAATTCAATTAAATTCAATTCAATTCAATTCAATTCATGCTCTTGGACCAAGAAGTTGGAGCCACTTTAATAGAGTAGACTTAAAAGGCCTACACGTTGTGCTGAAACACCAAGTTTAGTGTGCATTATTTTCTGTTTATTTGTTGAGTTTGTTAAAAGAAATATTATAGGGCCTATTATCTTCACACATTTGGCAAAAAGGCAAACATAATATTTCCAAAGCGTCCTCCAATATGAAAACAAGCAGTTGGGGGATTTTGATGGGAAATGGTATGAAAGCACAACCAATGCTCATTTGACTTATGAATGAATGGGTTTGCAATCAGTGCTTACTGTGGAATGCAGAACAGCTAAATATAATATTTTGAACAGCTGATAAATATCAGTTCATTGAGACATTGGGCTGGAAATGCTAGTTCAAGTTTATCAGGAATTCCAGAGCTCAAAGTACACTGTAGGCCTCCATTATTGACTGGCTGGCCTGCTTGACCTGGGACAACCAAATTTACTTACCAGATGCTAAATGTTCAAAAGTCAACATGTTTGTAGGGCAAGCAGAGCATACATTTATCCTAATTCCCATTTTCCTTGAAGAAAGTGAGGGTAAGAGAGAGAAACAGACAAAGGGGAAAGGGAAGGAGAGAAAGAGTGAGAGAGAGAGAGAGGAGGGGGGGGGGGGGCACAGCCCACTGAACATGCCCCTAAGGATTTGTGGAATGCTTAAAACTGTTTTCAATCAGTTAAAAGAGGATAAGAAAAGAAATCCCAAACTGACTTTTCATCAGGGTTTCTAGAAGGTCCAGGCTACATGTAAGGGTCAATGATTCTTTTATTGGAGGGTAATAACCAGAGAAATAGAAATACCAGGAGTAGAAATTAGTGTTTGGAGAGAGAATTTAAAGGTCCTTATAGGCACTCCAGAAAACTGAATACTATTTCCTGGTACTAGAAAATAGTTCATGTGTTATAAATTTATACAACTAGTGCCTCCATATATATATATATATATGTAGTTGAATTACACAAAGTGCTGTTAAAAAGTTTCTGTAAACCCTGGAATTCCTGACGAGATTTTGTTTCGTTTATATTTCCTTTGAAATGACCTCCTCTAAGCTCTCAAATGCAATTATACACAGCACTGTCGCGAATTGCCTGGGGCCGGCTGACCCGTTACTGTAGTACTGAGTGAGTAAGCTCTGTGCCTCGCATGCACGTCATTTTCAAGTCGAGATCCAACTTCTTTTGTCGTCATATTTATTTTATCCAAGCCCGACGGCTGAGACCCGTCACTTCGTGAAAACAAAAAAACAGGGCGTCGTTGATTTTAATTTGTGTTTACGCGCAATGACGCTTAAAAATTCGTCGTCGGTCTTACGAACCGGCGAATAGCCTAAATTTAGGTCCAAAAATCAATTTTGACTTTTTTGCATATTTGGATAGTATATGTCCGAATCTATCGAGTAACAAAATTTTATTACTCAAATCGCTTTATTTTTAGAGTAATATCATTTTTTATATTTTGGTTAGAACGACGAATAGCACTGCGCGTTCTTACGAATCGGCGAATAGCTATTCGACGCCTGTTCTGACCGAAGTTTGCTGTAGCGCGGTCTTACGAACCGGCGAATACGTCATGTTATAAGCAAAGTTTATCCAAAAGGTGAGTATAAATGTATTAATTTATTCAAATCTTTCCTAACAGATCATATTTTATGTATGTGTTTCATGGATTTTAATTTTTATTACTGTTTTTGCTTTAAAAATATATTGCAAGCTGTTTTTGTCACTTATATATGCCATAAAATCTGTTTCTACAGCCCCATATGCTTGTATTTATGCAGTTATTCCCTAAACCTCAGTCGTATAGTCGATCTAAAGTTGTATGTAAATCTAACTGAGATCAAGTACGAATCTGAATTCACCACTTAAAGATTCGAATTTTCTCACAGAAGTTGAACTCTGCAAAATCCAAGGTCGTTCATAAATTCCATTACTAGCCTAGGCCAGGGCCAAATTAGTCTAACTTCTAATTCTATAGTTAGAAATGGTCTATCTAACAGTAACAGTAACAAGTTAGACTATGAGTCTGACTAACGTTAGACTCAGAGTCTAGTCGATATTAAGTTCATATCTTACCTAGATTTCTTTTACTGCTACTGTTCAGATTGACTGTATTATTACTCATAAATTTCTCACTGTTATAAATATAGATCTAGAGTCTAGACTGGGCCTAGATCTAGATCTAACAGTAACAGTTAACATTAGATTTAACTTTATAGTTGAATCTAGAAATCTAGAAGGGTAGAATGACTTCTGTATTGGGGAAGAACAGACTACACAGTTTACAATTACAGTCTTCTCACAAAAAGTTTATACCTTACCTAGATCTGTACCCGAATAGTATACTTTGATAACATTATTAAGGGGTTTTTAGGAATTGCTTCTTTGGAATACTAGTAATCTTACCATACTAAACATAAAAGTATATTACATCCACATAATGTTTGCTATTAAGAGAGTTCATGGAATATAGATCTAATATGTGCACTCGCAGATTGTCCCAATGTGAAACACGTCTTTTGGGAATTAATAGGTGGGATTAATGCAAAGTTACCCTAATTACTTATGAAATATGGCGGGGTGGCGGGGCACAATTCTGATGGTTGAGGAAAATACAGATGAGGAGCCCAAGGATGAGGAGCTTGACTTAATAATAAGTATAGGCCCTAGACTTATATAGCGCAACTACTATACGAAATATATTCAGTTGCGCTGTTTGAGAGCTCCTAACATGTGCATAATTATAAAATGTTTTACTTCAACAAAACAAATATGATTTTAATTTTGATTTGAAGACATTTACAGATTGAGAACTTCTTATTTCAATAGGTAGGCTGTTCCAAAGTTTTGGAGCAGCAATGGCAAATGCTCGGTCACCAAGGGTGATTTTGGTTTTAATATGGGGAGCATGAATGCATCTCTGGAACTGCGCAGGCTATGACTGTGTGACTGGACTTTGGGTTTAAATAATTCGGTAATATAACTGGGAGCTTGACCACTCAAAGATTTATAAACAATTAACAAAATTGTAAATGAAATTCTTTGACAAACTGTCAACCAATGGAGCCTTCTCAGAATATAGAAGATGATGACACTGACAATGCTGGAGATGCAGATGACAGTGACGAGGTAAATTAATCAAAAAATGAACTTGATTTTTATTTACTTATTTAAAAGAATACAATTGAAAATTGTATTACCTGACCTCTTCAAAACTGCACAGTGTGTAGTTTTGATGGATGCATAAAGCATTTTTTTTTCAATTTCGACTTCCATGTGATTGTAGATTTTTGTTGTTTAGTAAACTCTAAATACAATGTACTAAGAATAAGATTATGTGACTAACGATGTTATCATCATGCAGAATGAAGAAAAATTATTTTGGGAAAGTTTTGGTTGAAATAAATCCACTGTAAAATGTATGAATATGTTAAGGATAAAATTAAGGTGGACAATATTTGTGATGACTTTTGTATGTCCATGATTTAGTTGACTAATAACTTTCATTATAACTATTCAGCAGGTCCGAAGCAACCCACTGCTGTCCCAACTCAGGCATCAGGATTGCAGATGCAACCTATTGCTGTTCCAACTCGGGCATCAGGATTGCAGGTACAACCTTCTGCCATCCCTTCAAATCAAACTTCTTGCCAAAGCCAGAATCACTACGGTGAGAAACTTGCTGCATGCCATAATGTTTTCTTAAAACTTTTTTTTTTCCATCAGTGACAGGGAAGTGGACAATATTTGTGATGATATTTTTGTATGTCCATGATTTAGTTGACTAATATATTGTCTCAATATGTAGACTAGTTATATGCAAATCACACACTGTTTGGAGTGACCCCTGACCCGGGGCGAGATACCACATAATACAGGCTTTCGCTACGTGTACCTCGGATAGTGTTGAACGTGTCACTTTATTTGAGTCGAATACAATTATCTTTTTCCCCATAAAATCTGGCCATTGACACATGGTGGCAGCGGTGGGATGGCTAGTAATCAAGTAACTGTTACACCTCCTCCTCAACTACGATTGAAGGATAATAAGGCCGAAGAGTGGAAATTATTCCAACAATTGTGGACGAATTACGAAATAATAACGGAGCTCGAGAAGAAGACGAAGGCCTACCGTCGCGCTGTATTCCTTAACACAGCGGGCCCAGAGGCGCTCCGTGTATTCAACTCGTTGACGTTCGCCGCCGCGGAGGACGAGTACGATGTGGGACTGATCATTCAAAAAATGACGAGTGTCATTATCGGAGAAAGGAATGAAACCTACGAAAGGTATGTGTTCAACAAAAGAGAGCAGAGAGAGGAGGAAGATATAGACACATACGTGAATGTACTGAAAGATATGGTGAAGAGTTGTAACTTTGGGGAGATAGAAGAGTTACTGATACGAGATAGAGTGATACTTGGGATAAGAGACCATACTACTCGTAAGGTTCTGCTACAAAAGAGGAACTTGAACTTGTCGGGGGCAATTGATATCTGCCGATCAGCGGAAGCGACAACATCGCAGCTGAGAGCACTGAGAGGAGAGGATGAAGTGCGAGTGAATGCGATCAAGAAGCGACCAATAGCAGGAAGAAAGAAAGAGAATGTAGGAAGGAAAGAACAAGGAACAATAAAGTGCAAGTTTTGTGGAAAATCACATAGAAAGAGGAAAGAGGACTGCCCAGCGTGGGGAAAGAAGTGCAAAAAATGCATAAAGCAAAACCACTTTGCGTGCTGCTGCAACAGTAAATCCCCAAGTAAATATGTGAGAACGGTTGAGCACTTGGATGGAACCGAATCTGAATCGGAAGTGGAATCGGTCAACTGTGTGGAAGAGATAAACACAAACTCGACCAATAGCAAGAAGAAACCGCTCTATGCAGAAATGCTAGTCAATGATGTGCCTGTTAAATTCCAAATTGACTCGGGGGCAACAATAAATGTCATACCCAAGAAGTATGTGACAACAGAGGTCGACAAGAAGGACACCGAAATCCGCATGTACAATGAATCCAGTATTGTGGCGGTAGGGCGATCGAAGCTGATCCTGCGAAACCCAAGAAACAGAAAAAAGTATAGGGTAGAGTTCGCCGTAATCGACGAGGACCGGGTCCCACTACTGAGTCGAAATGCCTCTGAAGCCATGAAGCTTATCAAGGTCAATTACGACAACTTCAACCAACTGCACAGTGTTGAGGATGAAGGTGAGATGGGGCTCGTTGCAGAGTTTGACGATGTGTTCGATGACACAAAACCTGGAAAATTGGCCGGACTCGTGCATTTGGTCACCGATGAAAGAAGTGGTGCCAGGCCTACCCAGTGCAGAGCAAAACCTATCCCAGTTGCCCTAAAAGAGAAAGTAAAAAAAGGACTGGAAGACCTCGTGGAACAGGACATCTTGGCGCCTGTAGATGAGCCCACAGACTGGTGCAGCCGATTGGTGGTCACCGAGAAGAAGGGGTCCAAAGACTTAAGGTTTTGTATCGATCCTCGTCCGCTGAACAAAGCCCTACAGAGAGAGATACACCGCCTCCCAGTCATGGATGACATACTGCCAGAGCTCTCCAAGGCAAGGATCTTTTCGAAGCTTGACTTGAAATCCGGGTACTTGCACTGCGAGCTTGACCGTGACAGCAGCTACCTGACGACCATGAACACGCCCTTCGGGAGATTCAGATGGCGGCGATTGCCGTTCGGTCTGAAAGTGAGCTCGGAAATATTCCAGAAAAAGCTACAACAAGCCCTATCAGGACTGGAAGGGATAGAATGTGTGGCGGATGACATAATAGTCTTCGGTGTAGGTTCTACCGATCGAGAAGCAGAGGAGAACCATGACCAGAGGTTGAGGGCTCTCCTGGAACGATGTCGAGACAAGGACATAAAGCTGAACAAGAGCAAATCTGTGATCAGGGTACCAAGTGTGGTATTCTTGGGACATGTCGTAAGCGCAGAAGGACTGAAACCGGACCCAGAAAAGGTGAAGGCCATCCTTGAACTGCCGAATCCTACTAATGCAGTAGAGGTCCAAAGACTACAAGGAAGTGTTCAGTATCTTGCCAGATTCCTCCCAAGGCTGTCAGAGACATTTGAACCCCTACGAAGTCTGACACGCAAAGGAGCACAGTGGGTTTGGAAGCCTGAACATAAGAAAGCCATGAGGGTGATGAAGAGACTCCTCACCGAGGCACCTATCCTCGCTTACTACAACCCTGAGAAAGAGTTGGTAATCCAGTGTGATGCAAGTAAATCTGGATTGGGGACTGCTCTCCTGCAAGAAGGAAGACCTGTTGCCTATGCAAGCCGTGCACTGACTGAGACGGAACAACGCTACGCCCAGATAGAGAAGGAGGCATTGGCGATAGTGTTCTCACTTGAAAGGTTCCACCAATACACGTTTGGAAGGCGTGTAACAGTGCATAGCGACCACAAGCCCCTGGAAACGATCGTAAAGAAGCCATTACATCGAGCGCCGAGGAGGCTACAGGGAATGCTGATGCGTATGCTTCATTATGATGTCCAGATAGTGTGGAAGAAGGGCAAAGACATGCACATTGCAGACCTGCTTTCTCGGGCGTATCTTCCAGAGACTACAGGAGCGGATGACTTCGCCGAGGTCAACGCATTGGGTCCAAGCATGAACGAAGGTAAGATGAGGGAACTAGCGGAACACACAAACAGAGACGAGACGCTACAGATCCTCAAGACTGTCGTTATGCAAGGCTGGCCAGAGGAGAAATCGCTAGTACCTGAGGAAGCCAAGCCGTACTACCACGTGAGAGACGAGCTGTCCTATCAGAATGGACTCCTGTACAGAGGAGAGCGTGTAGTCGTTCCTGTGACGATGAGACAACGGATGCGAGAAATGCTACACGACTCCCACCTTGGGGTGGAAAGCTGTCTTCGCAGAGCACGTGAATGCTTACACTGGCCTGGCATGAACTCTGACATAAAGACGTACATCGCTACATGTGACGCATGCAGGATGTACGAACGTCAGAACCAGAGAGAGGAGCTCCAGCCGACTGAACTCCCTGATCGTCCGTGGGAGAAAATAGCAGTAGACCTCTTCGAGTTGAAGGGAAAACACTACCTAGTCACTGTGGACTACTTCTCTAACTTTTGGGAGATAGATCGATTACATGAGCTGAGCAGCCGGATGATAATCAAGAAGATGAAGGCTCATTTTGCAAGGTATGGCATCCCCAATACGGTCATATCAGACAACGGGCCACAGTTCATCTCAGAAGACTTCACTAAGTTCAGGAAGAAGTGGGAGTTCGACCATCTCACCATCTCGCCCAGACACAGTCAAACAAATGGAAAAGCCGAAGCGGCCGTCAAAGCGGCAAAACAGATGATGAGGAAGTGTGAAAGGTCACACACCGACCCTTACATGGCACTCCTGGGAATCAGGAACACACCACAGCAGGGCATCGACAGCAGCCCAGCCCAGCGGCTACAAGGCAGACGGACGCGAACGACGCTCCCATCGACTGGACAACTCCTAAAGCCAAGAGGGGCAGAGATCCTGACTGAGGAAAAGCGAAAGATGAAAGTTCAGCAGCGAAAACAAGCGCGCAACTACAACAAAAACGCGAAGGACTTGCCAATCCTACAGGAAGGAGACACGATCAGAATGAAGCCATACAAACTCGGAGATCATGTGTGGCAAAAAGCTATTGTTCTGAAGAGACTCGATGAGCGATCCTACGAACTAGAGACTGATCTCGGTCAGAGATTTCGTCGAAATCGCAAGGACTTGAAGAAGACTGACGAAATGCCAAACCAGCAGAACAAACCTAACCCCACTACTAACACTAACACTAACACTAACAGTCGGGGTCATGGCAAAGGAATCGGGACAAACAGAAAAACAGACACAACACAAACAATGGCAACACAGGAACAGGGTGACAAGAAAAACGAGTCTGCCACGAAGACTAACAGTAATCAACATACGACAAACACAAAACGAGAGACAACACAAAATTCAAGGGACAACACAAGAAAAACACGATCAGGTAGAGAGGTGAAGACACCATCTTTCTATCGTGATTATGTCCTGAAGTAATAAGGGATGATCATCTCATTGTATATATATTCATCACCTCCATTGGTAGCATTACAGGCTATGCTACTAGGGTTGTATTTATGTACTACATGATGTGAATTTATGTGTTATTTGTTAAAGAACTCACTGTTCATCTTGTGACGTTAAAGGCATATAATTGCATTTAATCTTTTTAATTAGGCAACAATCTTGTTTCCGGTCTTTTATTGCTCTAGCTTAAATGAATCCGTTCATTTGGGCCTACGTAAAAGAAAACAACAAATTAATCATTGCGAGGCGTTGAAACAAGATGTACAATGGGTTGTTTGGAATATGTTTTCATATTGAATTTTATGGAAAGTGTTTAATAAGGTTTTGAAATTTCCAGAGTTGACAAGATATTGTAGTGTTCCGTGCATTGCTGTACTCACTGATACTTTTGAAGGAAAGAAATAAATAATGTTACTTAGCCAAACAAAAGCGCTCATTTTGAAAAAAAAAAAATTGGAGATAATGAAAGCGTTGATGCGCTCTCGGTTTGTTACACGCTATTTGTTTCAATCAAAAGCAGTGATATGCCAACAAAGTATTAACTGTTAATGCCACTCATTGTTTACGGGTGTTTATTATATATATTGTGTACACTGAGTGTTATGTATGTCAGAATATTGAAATTGAGTCTGTATACCTGTATATCCCAACGTTCAAGGGAAACTGTGTAGCCACATTGTATACCCACAACTCAGAGTCTCAAAAAAAAACAAAAAGGAGAGGATGTCTCAATATGTAGACTAGTTATATGCAAATCACACACTGTTTGGAGTGACCCCTGACCCGGGGCGAGATACCACATAATACAGGCATTCGCTACGTGTACCTCAGATAGTGTTGAACGTGTCACTTTATTTGAGTCGAATACAATTATCTTTTTCCCCATAAAATCTGGCCATTGACACATATATTTCATTACAATTATTCAACAGGTCCAGTTACCCAGGCATCAGGATTGCAGGTGCAACCTACTGCTCTCCCAACTCAGGCATCAGGATTGCAGGTGCAACCTACTGCTCTCCCAACTCAGGCATCAGGATTGCAGATGCAACCTACTGATCTCCCAACTCAGGCATCAGGATTGCAGATGCAACCTACTGATCTCCCAACTCAGGCATCAGGATTGCAGATGCAACTTACATGTACTCCCATCCCTTCAGATCAAGCTTCTTGCTAAAGCCAGAATCACAATGGTGAGAAAATCTTCTGTATGACATAATGTTATCTTAAAACTGCGTTTTTCAATCAGTGACTCAGAGGTGGAAAATAATTGTGATGAAATTTTGGTATGTCCATGATTTAGTTGGCTAATATATTTTTATAATACATGTAATTATTCAACAGGTCCAGTACCTCAGACATCAGGATTGCAGGTGCAACCTACTGCTCTCCCAACTCAGGCATCAGGATTGTCTGGCATGGGCCATTCTGTGCTTTGTGGTATTCATGTATTCATTTGAAATTAGTTTCAAGTGGTATCTCCTACGTTTGATCGAGGCCCAATTTTGGGGGCCCTTGGGCAGCAGAAAAATTTGTCTGTCAGTATGATTTCCATAGTCTGTAAGATTAACCTCAGCATTGCGAATTAGTTTTAGGTGGTACCTTGAATATTTAAACTGGGTCAAAGCTACCATATTGGGCCTTTGGGGCGTATTTTGGGGGCGTCTGGCGGGCACATGTAATACATGTAATTATTCAACAGGTCCAGTACCTCAGACATCAGGATTGCAGGTGCAATCTACTGCTCTCCCAACTCAGGCATCAGGATTGCAGATGCAACCTACATGTACTCCCATCCCTTCAGATCAAGCTTCTTGCCAAAGCCAGAGTCATAATGGTGAGAAATTTGCTGCATGCCATAATGTTATCTTAAAACATACTGTGTTTTCAATCAGTGACTCGGAGGTGGAAAATATTTGTGATGATATTTTTGTATGTCCATGATTTAGTTGGCTAATATATTTTCATAATAATTATTCAACAGGTCCAGTACCTCAGACATCAGGATTGCAGGTGCAATCTACTGCTCTCCCAACTCAGGCATCGGGATAGCAGATGCAACATACCGCTCTCCCAACTCAGACATCAGGATTGCAGATGCAACCTACTGCTCTCCCAACTCAGGCATCAGGATTGCAGATGCAACCTACTGATCTCCCAACTCAGGCATCATGATTGCAGATGCAACCTACTGCTCTGCCAACTCAGGCATCAGGATTGCAGATGCAACCTACTGATCTCCCAACTCAGGCATCAGGATTGTAGATGCAACCTACTGATCTCCCAACTCAGGCATCAGGATTGCAGATGCAACCTACTGATCTCCCAACTCAGGCATCAGGATTGCAGATGCAACCTACTGATCTCCCAGCTCAGGCATCAGGATTGCAGATGCAACCTACTGCTCTCCCAACTCAGGCATCAGGATTGTCTGGCATGGGCCATTCTGTGCTTTGTGGTATTCATGTATTCATTTGAAATTAGTTTCAAGTGGTATCTCCTACGTTTGATCGAGGCCCAATTTTGGGGGCCCTTGGGCAGCAGAAAAATTTGTCTGTCAGTATGATTTCCATAGTCTGTAAGATTAACCTCAGCATTGCGAATTAGTTTTAGGTGGTACCTTGAATATTTAAACTGGGTCAAAGCTACCATATTGAGCCTTTGGGGCGTATTTTGGGGGCGTCTGGCGGGCACTTAGCAGCAGAAAATTTGTCTGGCATGGGCCATTCTGTGTTTTGTGGTATTCATGTATTCATTTGAAATTAGTTTCAAGTGGTATCTCCGCCACTTGATCGAGGCCAATCTTTGGGGCCCTTTGGGTGCATCTGGCTGGCCCTAAGCAGCAGAAAATTTGTCTGGCAAGGCCCATTCTGTAAAGTGTGTGATGAACCAATATATTTACCATGAGTTTCATGCGGTACCTATAATCTTTGATCAAATGCATATTTTGGGCCCATTTTAATGGGCCCTTGGGGCCACACGCAGCAGAGGGACCACGGCAGACGTCCATATTTGCATATACTAGGTTCCCCCCGGGATGTTCCAATACTCAGATATTGGTAACCTCGTTCGTTTGATCAAAAGTCACTGCGCTGCCTGACTATATTTCTGACTTTATATGAATTTTATAGTATGTTAAAGTGATATTTTGTATATTTGCTGAAAAAGTTGGAAAAGGATTTTATGCCAAATATATTGTTTCCTTGTTTATGACGACTAAATCTAAATATAATTGAAATATATAAAAAGAACAATGATTTTTTTAAAAATTTGATGTTTAATAGATATTCTGTACCTTCATTCCAGTGTCGTTTCTAATGAACTCCGAAGTATACATACTCATATTTGCTATTTGTAAATATTGAATCCAAACGGAAAACAGAATGATTCTAGAAATTTAGGAGATTGCAGTTTTTCATTTGACATATGAAGTGGCTCTTATTATATTCTTACACTGGTGCCAAATAAGAGCAGTATTAATAACCTATTAGCAAAGCTCCATCTTTGTGGTAATGTAAATACAATGTTGATTAAATCAAAATGGTTGATGTTTCATTGAGAAAGCTACAGCTTCTTTCTGCTGTCATTTGTATAATGATTTTTTGAAACTCTAAGTGAAATATGTTGATGTTTCATGAAAAATCTATACAGCTTCTTTCCGCTGTCATTTGTACAATGATCATTTGAAACTATAAGTAAAAAGTAAAATAGATTATCATTTTATTATTGAATTAAATAAAATTATATTACAAATTAGTAGTAGGAACAAAGTTATGTACTTCAAAATTATATATATCCAAACTTCTTGAATATATGGTAATGAATTTAATTGATTAAATTGGGAGCTTGAAGTACTTACGCTCATTGGATGATGTTTTTAAATCAATTTTAAAATGACTCCTTATGAAATAAATAGAAATTGATGGATTGAAAAGGATATGAATGTTGTCTTGAAATTAACTTAATTTGATTGCAATTTTGAAATAAACAGACTTTCTCTGTATACTTTCTAGTTCATCTCATCTTTTTGAAAGTGATTATCATAATTATCTTAAAACAGGCGTGTGAAAGAGGATGAAAGTGGATTTGGGAGAATAGTTATGAATAATGAGAAAGGAATGAGAAGATGTTAATGAAGTGTGAGTTATTAAATAGAAAATATTACTGAATGAGCTAGAATGAAGATTAAGACAAAGAATAATAAAGAACAGTAAAAAATCAAAATATATCATTATTTGGTTGACAGATTTCAATCGACTGTCAAGCTGTAAATGAGAGGAAATTTACGTTCAATATAGCGAATGAATACCCAATAATGCATGCACTAACACGTACTATACATAATGGAACAAACAAGTTTTGTTCTTTTATTTTTATTGTACTTTTGCGAATCAAATATTACCTACCATATTACTTTCAGTTTCACATACAAAATTAATTCACACGCCCCCTCAATTGTGACGTCAAATTATGAAAAGTTTGTTGACCCACATAGACGCGGGTTTTATACACACACAGCCTTCGTTCTTACGAACCGGCGAATAGGCGGCGAATACGTATGCGCTGACCGCGCGTACTAGCTCTTCGTTCTTACGAACCGTCGAATAAGTGGCGAATAGCGTATACTTGACCGAGGGTACTACTTTTTCGTTTTTACGAACCGGCGAACAGGTTTGAAAGCTTATAAGTTGATTTTTCTTCATATATGTTGTTTGATACATACATGATATCGAAGAGCAGGATATATACTATTTCGTCTTGCATAATTGCTGGAAAACAACGTTCAAAAGGATAGGTATTCACCGCTCAAAAAAGTCGAAAACTTTGAACGCGTTTTTCTCTGAACTGTGTTTCTACGCGAGGGTGGGCTATTCGCCGGTTCGTAAGACTTAATGTGCGGTCATCAAGTCCCATATGTTTTATACATGCGCGGCTGAAAACAAATCATGAGCGCGTCCTTGAATTTTGTGTTTACAGCTCATTTCCCCCCAAAATATAAAAAAATATGCAAATAATTAAACATAGAACTAAACATTGAAATGTGGTCTACCCCAGGAAATAAAATTTATTCAACCTTCATACACTAAAGAGGATGAGATAATGCTTTAAAAATTTGAAAGCGATTTATTCAAAACTAACTTTTAGTTGCACGCTCAACCGTCACTTCGTGAAAACAGTAACGAATTGTCTTCAAGTCTAAATACTATTTTGTGTGAAATAAGTACTCATTACGTCATCTGTAAAATGGAAATAAGATAGGAACTGTATAGTTTAAAAGTGAATGAAACGCACTTTTAAACTACAGTCTATAATCTTTGAGTTTTCTTATGAGTAAATATGAACTTAAGGGATTATAATTTAGCCATCTGATGTACTGAGTCATCGTAAAGTATATGCAAAAAAGGGGTTAACAGAAGTATGAACTAACATAAGGGTTAACAGGAACTTGTATTCATGGAAATAGTTTGCATAACTTGTGTTCTCAAGTTAAGCCTCCTCGCTTACACAATAGTGCTTCAAAAATCTAGGTTTCCTCGATCAAATTCGCAAAATTTGCTTTCAGATTCATTTTCAAACATTCGAATCCAGCAGTTTAATCGTCCGTTTACTCTTTTTGGTTCATTATTAGTTTTCTGTAATTCATATTCATTTTCCAGTGGGTTTCAAACAGCCAAATTACCGTACCGTCATTCCATTTGATACGGACATTTATATTCATGCATGACGCGACTTGGGGCAAAATCTTGCTCTCAGCTTTACCTTCCTATTCATTAATAGGCATTTTGTATTGCCATTAATGGTAAATCAATCATTTCCACCAGTTTTGTGGGTGTCGATCCCATTTTCACCAGAAAACTTCCCTTTTGCTGATTCCCACCCCGGCCTCCCCCACTTTAAAAATGTTTGGCTATCTCTGTAGAATTTGGTGTAGGCCTTAAGCGTTAACTGGTGTAGGAAATTAGTGTACAAGTACTGTGTGGGTTTTTTTACCGAGGAGATTACTATATGCTTCATCATAGTTGTAGTAAGGTAACTAATTCATGCCTCTGTGCCATAAATGAAATAGATTCTGAAATGAATTAAATTGCTCACCATTAAGGGTTCCGCGCACGCCAGGTATGTCTGTAAATCCTTCAAGATTGATTTAAAAAGGTATTCCTCCTTTGGAATATGGCTAAGATTAGATTTCAAACAGGGGTTCCAGTGATTCCAGTATTAACTCTAGGGCAGTGAAGGACCAAACGAAACACTATTACAAAAAGCCAGTTGAAATCACTGATATGATAATTTCCCATAATTATTTGTTTTGTGGGTGATATTGAGCTAGTGGGGATTCCCAGGCGGGTGCGTACATACAGGACTTTAGGACTGCCAGATCTGAACCCTGCCGCCTGTCAATACGTAATACCGAGCGCGCGAGATACGTACACACTGGGGTTGTGTCGCAATTTGAGTATAAGGAGGAAGCAGAACCGTTACGTTGTGTCGCAATCCAAAGCACGACATTGGTTTTTGACGGGTTGAAGTGTTCAACTTTTATCAGTCTGGGTTTGGTTTGAACTAGTCTAGATTCTAGACCTTTTTTTATTACCCCCCCCCCCCCCCCCCGACCGCCGCCCCCGCCCCACTAGCGTAGCGGCCCCATTGATCACGACCGCCCGGTGAATCGCGCAACCCCGAGGAAAAAAGGGTCTAGACGTTTTGCGTGGAAAAGTGGGCGTGAACTTTTCACGTAAACATCGTACTTTGAACTTTCGTTGAACCTTCAAGCTAATTAATATTCAAGACGAAAGTTCGGCAATCTGATCAGCTGTTCTATTCGCACACATGGGTGAAATGGTTTATCAACATGAGATACTAGTAAACGGTGTACTGTATTGTAGAATGTCTTCGTCAACGTTGTGTGTTATTGATAGGATTTGATAATCTAGCTTGTCAGCGAGAGTTTTGGAACTTTTTTGCCGTCCGAAAATTGTTTTCAAATTGTACCGTACAGTATTGCACAACATTTGTTCAACAAACTGTAATTGGATGTTTTTTGTACCTAATCTGTGAATTAGTTAAATCAGTTTGGAATAGTGAAGTTTCCTTTTTATTTTATTATGGAAACGTTGAGATAGATCATTTCAAAAAGTGTATTGGATTATGTGCATAAAGGATGGCAAGCAAATTTCAGTTGAGATGGTGTATGATTTGCAATGTTGAGTTAGTTACTACCTCATTATATAAGACTGAATTCTGCTAAGATAGTGAGAACTGAACTGAAGAAAAAGATTGTGGACATTTGTGGACCCTTTCATGATGCCATTACCCGTCAAGAAATGTACATATGTCAGAAATGTGTGAATAATGTAGAAAAGGCATCCAAACTGCAAATCCTGAGTGATGATATCAGGACTAAATTTAACTCTACAACTTCCAAGCATTTTCCTGGAATCATTTCAACAACTGAAGATGACAATGGTTTTGAACTTAAATGAAAATAATAAGTGTTTTTTTTTACCCAACATATTTTCCAATGGATTTTGGGACCCCCTCTGTCAGTTGGGTATTCAATTGGTTGGTCACAACTGCTATTGCAAGGTAGACACCATGCTTGTTCAAGAAAATGCATAAAAAGTGTGGGCAATGTATGCCCGCATACAGTGGAAAGGATATCAAAATGGCTGAAATTAGCAACAAGTGGGTATACGTTTCAGCATCTTTGATACACATAATAGGGTAAATTATTTAACTTATGATAAAATAGATATGGCAATGTAAGAACCAGAAATAATACAGTTTCCCGGTGTATTTTTTCTCCCCATTTTTGATGGTTTTCTACCATACTTATTTAGGGTATAGAAAATATGACCAAATACGTGTTTAGGGTGGGGAAAACCAAAATGATTATTACTTGTTTAGGGTATATTTTGAAAATCCATTAACGAGCATGATGTCTAACCTTCCATATCACCTGCCCCCCCCCCCCCCCCCCGGTCCAAGTGCTGAGGTGTCAAAACACCCCCACACACACCCCCCCACACACACACCCCCCCCCCCCACACACACCCCCCCCCCCCCAATATCCACACATCATATGGAGATATGATTCACTATTTAACTCTTATGGTAAGTTTATATACACACAGACAATCCAACACAGTTCACTTTTTCAAAGTTACAATATTTCTTAAGGCCCTTCTTCTCCTTAAATGTTGATGCAATAATTAAATACAAAAAATTAATATACACCTGCAGCAATGATGCTTTGTTTATTACATTTTCCTTCATAAAATATAGCAAATTATACAAAACTGGAAATCTCACCCAAAAGGGCTTAATTTTTTTTTTACTGTACTGTAGCTCATTACAGAAAAGAACATTGGAACAATTTTTTCATGACCCTCGTTTATTAACTTACAAGTAAAAGGCACATTAATAACATATTAGTAAAAATTTACAGTATGCCATATAATATCCATGAAATTTGCGTCTCTGTCCCATAGAAAGCTTGAATATACATTATTTTTATCTTTAAAGATTTTTTTATTGGTTTTCAACATTCTAAAAATTTCAAACGATTATGTAACATCAATCTTTTCAAACAAGTGAACACATGTTAAAGTGAATTTCAAGTAATACATCAACATTGCACTCCTAGAACAATCAGTACCAGCCGCTTAAACCAGGGTTTAGGAGGATATGTCAGTTGTCTCATACAGGTATGAGCTTTCTAAACACTGTCAGTTTAAAACAGCAAACAGACCACCACCACCCACCCAGCAGCTAGAACGAATCATCCCGAGAGTGTGCAGTATTTTCCCGGGGGGCCAGTCAGATATATTGGTATACACATGCGCGTCCAAGAAAAATGCGTAAAAAGGGGTCTTTTTTCAGCAATGGACGCGTAACGCGCGTTACGCGTTAAGGGGTCCAAAAACGCTGATTTTCAACAAAAAGGGATGCTTCTGAAAGTTCAGGCCAAACGCATTTTGGGGCTTAAATTCAATCGCCGGCTTCAAACCTGTTAAGGAAACCGCACAAAATTGTTATCACCAAAGTACAAAACGCATTTGGGGTGATTTTGAAACTCATGCAGATTCAAGTCTGTCAAACGTGTTTAGGGGGTTGATTTTGACCTTAAAAATTTTGTTTTATGTAACATTGACAACAGATATCCGGTGTCGCTCATTTAGGGGTGCTTTTTCATCAAGGTGCAAAACGCGTTTAGGTCTGACAACTCCAATTATCGTGTACAATATCGGCCCTCTATCGGCTGATGTCATATAATGTAGCTTCATCGGCTATTATCGTCAGACCGATCAGGCAGTGGACTAGTTTGAACGGGTTCAGTAGAGGTTTCGAGCAAAGCATTCTACAGCAACAGCATGCACTCACGAAATTAGTTAATAATTAAATTTTGTTTTATGTAACATTGACAACAGATATCCGGTGTCGCTTTGATCGGACGTATTTGACATCATTTATTAGCAAAATTATCTATTGGATATTCTCATCTTGCTCATGAATGTGTATTGTTAAGATCTTATTTAACAGGTCGTGAACAGTCCAGTCGGTACATTGTAAATTAGACCGAAAATTACTGTCTCTCGTTCGTTAGCTCCGTTAGCTCTTCTAAGTGAAGAGCTACTAACGAGAGACGGAATTTTCGGTCTAATTTGTAAATGTGCATGCTAAATCCAAGCCACGACTGTATTGATGGGAGTACCACAGGGATCTATCCGTTATTATAAATAATTTACCAACTTGTATATCTGATGGTAAGGTGGATATGTATGCAGACTAGCTCTATATTATGTTGCAGTAAAACTCCATAGCATTTCATTCATTCGATGAACAATATATTGACAATAAGTTTTCAGCATACAGTCGTTCATTTGATGTACAGTTAGTATATTGACAATATTATCCCCACCCTAAATGATTTGACAGGCTGTGATATGAGATAGGAATTTCCTCTCGTCATGGACCAAATAAACTCCATTTTAAAAATCTGCTTTTCAAACAGCTATTATTGAGTAGTGGTAATGGAACTGCCCTTCGAGAGAAACTGGTTCTGTACATCATTCAGTACAAGCGTTGATTGGGCCAGAAAAAGTGTACTTGATTTATAAATCCTTGGCAAAAATGCAATAACACAATGACTGAAAGTACAACAACATAGGCCTACATCACATATGTTTTGTGATAATATTTTCAGCTTTTCTTATCCGTCTTAGGTCGCTACACAACTATATTACACACTATTAAAAAACAAGAGCCCCAGGGGGCACGACGCTCACCTGAGGTGGATCAATTCACATCTGGTGCATGTTCTCTCTAGCACATCAACAACTTTCATTCTTCATCTATAGAGGTATCTCTATACACAATACCAAGTCTGAGCTTCCTACCAAGTTCGGTTAAATTCCAATCATGGGTTTTGGAGAAGAAGCTGAAAATGTAAAAAGTTTATGGATGGTGGACAACTTGCCCCACCCCCCCCCCCTCCAGTATGTTACCCCCACAGACCCCCTATAGGGCCACCAAGAAAAAATTCATGAACAACTTTCATTTTTCGTCTATAGAGGTATCTCCATACACAATACCAAGTCTGAGCTATTCCTGGTTCTGGAGAAGAAGATGTTTGAAATTTACATAGCTTTTACACTTGGGGGCCCTCCCCCTGGGCCCCCTGGGGGCCACATGTACCATTTTAGCAACTTTGGATCCCCTACCCTTAAGGATGATTCCTACCAAGTTTGGTTGAATTCTGATCATGTGTTTTGGAGAAGATCAGAATGTACATTTTGCCTGGCAGCGCCCCCCCTCCAGTATGTTACCCCCACAGGGCCCCTATAGGGCCACTCAGAGAAATTTCATGAACAACATTCATTCTTCATCTATAGAGGTATCTCCATACACAATACCAAGTCTGAGCTATGCCTGGCTCTGGAGAAGAAGATGTTTGAAATTTACATAGCTTTTACAATTGGGGGCCTTCCCCCTGGGCCCCCTGGTGGCCACATGTACCATTTTAGCACTTTGGGTCCCCTACCCCTAAGGATGATTCCTACCAAGTTTGGTTGAATTCCGATCATGTTTTTTGGAGAAGAAGATCAGAATGTACATTTTGCCTGGCAGCGCCCCCCCCTCCAGTATGTTACCCCCACAGGGCCCCTATAAGGCCACTCAGAGAAATTTCATGAACAACATTCATTCTTCATCTATAGAGGTATCTGCATACACAATACCAAGTCTGAGCTATGCCTGGTTCTGGAGAAGATGATTGAAATTTACATAGCTTTTACAATTGCGGGCCTTCCCCCTGGGCCCCCCTGGCCCCCCTGGGGGCCACATGTACCATTTTAGCAACTTTGGGTCCCCTACCCCTAAGGATGATTCCTACCAAGTTTGGTTGAATTCCGATCATGTTTTTTGGAGAAGAAGATCAGAATTTACATTTTGCCTGGCAGCGCCCCCCCTCCAATATGTTACCCCCACAGGGCCCCTATAGGGCCACTCAGAAAAATTTCATGAACAACATTCATTCTTCATCTATAGAGGTATCTCCATACACAATACCAAGTCTGAGCTATGCCTGGTTCTGGAGAAGAAGATGTTTGAAATTTACATAGCTTTTACAATTGGGGGCCCTCCCCCTGGGCCCCCCTGGGGGCCACATGTACCATTTTAGCAACTTTGGGTCCCCTACCCCTAAGGATGATTCCTACCAAGTTTGGTTGAATTCCGATCATGGGTTTTGGAGAAGAAGATGAAAATGTAAAAAGTTAACGGACGACGCACGACGGACGACGGACAAATTTCCATCGCAATAGCTCACTCGAGCCTTAGGCTCAGGTGAGCTAAAAAGCAAATGTGCTTGACAGAGTGATGTCATAGATTTGTAGTCTGGAACATTCAGTGAAAATCTCTTTGGATTTGGGGTCGGTGAGAATGAGGTCATTACCACACCTAAAGCTCATCATTGAATATCACAAATCTGAAACGAGTTTGACGTCTATGTCCTCACATATACATTCATATGTCACACATACAAGACACGCACGAACAACACGAAATGATTACCATAGACATTTCATTTTCGTTTCTCCCAATTATTTTATCAGTGTCTCTCTTCAAATTATCAAGGAACACTCAGATGAAAATTCAAGTCACTCACATCTCATGGCATGAACATCGTTACACTTAGCATATTGAAAATGGTGTAACTTTTTCTTTGAAATCTTTATATTTTTACCTTCCACACTAACTCATGGTGCTTCACATATTACCAACTATGTACACAGGCACATGAAAGTATGTAACTCCATAATCATTCTTACTATTACATATTTTAAAATGTCAATTTGAATTTGTAATCCTTTTTAAATCAGCATTTTGCTGTCTCTTTCAATCTTGCTGCAATATTCTGCCAAATCTGTTTTAACCTCTCATAATTTTCTTCTTTTTCTTTGTTTTTCACTGTTATCATTTCTATACATAGTTTGATATAGAATAATACATCTTCAAATCAACTTCGCACTTCAATATTGTATAATTTTTTTTCAACTTTTACCATTTTCTATCATTTTTTTCTTTCCTTGTATGGAGCTCTCTTGCTCTCTCATAAATTTACTTGCTTTAAAATCTTTACTGCTTTTTATCAGATGAAAAAAATCAAACAAATCAAAAGTAAATAACAGTCACCACATGTCATGTGGATCAGAATCATTGATACTCTACAAGTTTATATCCATGTTACTCAAATACATTTTCAGAACATGAGCTCAAATAAGAATAGACCATATTCAATTAACTATCAGTTGCATTTGTAATTCAATTCAATTTAATTCAAGACTTTATTCCAGACTTTATTCCAGAGGTCCATATAACACATTTACATGAGAAGAGCAAACATAAAGAATCAAGGAACAAAGAATACAAAGATAAACATATAAGAGAAACTACAAAACTAATATACTACTAGAACTAAGCAATGGACACAGAATACAAAAGATAAAAGCTGCGATATAATAACATGAAGTGCATACTATCAACAATGGACATAATGGGCAAAGAACTAAAGAGAAAATAAAAGAAATACTGGAGGAGGCACAATAAATAAGAAAGAGAAAGAGCAATAGACCCAAGAAACAGAGTGACATAATATGAAAATATTTATAAGTGTCATGATAAATTATGATACTAAGATAATACTAGTAACAGGCAGCGAATAGAAGAAAAAACAATCGTAAAAGAGACGATATGGAAATATATAAAAGGCAGGATGAATTATTTCTTTACAAAAAAACCCATTAAACAATAAAAATGCATAATATTATATTAAACTACTTTAAGATATAGAAGATAGCATTATCAGAACAATATCTAAAAATCGTCTTACATATAATTCCAACCTCTTTTCTTAGACTCCACAAACAGGGATAAGAGTGGATATGAGGATCGCCCAGTAAAAAAAAGCGCAAACTTCACACAGGCAAAGTTTTACCACATTCATCAGTGAATTCTGTTAAAGACATTGTTAAGGAATCGACAGCTAACTTTACTTCCTCAATTAGAACCTTTCAAGTGCTTCAATTCCTGTCTTCTCCACCAAATGCCAATTCATCAGTCTTAACCAAAATTTCATTCACCAGGTGACATTTCCCTGCTTAAACTTTTGTTGACATTTCTGAAGGGACCCATTTCTAAATTGGATAAGATGCATGTGCTCTGACAACTTCGATGACTGCTAAAATTTAAGTGCCCCATCATTCATTTCCATAACAGGCTTTGAGGTGGTGGATAGAAAATGGTTCTAAAAGGAGAGTTATCTGATGGACAAAGCAGTCCTGCCTTACTTGAATATTAGTCCACCAATAACCTTTTACTCCATAATCTTGTATCCCACCAAGAAGTCAAAGACAATGTCCACAGACGAATTCGAGTCAAGATTATCAAGCTATGATCCTTGACTTTTTTGTCTTCAAAAGTTGGATAACACGCAGGTATCCACAATAAATGACTTATGCATCCGGGGGGGGGGGGGGGGGGGGGGGGGGGGGGCCACTCAGATATATGGGGGTACACATGCGTGTCCATGGGTTTTCAAAATACCCCCTAAACAGGTTTTATATTTGGATGAAAAAAAGACCCCTAAACGAGGATTTTTGCGCGGTTTTTCATCATCCAACCCCCCCTAAACAGGTTTGACTTCTGCCAGATTAGTCAAAAGCACCCCTTTTTGTTGAAAATCAGCGTTTTTGGACCCCTTAACGCGTAACGCGCGTTACGCGTTCCACCTGAAAAAAGGACCCCTTTTACGCGTTTTCTTGGACGCGCATGTGTACACCCATATATCCGAGTGGCCCCGGGTACCGGTTATGCATAGCAACTTTAGATAAGCTTCATATTCTGGAGTGACATAAACACCTTCATACAATAATATTTACACACAAAATAGTTGATCATAAATTAGTGAACTGCATTGCAATACAGAAATCTTAAATACGTCTTATCTCTTCCTTATTCTTTCTTTTGAAGATGAATAAGTCTCAAGGACATAACCAACATGAATCACAATAAAAAAACACCCAAGGACATCATTTTGTGAAAAATAGTGAAGTAGAAAAAGTGAGTAAATATATAACATGTGCTTTTCTCCAGATCCCAACACAGGAGACCAGTTCTTAACTACTAATACAGAGAAAGATGAAATGAAAATGAAAAATCCTCTGTTTGGCAAATCCCAACACACACACACATCATAATGAACATGTGAAAGTATGGTGAAGTATGAGGAATGAGACAAAAACAAAACAAAAAATACGACACTAACCCAGCCTTTAATGTAAGACTTTCTCTTGGTTTCAGAGATCACAAATCTAAAATGGAAGCACATTTGTTTTGAAATGATATCAAAAAAAAGAAAAAAGAAAAAAAAAAAAAAGAAAAAAGAAAAAAGGCAAAAATTTGAAAGGCAGGGGTGAGTTGAATTAATTCTAGATAATTTTAGTTACTTCTTTACAATTTGAAGCAGAAAAAAAAGAAAATGAAATAGGTTCAACAAAAACGATTATTTAATGAAAAGCAGACATGTTGCAGCTTTTCATATGCATGATCACATTGTATACCAAAAGGGATAAATGAGGCAAATATCCTTCAAAACTTAATTTCTACGTGAGCTCATCTGAGGGAGGGCGTTTGATTTCCTTGACGTCGGCTAACGATTCATCATCGTCAAAGAGTTGCACATTTGAACCGTCTACGACAGCAGAGACAGTCAAAATTCACACAGGCTTATGAATATCATCCTACCATTTCCCATGGCATGTGCAGTTGACAAATAGAAAAGTCCATAGTGGGTTTCAAATCATGAAAACAATAAATTCTTTGCATTCTCATCATAATAAATCTAATACCTATATATCATATATATAATAGTTATATAGCAAAGACGAAACATCTTGGACTTTTCGTGTTTTCATCATTTTTTTCTGAATTGGGAGAAAACGTTGACAGTTTGATAGTTCATTATCTATCACATAATTTTTGTTTCCGTGATGAAGAGCTGCTTTGCAGACATCTACACACACAGGACACACATCAACATTAATCAGCTTCTGCTAACCATGCAAAGAAACTTCTGACAGATTTGAGTGCAACGCCCTTGCCAGCGCTCTCCTTTGCTCTCCTCTCTCTAATCAATAATATTACAAGTTCTATTGATAACGGTACCCACACAATAGGAATGTTCTTAGATTTCTCTAAGGCATTCAACACTATATATCATGAAATTCTCTTAAGCAAACTTTCACATTATGGCATAAGGGGCATTGTTTCAGATTGGTTTCGAAATTATTTATACGAACATCAGGAATATATCTGTATTGAGAATTGCATGTCGCAATTAAGAAATATTAATTGTGGTGTTCCCCAGGGTTCTATTCTAGGCCCTTTACTTTTTATCTTGTATATAAATGACTTCCATAGATCATCAAATTTATTGACTTTTATTATGTATGCAGATGACACTAATCTATTTTTTTCGCATAAAAGCCTAGAAACTATATGTAATGTGAGTAATTCTGAACTGTATTCAGTTGCAAAATGGATTAAGGCTAACAAGTTATCACTAAATCTAGAAAAAAAAATAAATTACATGTTATTTAGTAATACTTTTAACGAACTACCTCATCCGATTCTCATAAATAATATACAAATACAGAAGGTGATTGAAACAAAATTTCTAGGCACTATATAAGCTGTCATGGAAGCATCATATTGATAATGTATGTTTATTGATATCCAGAAACATAGGTATGATTAACAAACTCAAAGACGGAGGCATAAAAATGTATAGCAAATGTAGTATTACAGATTACAAGTAATACATGAATCGATAAATTTAAAAAAAAATAAAATAAAAAGAGATGCAATTAAACAAACATTAAAGCTTAATCCTAAGCTATAAAGATCATCAAATACATGTAATGTGATAAATGGAGTACATAAAAAAAAGTTGAGTTTTAAGCTCACAACAACAGTTACGTTGAAGGTTGCTTGATAGTTGTCTACGAAAGGTTGACCTTGAAGATGTAAATCTGATTTCATGTGGAAGACTATTCCACAGCTTTGTTCCAACAAACGAAATGCTAAACTGTCCTTGCCTTGTCTTACATTTTGGTACACAGAGTAACCCATTTTCCTTCCCTCTTGTTGCATATCTGTGCTGTATGATCTGACAATATTCTACTAGTGAGTGTGGTAATATACCTTTCACCAGGTCATACATAAATGTTGATACGTAAAGTTCATGGAGTTGACAAATATTGAGTATTCCTAGGCTTTGGAAAAGAGGTTTTGAGTCTGTTCAAATCGGACTAAAAGTGATTGCCCTCATTGCCATTTTTTGACAAATATATATACAATTTAGATTACTTTTTTAAGTATTCCCCCACACCTCTATTCCATAAGAGATGTGAGGCTGTATAAAAGTCTTGTATAATAACAAAAGTATATATGCTTTCGTACAAACTGTCTTAACTTAAACAGAATGCCTACTTTTTTGCCTATGCACTTGTTTATTTTCTGAATATGTTCTTTCCATGAAAGGTGGCAATAAATTTGAATGCCTACAAATGGTGCAACAGGTACCTCACTAATGTCTGACCCTGATATTCTCTTGAGATCCTTTCTGATGTATTGCACGACCTTTTGATTTAATAACCATGTAATTTGTTTTCTGTAAGTTAATTGTCACTTCTCTAAAGTTTCACTTATCAGTTTTAAGTCAATTTCCTTTTGTTTAGTGTCAAAGGTATGAAACAGGTTTGAGTCATCAGCAAATAATCTGAAATTGAAAAAGTTTGTGGAGTTAGGTAAATCATTTATATAAATTAGAAATAATGTTGGACCAAGAACAGAGCCCTGAGGGACACCACATTTTATATTCAAATTTAAAGACATCTCATCCTTGTATTGTATAAACTGGGATCGTTTGTACAAATAGTCTTCAAACCATTTCAAAGTTATTCCACGAATTCCATAATGTGACATTTTTTTAAGGAGAATTCTATGGTTAATAGTATCAAAGGCCTTTTGAAAGTCAATAAAGATACCAAATGTTACTGTACCTTCATCTAAGTAATGCAATAATGTGTTTGCGAGATTAATCAAAGACAATTTAGTGCCATGTTTTTTACGAAAACCATACTGATGTTGAAACAGAGCATTATTCGCTTCCAAGAAATCAATTACACGTTTATCATTTTTTCAAAGATTTTTCCCAGTACTGGTAGGACGGAAATAGGTCTGTAATTGCCTGGTAAATGTCCCTTCTTGTAAATTGGTGTCACTTTTGCCACTTTCAAATCTTCTGGAAATTTACCTTTTTCTATAGAAAGAATATGTGTTAATGGACTTGAGATATATTTATATATTTATATATCTATATATATCTATATATATCTATTTATATATTTACAGCAAATAATGAGATCCATCATTACCCCACCAGACAAATCAATCTATATCACTTGCCAAGAACTCGTACAGCATTAACCCAGAATAATTTTTAATATACAGCACCTAAATTTTGGAATTCCCTCCCTTTAAATATACGAGACATTATAAGTTTGAGTACACTCAAACGTAAATTGAGAAAATCACTTATTGCTTTTTATGAACGTTGATCCCTCAATGATGATTCTTGTTTACCTGTGTAGTAAAATCTATAGATTAAATGAAACCTTCCAGATCCTGACCCCCCCCCTTCCTCACCCCGTCATTTTGTCCTTCTTCTTCTGTGTTTTGTAAAGTTTACTCCTTTCCATTGTTACTATTCCCAGCTAAGTGTGTTATGCCTATGATTTGTTTGCTTTCCATGGCCATGTATCTGTCTTCTTCTTTTTCCCTTTTATTGGGCATTTTATGCATGGTTTTTTATGTACTGTATTCATGATTTATCTTTTGCCAGGGACAAGCGCTTCTACAAGCTATGCTTCTATGCTGGTCTCTGTTTTCATTCTCATATTCATAAAATTAATCTAATGTAGTCTTCATTACTGTTACTTTTTTTTCGTACAACTCAAACTTTAATGCACTTTATTTTGCTTGTAATGATCAAAAACATTTCTGCACTAAGTTGTGTTGTCAATTATATTGTATATTGTTGATTGCATAATACATATTGTTATATACATGCACTCTGAAAAATAAAAGTGTAATGAAATAAAATCTAAATCTGAAATCTGAAATCTGAAATCACATAATTTTTGTTTCTGTGATGAAGAGCTGTTTTGCAGACATCTACACACACAGGACACGCATCAACATTAATCAGCTTCTGCTAACCATATGAAGAAACTTGTGACAGATTTGAGTGCAACACCCTTGCCAGCACTCTCCTTTGGATCCTCACTTGCCTTCCAGTCATAAAATGATTCTTCTGTTACTACATCTTCATCATAGAGGACATCAAACAAGATTCTTAATAGACCTGAAACAGGAGAAATTACATTAAAAAAGCATAAATACATAAAACATTGAAATCCATGTATATTCAAACTTTAGGGGGGAACAGCATATTTTACACATCAAAGGTGGGTGTTATTTAAATTATAATCATGATAAAGCTCATGGACAGTTTTGGAAGCAAAAAGGAAATGGGATAGAAACGTGTTCAGTTTAGTCTCATGTTGTTCTCCTTGTATCAAAACATGTTTTCTTGGAGATCATTTGGTATTCCATGCATGATTTCAAGTGAATTTTGGTGTAAATATCTGTAAGGATTGCTAGATCACATCAACATACTGCCCTAAGCTAGGACCCTTCCACCCCAACGGCTTCCCGCACTACCATCTCGGGGCTTTACATGGAGATAGTATGTGTGTCACTGTGTGTAGTATACACACAATCCTCATAGGTTTTGCACACGTAGGTAGTGTGCAGTTCATGCTGCCGTTGCTGAGTTTAAATCCCTGGCCCAGTATCTAAATTATACTTTGCCTCTCATTTGTTTTATATTACACTTTAGGAGGTGGAATCCTCACAGCATTTTACTATTGCTAGTATCTTGCTATTTATCAACGAAAATCCCAGAAAACTTGTTACCTCGAGGGCTGTGTAGTGAATGATTGAGGGCCTGGACAGCATATAGTGCTTCAAGCTCTAGAGGGAGCTTGTTATCGATGTAGCGTTGTAATACTGGACCATGTTGCTTCAGGATTTCAGGGTCGATACGGCAGCTCTGCCCTTCACCTGGAAAGAGAACGAGGAAGAGTTATTTCATGGTGCGAGGAGGGATTAGCAAGATGGTACAATCATAAAAACTTTGCAGTTTGATAAACTGAACCCATGAAATATGAAGAGCTTTACTTTTTCTGTGATGTGTCTATCTTATTTTGAACAGAAATAGCACAAAACTTAAGCTTTGCAAAAATAATTTACAGAGCTGTATTAAACATGCAGATTATCATAAACATTCAAGTGACATATTTTCAGATATGTACAGTAAAACAAAACAGATTTTGGAATATATAATTTTTCTTACCCTCTGCTGCATTCTGGCAGATTATAGTAACTAAGGCACGAATGAATTCAGAGTGCTGCTTCTGTGTGTCTGCCACATTATGCTGAAGGGAAATAGAATAAAAAGTGAAGTTTCAATTAAAGTGACCCATAAAATACAAAACAACTTGTAAAATCAGCACTGATTTTCTTACTTACTAGATAAATCTATATACCTACCTATTTTTGCTAGTCTCCTGGCTACGCAACCCAATCAAGAACTTTTACACATATAAATCACATATTGTTCGCACCCCCGTAATCCATTGTTATCTCCTTCCTCACTCACCCGCATGAATATGCAAAATGGCCATCTTCCTCTATTGCGAGCAGCCCCAAAAGAGTAAAACATGTTGCTTGCAAGGAGAGGGGTAGGAGGGAGGGTCATAGGTAGGTATATAGATTTATCTAGTAAATAAGAAAATCAGTGCTGATTTTACAAATTTACTGCTATAAATCATATACCTATCTATTTTGCTAGACTAACGCCCATTTGAGAATGGGAGGCATGATTGGAGGCATGATTTAAGGGATGAAGGAAAAGGGAAGACACTGCTGCCTTCAAGGTAGCTGACGCAAATAATTCCTCTCCTGCAGGAACATCCTTTAAAAAGCAGGAAATGAGAGAACGCCAATAGGCGGCCCTCGTAATATCATCAAGCGTCACACCCTGAAAAAGGGCCCGAGAAGTGCTAACACTACGTGTGTCATGAGCATACGGCTTACCATCTATCAAAAGAGCCTCTGGGCCGGTGGCCGGAATAGCTTCAACAATCCATCTAGAGATAGAGTCAAGAGAAGTTGGAGAGAAGGGCTCTCGAGTGATCAGAAAGAGATGATCGTCTTTGCGACAGGCCTTGGTCTTGTCAATATACCATATAAGGGCCCTAACAGGGCACCATACCTTGTCCTCACATACTGAAGAAAGATCAGATAGGGGACAAAGAAAAATGTCAACAGGGCCAGAAGAAGCCGTCTGGTTCTTGGCAATAAACAAAGCTTCAGAAAAATAAGCCTAACACCCTTTCTTTCCCAGCTAATGTGTCCGGGAGTAGGTTACCTAACCCCGCACACCAGCCGACAAGGCCTGGTGCATAACCGCAGACTGTCCATAGTTGTTGGCTCGAGTCTCCCCGTGCAGCTGGTAGGACAGCTGGGGCGCACTCGCCCCCCCCCCCCCCCCTCCTCATCTGGTCGGTACGACTGGGGGTTAGGGTTTGAAAAACCCAGACCAACTTGCATGGACAGTGCCGGTGAGTTGCCCGCAGTAGTAGCACGAATCTCCCCACATGACTGAGACAGCCGGGGAGCAGACGTCCCCCCTTCTGGTCTAAACGACCAGGGTTTAAGGTTTATAACACCTAAACCACTAGAGTCTAATGCCACCCGCCCCGAAGCCACGGGCTCTGAGGTTGGCATTTTCAAATTGACTGATGCCACCCGCCCCGAAGCCACGGGGTAACAACACCGGGCAACTTACCTGCAGCCTGCAGACATCTCCACCACTGCACCACATTGTATAGTTTCGATTATGGTTGTGTCGCCGACAGCGCGCGCTCAAACATTTTAAAAGTTTCCCTAGGAGCTGACGCTGTGGTGATAGAACCTGTCAGTCGCGGGAGTTATCAGGAAAGGGATTTTCCAGGGCATTTTTCATGACCTGCTAACCGTGCGCGGTTAGATTGGCGGAATAAAACTCCTAGCTTCGTGATGTAAAAGGCGTATAGCCCTTTTTTTTTTTACACTCAGGAAGCTAGTCCTGGCTAAGACTGGCCGCCAAAAAGGAAAATAAACGCCAGAAAGGAACATGAAAATTTTCCTCCAATAGGCAAAAGAGTGATCAAAAACACAACAGTACAATATTCAGAAAGAAATAGAGTACAGAAAAAGTGATTTTTTGCATATAAGCGCGCTGAAAAGATGAAACAAACCCGTTTTCAGAAGTGCTGTGACTTGAGATATCCTAACTCGATGGGTGCGAGCAAAAGAGGAAGATGGCTGTTGCGCATTCATGCGGGTCAGTGAGGGAGGAAATAACAATGGATTACAGGGGGTGCACACAATATGTGACTTATATGTGTAAAAGTTCTCGATTGGGTTGCGTACTCAGGAGACTAGCAAAAATAGGTAGGTATAAATGATTTATCTCGTAAATAAGAAAATCAGTGCTGATTTTACAAATTTACTGCTATAAATCATATACCTATCTATTTTGCTAGACTAACGCCCATTTGAGAATGGGAGGCATGATTTAAGGGATGACAAAGAAAAATTTCAACAGGGCCAGAAGCCGTCTGGTTCTTGGCAATAAACAAAGCTTCAGGAATAAGCCTAACACCCTTTCTTTCCCAGCTAATGTGTCTGGGAGTAGGTTACCTAACCCCGCACACCAGCCGACAAGGCCTGGTGCATAACCGCAGACCGTCCATAGTTGTTGCTCGAGTCTCCCCGTGCAGCTGGTAGGACAGCTGGGTCGCACTCGCCCCCCGCCCCCCCCCCCATCTGGTCGGTACGACTGGGGGTTAGGGTTTGAAAAACCCAGACCAACTTGCATGGACAGTGCCGGTGAGTTGCCCGTAGTAGTAGCACGAATCTCCCCACATGACTGAGACAGCCGGGGAGCAGACGTCCCCCCTTCTGGTCTAAACGACCAGGGGTTAAGGCTTATAACACCTAAACCACTAGAGTCTAACGCCACCCGCCCCGAAGCCACGGGCTCTGAGGTTGGCATTTTCAAATTGACTGATGCCACCCGCCCCGAAGCCACGGGCTCCGAGGTTGGCATTTTCAAATTGACTGAAGCCACCCGCCCGAAGCCACGGGCTCCGAGGTTGGCATTTTCAAATTGACTGATGCCACCCGCCCCGAAGCCACGGGCTCCGAGGTTGGCATTTTCAAATTGACTGATGCCACCCGCCCCGAAGCCACGGGCTCCGAGGTTGGCAATTTCTGCGGGGTAACAACACCGGGCAACTTACCTGCAGCCTGCAGACATCTCCACCACTGCACCACACCGTATAGTTTCGATTATGGTTGTATCGCCGACAGCGCGCGCGCCGCCGCACGCAGCCGCCATTTAAAATCTGCATTACAAGAGGAGGCATGGATACATAAACACTGGTGAGTTTTCGGTAATTACCCACGCCAATGAAATCGGCAGGGTTATGTAAAGGGCTCCGTATGTTTGTTTGTTTGTTTTTTTTGTTTGTTTGTTTGTTTGTTTGTTTGTTTGTTTGTTTGTTTGTGTACAAGATAACAAGAGAACGGGTGAACGGATTTGCACCAAATTTTCAGGGAATGTTCAGAAAGTGACAGGAAAGAATCGATTAGATTTTGGTGATGATTGGTTGACCCCTGCAAATTCTGTGTGACCTTGAACTTTTGACCCTGTAGTAAAGTATAGGAACTTCAGTTCAGAGAGTGACAGGATAGAAACTAGAAAGTTTGATGACCCCAAACTTCGCCTGCCGATGCAGAAATATTTTGGTCAATCAAAACACTCATTACTTCGTCTCACCAAAAATCTATTTCAGGTTTATGAATTTTAGAAGACTTTTAGACCCATTATTTGCTATTTCACTTCAAATCCGCACGAGCCTGCAATGAATATTCAAAGCCAACGTATCCCAGCAACAAGGGATTTTTCGCGCTTGAACTGTACTCTCGTTGCGAAATCGAAAGTGGCTAGGTATACGGTATACGTATAGCCTAGCACGTCTAATTTCTCCTATTTCTTATCTTCTCTGCATTTCTGTTTATTTTCCCCGGTTCTTTCCACTTTGTTGTGGAAGTTTTTGTGATTTATTTTATCCTGGTGGACGTGTAGTACGTGATTTTAATTGTTTTCGGTGAAAATCTGGTGCGTTTGTTCGACGTGAGTGAGTCTATCGCACTCGCGAGTGTTCGCGTGTGTTGATCTGAGTGAGTGGCTGAGTAGCTGTAGTGTACGTACATAACTATACACAGCACTGTCGCGAAGTGCCTGGGGCCGGCTGACTGTAGTATTGAGTGAGTAAGCTCTGTGCCTCGCATGCACGTCATTTTCAAGTCGAGATCCAACTTCTTTTGTCGTCATATTTATTTTATCCAAGCCCGATGAAAAAAAAAACAACAACCCGAATTGCAATGTAAAGATAGAACATGAATACATTTACTAACACTGACATGACTGAACCAAGGCCGTACGCAGCGGGGAGGGGGGGGGGGGGCAGTTGCTTTTTTTTAATCGGGTTTTAGACTTCAAGTTATGGGTTCCTTTGAAAGCGATCATCTTGCCCCCCCAGGAAAAAAAATTTCTGCGTACGGCCTTGGACTGAACACTGAATACAAATTGCTAACATTTTTTTTCTCACCACGCCACGCTCTCTGACATGTCTAATCAATTACTTTTAGGGGAGGGATGTTTCAATAATAAAATATCTTTTTCAGAAGAATTTTTTCAAGGGTGGGGACACACAAAGCTATGACCTGGATATGGCAAAATTTATTGGGGGGGGGGGGGGGGAGATGTGCCTCTTGTTATCCCCTTTGAATGGCTACTGCTTACAAAAATAATCGCAACAAAACAAAACCTATTGGGTTAAGGCGTGGGTCTGCCGCCTTTGACGGCCTTTCTAGTTTCCTATGCTATAGTTTTTCATTTTTTAGATTATTTAAAGAAAGTAATTTGAACACAAACATTTTAAAAGTTTCCCTAGGAGCTGGAGCTGACGCTGTGGTGATAGAACCTGTCAGTCGCGGGAGTTATCAGGAAAGGGATTTTCCAGGGCATTTTTCATGACCTGCTAACCGTGCGCGGTTAGATTGGCGGAATAAAACTCCTAGCTTCGTGATGTAAAAGGCGTATAGCCCTTTTTTTTTTTACACTCAGGAAGCTAGTCCTGGCTAGGACTGGCCGCCAAAAAGGACAATAAACGCCAGAAAGGAACATGAAAATTTTCCTCCAATAGGCAAAAGAGTGATCAAAAACACAACAGTACAATATTCAGAAAGAAATAGAGTACAGAAAAAGTGATTTTTTGCATATAAGCGCGCTGAAAAGATGAAACAAACCCGTTTTCAGAAGTGCTGTGACTTTAGATATCCTAACTCGATGGGTGCGAGCAAAAGAGGAAGATGGCTGTTGCGCATTCATGCGGGTCAGTGAGGAAGGAAATAACAATGGATTACAGGGGGTGCACACAATATGTGACTTATATGTGTAAACGTTCTCGATTGGGTTAGGTACTCAGGAGACTAGCAAAAATAGGTAGGTATAAATGATTTATAGCAGTAAATAATCATTTCAGTTAATATCAATGCCATAAACACAGATTTTCTCTTAATTTTTGATTCTCTTTGTAACTAGCATACTATCTACATAACATGATCATCTGTTCATAACTGGTCAGGTGACTGGTCATAGGACCATCATGTGACTGATCATGTGCTTAACCAAACTACCATCTCCCTCTAGAGACTATGATGATCAACTAACCTCTATCCAGTCAAATATCTTGTTATTGTCTGGCCTCTCATTAAGTAGATTTGTGAGCCCTCTGTTGAAGACATGTAGCCAGTCACCCTGTGAGCTTACACTGTTAAGGCCGTTATCAGCGGCACATGCATCATCTAGCGTGAAGTCTACACCCTGGAGGAAGATAGAAGGTAAAAACAAATTAAATTGGGTGAAGTAAAATTTTCTATGGATTATTTGACACCTGGGCAACTTTCACACTGGTGATAATGGAAATACATAGCCTCTGATGCTACAAATTTGCATGACATAGATAAGTGTTATGTCTCCAATTTTTGATGGCCATTATGATTGTCTGGTCATGTATCATGTTATCAATTAAAGGGAAAGTCCACCCTGGTATTTAGTTGATTTCAATAAAAGCAGAAAAATGAGAGAAACAGATCAGTAAAAGTTTGAGCAAAGTCCGAAAAGAAATAAGGAAGTTATGAATTTTTGAAGTTGTAATCAATCAAGCACAAATTTGCAACTTCGTGACGTATCTTGCGAGCTCCTCTCCCATTTGCTCAGTACAGAAAATCAAATAAATTACAGTAATTTTCTTAGTTTCTGATGAAGGAATAGCTTTGTATCGTGCATGTAAAACACATATGAGCAATACGTAGGTGCATGTATGCTTGAATATTTCTTTAGAGAAAATGGAAATTAATGATTTTTGGGGTACAGGGCAAATGGGAGAGGAGCTCATGTCACGGAGTTGCCAATTTGTGTTTGATTGATTACAACTTTAAAAATTCATAACTTTCTTATTTCTCATCGGATTTTGATGAAACTTCACTAATCTGTTTCTTTAATTTTTCTGCTTCCCTTTAATGATATAAATGTTAAATTAATTATTAGGCTACACATCAATCAAATATGGTAAGAGATTACTCCAAGGATTTGTCATATTTTTCGCTTCTTTGAATACTGATATAATAACGGTGAGGAGGAATATATTGACTTACCTTCTTTTGCACAAATTCCTGAACATTTTCACCTGCAGGTAGAAAGTCTTCCCACTTCAGACTGGCTTGCAGCCATACATGGCATACCTTACTAGCACCCTGTAGCAAGAACATGCAATACATTGCACAAAATTACTGTGAAACAAGCACTTTTTACATACATAGAAGTAAAGGTTGAAATTTCTGTAATTCCTGGCCACACACTTCCCATTTCTCGTCTTGTGAATCATAGTTAATGTATAACAAGCTTTTAATCACACAAGATCAATACCTTTCATGACATTAAAAAAAATAATGCTAAAAGATCAACTGTAGAAAAACTTAATGATAGACATTAGGAAACATTCATCTTTAAAAACTTCAAAATAAAAACCAAATGCACATCTCTTCACTCAACTGTTAGGTTTAAACACATAAGGAGCTCTACAGTGCAGTAGAATATATTGGCATAGTTTCTGCACTTTATAGATTAATGCTATTATCTTTTATACAACACCTACTAAGATTCTTGCAACCCCATTGGTCAATTCTCAATCACATGACATCCGATAAAAGTAATGTTGAACAGTATCATTCTCCAGGCGTGCAATTCCGTTTGATCCATTTGCACCATTGCACGCTGACGTCACTATCGATGTACACAGTATATTGTGAGGTAGGTGACATCACCGTGCAATGGAACAAATGGATCAAACGAAATTGCACTCTGACGTCACAATAAACAAAGTATGGTACGCGCGGCGCAGTTTATTTATGCAACACAAAATATGCACTATAGCTAGCGATTCGACGACGACGCACGCGCGCTGCACCGGCCGCGCGCGAGAGCGCGAGCTAGAGTACATAATTATATTTACGTTTGGTGGCAGCCTACGTAGCGTAGACTAACTTTAGATCTGATTTGTTCCCCGAGGATTTGTTCTTTGACTTTTAAGTTAAAAAAAGTCACATCATGACAGGACCAAACTTAACTTGCATTGCTAATGCAAACTGATGAAGGATTGAATAAATTATTGTCTGACTTCGATGCTCACAATACTCTAAGACCTAAGTTAGAGAGGTACCGTACCGGTAAGTTTGCGAAAAGCCGTTTGGAATCCTTTTTTGCAAAATATCAATGTCGTTAGCGGACCAGAATCTGTTCTTTCTCAAGAACAGCTAATCTTACAAGAATCTAACTAAAATATTCAGAGCACATCTTCTTCCACAAGCTCCATGCAAAATTTTCATTTCTACGGACCCGTTACTTTTTACACTATCTAACGTTAAGGTTAGATCTTACTTATAGTTGGACCTAAGTTAGTCCTAGATCTAAACTAGTAAGTACATGTAGTTAATAGGAAGATACTGAAAGAAATTGTTTTCTATATACTGTGTTTGTGATTGGATTGGATTCTGATCGTTTTGGATTATATTACATGGATTATTGGAGTTCATTCAGCGAGTTAGTCTACAAATATTTGGTAAGTTGAACGATAAATGTTTGCGGCTTAGTTTAGTGCAGTGCGCGCTGATAATTTTATTGATCGCTGAATCTGGTCGGTCACATTTGGACTAGGCCTAGGCCTAGTAAAACTGTTCTTTAAAAAAAATGTTTTAATAAGCCAGTTAACGTCCGAGGTGTTGTATAAAACAAATAGTGAATGGTCTTTATTCATGCAATGGAACAAGATTTTGCATTCGGTGAAAGATGAGACGCTCTATTCAACTCGGCTGCGCCTCGTTGAATAGAGCGTCTCTTATCTTTCACCTCGTGCAAAATCTTGTACCATTGCACTCATGGCCATTCATTATTTGTATATCATTTGATACATGCTAACGCACATGATATTGAGACAGACACAGTAAACCTGCTTTTCTATATGTGACCCGCCACCACAACGACCAATAAGTCGCAATGGGAGTTTTAGAGTAAACAGCTGAATAAGGTTGGAAAGGGTTGGAAAAGGTTGGAAAGGGTGCAAATTTTTATTTCATGTCTTTTGTATTTTCTGAAAGTTAATTTATCAATCTACCATCTGACAAAATTTCGGGGTAAAATACAATGTTGAAATATGTTTTTTCTCTAATTCAAAATGACCATTTTTCATGGACATTCAAACTTTGTGTGACAGCTTGCTGGGATCGTTCTTCACATCGCTTATCTGGTATAGCTCAAAAACTATGCAAAATCTACAGAAACAAAGAAATATATCTATTCTAAAGGTATGAAAAGTTTCAACTCAATTCAAATAGAACTTCACAGTGTAGGCTAGGGATTTTTTTACTCAACCTTTTGTGCGACAAACAATAGGGCACAGATTAGGCGCTCTTAAATGGTCACTCATCTTTAGAGCCTGTTTTCTCTGTTTGTTTGGTCATTATTAACCAGTCTGACACTCTGACATTCTCATTGTAATTTATAAGGGTTTGCTTAGTCTATACAAGACAAGCTATACATCATTTTAAAGGTGAGAATCTAAGCTTTCAAACTGTGCTGAAATTTAAAAAACCCAAATTTCCGACTTATTGGTCATTTTGTGGTGGAGGGTGACATATGAATAAGAATATATACTCTTAAACATATTGAACAAAGATACAAGAGCTGTCAACAGCACCATCATTATCATTGTTGTCACTAAAAATTATTACTAGTTTACTTCCAGAAATATTTTTCTTAATCAACAATCACCATAACAGAAATAACTGAAAGGCTCAAACACTTGACTTGAAAATGCGAAGGTTTTAAGAAGAGTTCCAACACAGCACTGATATCCTTTGGCAATATTCACATACATTTGCTATTCTCGAACCAGGGGTATTACATGGATACTTGGTTGGATTTATTCATAGAAATGCCCTATATACACTGACATTATATGTCAGGGCTATAAAGCCAAAGTTATAATTTCTGGATACCTTTGGAAGCTCATACAGACATTGCATTGTGGGGCTCGCTATATACAAAAACAGAATACCATTATCATCAACATCACAATCATCAGCCCACTTACAAGTCTTCTTGAAGCTGTCCTGAGGATCTCAGCTAGAAGGACTCCACCCTTCCCCTGCTCTAGCAGAGGCTTCATTGCAGTAGCATGAAGCTGTAAGTAATCGGCTCCTCCCACCAGCATAGCACCCATCAGCTCCCCAAGGTACTCATAGATCTTAGGGATGTATTGTGCAATGTCCTCTGCAAAGTCCATCATAGCTTTTATTCTGGATGGAGATTGTAAAAGGAGAGAGCAGAAGACGGAAAATTGTGGATACAAGTGTAACTGCCTTCAAAGCCATTTCTTAGTCTAGATGAGAGGTCAAAATCTCTTCATAGTGTAACAAAGGTTCATTTAATTCTAGAATGTTTATGTTTATGCCCATATTGTATAAATCAACATTATTAAGTCCACAGTCTTCTACAATGGTTCATTGAAAATAAACATTTTACAGTCTTAGATAATATATAATTTTTCATTCTGGGATTTCTTCGCCTTTGCAATCATTCATACGATATTTAAACCACAAAATCTTCTATCTTCAGGGAGGGTGGGGGGGGGGGGGGGGGGGGACAACAAACTTTTACACCTCACCTTCAATAGGCCTGAAATAAATTTGTTGATTTGTAATACAATGCAATACAGTTTTAATCTTAAAAGGGAAAGGTGATGAGAGGATGAATATGAGGGTGAAACAGAGTAAGGGTGGGTATAGAAGTCAGAAGAGATGAGGAAACTCACCCTGTTAAAAAATGCTCTTTTGCTAGGAGGTTACTGTTCATTAGCGAGTGGAAGAGTACGCCGACGGCTTCCCTCATGTACTGCTCCTTCTCTATGATGTGGTCTACTGTAGCTTGTACAAAGAGATGTCTCTGTTTGCTTGGCAACTCTGAGACACACCTTGTTGCTTCCTGTAAGGGAAAAACATTTACATAGCAGAAGAATGCAATATTTTG
>CM046865.1:8271413-8341277 GCA_025617745.1 Heliocidaris erythrogramma | reverse complement strand
CAATGTTTTTCTTAGTAATACTGTGGCAATACGATGTGTACACGGATTTACCATGTTTTCGTGGTATTTTGGGGGGTAATACCATGAAATACGTAGTATTACCATGCTATTTTTTTAATAAGGGTAAATTCTTATTATAATAAAAGACACAAGACAGTATGTAAAATTTATAGATTTTAGGTCAGAGCTGAAATAGAACTTGTTCCGTCTGTATTTTTGTTAGTTTGATCAGTGACTTGAGATTTTCAGACTTGCTCTTTGGTCGGTATTTTACTTCTAACACTTACTTAAATGCGATTTTGTGACAATCAATCAGGAGGTTTTCATGACCATGCAACACTAGAAACTGCACACAATAGTAATCTTTTTTTTAAAGTAAGATACAATTAAGTTGAAACACATCACAAAGTAAATGATGGGGCTCGGTCATCATCCTGGAATTGCCCATGTACTAATAAATGAAATTAAATGGAATAGGTAAGACCACGCTGAATATTAAAAGCATTTTTGAAAGAAAAAATATGTCACTTTGACAAAACAATGCACATTATAACAAGTAGACCAATCATAGAGGGCGTAACAAGAAACAATATCATTCTTTTAAAAAAAAATATAAGAACAAGGTGTAAAATCACTGAAATTAAATAGTGATACTTTATACAGATAAAGACTGAGGTCCAGAAATTTCACCTCGATAGCATTTTGGGTTTAATTAAAAATAAAGTTAGTAGACGCATCAGGATGGTAGGATACTTCATAGCACATCTTTTAAACGAACTCATTTTCGTGGCAATTATGGATTAAACTCTTTTGATTTGTCATTTTATTGCAGCATTCCTATAACGATTCTACAGATATCATTTTCACGATGGTAAAAATGAATTACATAATATCCTTGGAAAATAAAGGAAATTTCAAACGAAAAGCAGTAAGTTAAAACAGACCTGTGGCAGTTAAGACCGATACTATATCTGGGTTGTATTCTCCCTAATCTCTGGGCGGCCCCGCTCAGGCTTATCCGTACAACCAACATTGCTGTGGCTAGTTGGTCTACAGTGAAAATGACAGCTTTTAGATTAAGTTGCATATTTTTCATTTTTATTTAATTCACACGCTTCTTACAACTGTTTGTAGGTAGAATTATATTGTACAATACAATTAACAGCCATTGGATGTGAATTTGAGTTGGTAAGTTTAAAAATCGACACAATATCTGGGTTGTATTCTCCCCTTAGTCTCTGGGCGGTCCAACTCAGGCTTATCCGTACATTGTTGTGGCTAGTTGGTCTACAGTGAATATGACAGCTTTCAGATTAAGTTACATATTTTTCATTTTCATTTAATTCACACGCTTCTTAGAACTGTTGTAGGTAGATTATATTGTAAAATACAATTAACAGCCATTTAATGTGAATTTGAGTTGGTAAAGTTTAAAAATCGACACACTATCTGGGTTGTATTCTCCCCTAGTCTCTGGGCGGTCCCCACTCAGGCTTTATCCGTACATTGCTGTGGCTAGTTAGTCTACAGTGAATATGACAGCTTCAGATTAAGTTGCATATTTTTCATTTTTATTTAATTCACACGCTTCTTAGAACTGTTGTAGGTAGAATTATATTGCACAATACAAGTAACAGCCATTGAATGTGAATTTGAGTTTGGTAAAGTTTAAAAATCGACACAATACACCAATATCTGGGTTGCATTTTCCTCTAATATCTGGGCGGCCCCGCTCAGGCTTATCCGTATAAAACCATTGCTGTAACTAGCTGATCTACAGTGCATGTATGACAGCTTTTAGAATACGTTGTATTGTTCATTTTAATTTGATTCACAAAGCTTCTTAAAACTTTGGTAGGTATTATTGTACATTAGAAGTAACAGCAATATGATATGACAGCTTTTACAACAAGTTGTATATTTTTTCTTTTTCATTTAATTTCACATACTTCTTTGAACTTTTTTAGGTCTCTAGATAAGTAGAAATATATTGTACAATATAATTAATAATTTAATGTGAATTTGAGTGTGGTGAAGTTTAAAAATTGACACCAGACCGGGGTTGTATTCTCAGGGACAGCTCGTGGTAAAGAAGTTGTTTAGTCGCCAGCATACATACTGTAATCTGGAAACGATTTGGATTTTCCAGTAAAATTTGTTCAATATGTTCAGAGATATGAAATAGATAGAGACTGGGTCGGGGCGGATCCAGGGTGTTGTAACAAAGAGGTCACAATGCCGAAAACGTACACATGGGGGGGGGGGGGGGGGGGGGGGGGGGGGGGGGTTACTGCATACTGTTTTTGGCGAAAGATATAAAAAAATCTGCCTTTTAACAGAGCTGGCACAACTAGCTTGTTTTCGTTTTAGGTTACTCATGGATGGACAACATGGATAGCCGTAGCATGGGTCGTTTAAGATTTTTGAACTAACTGGTTTTCATTTGATACACAATTTATTTGATACATCATTTTGTTGCTGTATCTTCCAAAATGATTCTAAAAACAATTCGTCTTCCGATGTTAAAGAAAAAATTGCATCATGTTATGAACCTTCGTTTATCTCTCAGTCGCTATAAAGCTTCATCGCAAACATAGCCATCGGAAGCGATGGTGTAGATTTTTCCCTAATTCAGGAGGACATGTTATGAGGAATGCACATCTCCAGGGTCGAGAAAAGTAGATCACATCGTAAACAGATGATTTTTATATATAGGATCAAACGCTTGATAAAAATTCAATTGCAGATGGATGATTGTAGGAATTGTAGCATTCTTTTATTCACATGATACATACGTAATGATACAACAACAATAGTAAACGATCATTATTGTATAGACAAAGTCTGATCAAGTAAGGAGTTATCAGAGAATTGTTCTAATCATGCTATAATGCATGCATGGTGAGTACACTTGTGATGTTCTCTCTGCATCTCTGTGTGGAGTGAACCCATGCATTGATTTTATATGGGGTAACACAATACTAGCTGGGAGTCAGTCAACCTTGAGTCCTTGACCAAATGACCCAAGCCTAAACCGTACATTTTTATTGGGGAGTGAGTCTTGCCTCATGACCTTACTTGGAAGTTTTAAGGGGAAGTCCACCTGGGAAATGGGTTGGTTTTAAAGGAAGGAGATATTAAAGAACTATAGATTAATGAAAGTTTTTAGCAAAATCCGATGAGAAATAAGAAAATTATGATTTTTGGAAGTTGTAATCAATCAAACATGTGGAATTGGTAACTCCGTGACGTATATTGCGAGCTCCTCTCCCATTTAGCCAGTACTGAGCAAATCATAATTTGTGTCTGAATAGATATTTAATCATACATGTACATGCAACCTAAATAAAGCCATTGCTCATGTTTTTACACAAAACCTGTATAAAACAAAATCATGTATTCCTTCATCAACAACTAAGAAAATGAAAAATTATGAGTTTCTGTAGAGACCTAATGCATGGAAGAGGAGATCGCAAGATCCGTCATCGAGTTGACAATTTCTACTTGATTAATTACATGTACAACTTCAAAAATTCAAAAAGTCTTATTTCTCATCGGATTTTCCTCAAACATTTGGGACTTTGTTCTCCTTATATTTTTGTTTTTTATTCAAATGAACTGAATACATGGGTAACACGATAAAAAATTACTTTTAAAAAAATTAACTGAAAGCAATTTCAATAGCCCTGTCTATAATCACCTTTAGAAATGGGCGAACATTTCAATGGTGTATTATACGTATTCCGAACCTTGTTTCTCAGGACATTACAATCATGACAGTAGACCTTTGAAATTGCCATTGAGTTTATATTTCGAAAGTGGTTTTATCGTGCCGGTGGACTTTCCCTTTAACAGTCATACTTTAGAAGAATTGTGAAATTTGTAGACGATGGACTTCCTGTTTACCTCCTGTAGAGATATTGATAAAGTACATGTACTGATAAATAATAATAAACTTAAAAAAAAAACTTGTTACTTGTTAAATTGATACTTGTTAAAACGTGATTTCTTTGAGAACATGTCGGTGGACATCCTTTTAATTCACAATTATGAAGTTGAAGTGTGTGGAGTTTTAAAATATTATTAGAGATGTTTATAGACACTTAGATAGAGTTATAGGAAAAGTGTGTTTATGAAGTGAACGAAAGTTGGATTTAGGAGCTTAATTTTGATGAAAGAATCGTTAATATATGGGCGTGGGTCTCATGATTGACTAATGTTTGTTTACATTTAATTTTGGCATGGATAAGTTTGATATATTAAAAAAAAACACATATAAAGCACAAATTTCTTTAATTTTTGTTCGTTCAATGTCAGACGAGGCTTAAATTTATGGTAGGTCAGGCAAAGATCACTCGTTGCCTTTTTTTGCATTCAAATGGTAGTGTACAACAGCCAGCTAAGGAAATATGTTAGTTGAAAATAAGGTTACATATATATCTTTATTTAGTTGGGCTAAATTATATATCTTTGTATAAAGCATCTTGGTAATTACCAGACTCATTTATGACAACTGAAGTCAGCAGCAAATTTATTTGTTTGTTCACATTTTCAAGTTAAATCAGGTTAGAAATTTCCTGCATGACCTTAAAGCTGATATAAAGAATTTTCTTAAGCTGTTCGCTCAGAGTTAATGCAAATAAATATGCATATGTAATTAGGTTCTAGTCTTCTTTCAAGACATATTAAAGAAACATGGACTCAATTAATTATAAACTGTCCGTTCTTCAATAGAAGAAAGACTTAGATATTTGTTAATATCATTCACTCTATACATATGTGGATTATAGTAGAAGAAAAGAACGATTTTTCGCATATTATGATAACTGATAATTAATTTGTGTCAAAACAATGGACCTATGTTTATGATCCTCTTTGGTTTCTTTCTTGGCAGATTGAATAATATAAGGTAGTGAGCCTGCCTGACTATCCAGTTCCAAGCGGCCTTTCTATACTCTGTTATTTATTAGTCTTCGATGATCCCGTGACGAATTGAACAATGAGAGAAGACATAATAATTTCCCTTAAGGCTGGAATTAGAGTAATAATATTATAATAATATTGATATTTTTTGCATTACGCAGAAGTGTTCATCTGATTGGAGTGGTGAATACTATTAAATTATAAACTGTCAATCTGCAGTAAACAATGAAATAACGAATTCATCAATCCTCAAGTCAAGTCACACCATCATTCTCATAATCTTCGAAGTACACGTGATAAACTGCTTCTACAACAACCTCATCTTAAAACAAAATTAACACTTGAAGATTGTGCCTTTAGTTGTGCTGCTACAACACTTTGGAATAAATTACTAGAGGAAATAAGGAAAGCTACATCTGTTCCTATCTTCAAAGGCTTGTTAAAGACACACTTGTTTTAGAAGCGTTTGATTAGTTTATTGTATTTCATTTCAGTTTTTTGTAGCATCAAGGTGTGGGGGCTCTGTCACATCACAGCGCAGTAGAGTATGTATATATAGTGACTGCGCTTTATAAATTGTCTAATTATTGTTATTATTATGAATTTGCTACCCACAGTTGATTTTGTTTCAGTAACGTTGATGACTATATAAAGAACTGTTTACTTCAAATACCTATACCATGTATCTTTGTCTACACAAAGCTTTCTAAGAAATATTATGAGGTGTACGGGCGCTTTTGTATATAATAACTGTATTTGAGCAATGGATGAGGGCATGGGCATACGTGCTCAATTTTTAGGGGGCTGAAGGCTTTTGCCCGAATCGCACACAATGTTGTAATGCTCATTTTGGCTTAAAAATTTTCCGACAAGCAAGAAAAAAAAAGGAACCATGGCAATCAATTTTTGAACACTGAAAATACGACTAAACCTTTGAATATTCGGGCAGTCAAAAATAAAAAGATAATTCAAAATACATTGCCCGAATATTAAATGAGTTTTTCCCGAATATTAGTGCTTGACGAATGCTAGGGGGCTGCAGCACCCAGCCCCCCCCCCCCCCCCCCCCCAGCTCGTACGGGTATGGATGAGGAAGGGTGTGTGAACAAGGATGATGCTGGGAAGAGAGAAGATATGAAAAGAGACCATGTGAAAGTAAGATATTGTGAGAGGGAGTGACATTGTGTAATATAAGGGAAGCGATTAGATCTGTTAAATCGTTATTATGGGCGTAATGCTGACAAACTGAGTTTCTGTCTTGCCTCTATGAAGGGGAATCAAACCCAAATGGAAAGTTGTTTTTCGAGAAAAAAAATTACACAAGCAGAAAGGTGAAAGTTTGAAAAAATGGACAAACGATAAGAAAGTTAAGAATATTTTTAAAGATGTAAAAAGTGGCAATCACTACATATGGGGATTTAAAATTGACGGCATTTTGGATGACTAGTCAATTTGTTCCAATACACAAAATGGCTAAAATGCATTGGCGGCGGAAGCATAAAAAAGTAAGGGGAAATAAGGTCCTCATGATTTTTTGAATAGCAAAAAAAGAAGGTTTTCAGCAATTTGAAAAGAAAGAAAAAACAAAGATTCTCAGCATTTTAAAAAGCAAAAATAAAAAAAGGTCAGCATATTTTGATGCTATTTTCATGCATTTTGGGGCTGTGTTACACATATTTAAGGGGTGCTGCGGAAATTAAGGGGATTTTTTACCCCTACTGAAATTTAGGGGGACGCTTCCGCCATACCAAAAAGTGTGTTACATTGCGGCGAGTCCAACTTTCCGCGCGCGCGCATCACCCCACCATAAAACCATAAACCACGAAAATCCATAAATCTCAACTTTTAAAACCACTTTTTTTTTTTAGTTTAGACTGGTTTAATTCTGTTAAAAGGAAAATATATCTAGAAAACCCAAAGGCTCTGCTGTGCATGAAAATATGACGGGCTTGTTTTGTAGAATTCTGGCCAATTTTGTTTGAAAACGACCTGTTTATTGATATTGAACACAAGCCGTAACACCATATTTACACAGGTTTCCATGACGAAAATCCTCCGTTTGGGACTTCTATATACCCCAGTTTTGGTAAGGCAGGGAAAGAATCAAAATAGTTAAGCCCTTGAGCAGGCTATAAACCACAGTTAATTGACCCTCTCCCTATCATCACCACACACTTTCTCTCTTTTTCTCTTCCTCTATCTCCCTCTATGCATCTCTATTAATGTCTCTCTCCCTCTCGCTCCCTATTTATTTCTTTCTCTCCCTCTATCTTTCCATCTCTCTCAGTTTCTCTCGATATCTCCGATCTTTCTCCATTTCTCTCTCTCTCTCTCTCTCTGTAAATTCTAGATATTCCTCTGTCAGATTGAAAATATATGCTCTCGTTTTTATTTCTGTATTTTCCTTACTTCATGGTCGATGTTCATTCGAAATTTCAAATGGGGGACATTAAATTTATGAATAAAGTATTTATTAGAAAACATTCTAAAAACTAGAAGATTCAAGAAATTGGGTTCACCCAGAATAACCTGCCTCAGGCACAGATTTGTGTCATGCTCTTACGTAACATCATAGCTGAAGTTGTCATTAAACCCTGGCTTGACCCTGAGACTGACCTGGAAGGGATCTACAGTGGTGAATAACATGTTTGGGAAAGAGATCTCCCTTTCTCAAATTTTGCCTTACAAGTTGGCAATTTCTGTCAAACGGGGGTTTGAATGCATGTATGGGAAGTACGTACATGCATATTGACAAGGGTTTCTTTGGTGACTGGTTAGAATTGTTTCTAATGGCGAAAATTAACCAGTTAAATGGTTTCTTAAAATAAAAGTTCTAGCTTTGACCTAACTATTCTGGCTTAAGATTGACTGCGTGGAATTCTGTCCGAGTTCACGAATAGATTACCTTGCCTCATGAGCGGAAAAGCCCAGAAAGTAGAGTACTTTTTTATGCCAATTAGTATGTTACTTAAATATTTTCAAATGATGAATAATGAATTGCCAAAAAAAAAAATTGTTGGTCTCCGTATATATATTACATATGTGTAATTTTAATATATTCGTACTAGTATTAATTATTCAACTGAAAATTTATGAAAAAAAAATCATTCATCGATATTTGATTCCCTGAAAATTAGAATCTCTTGTGTTTGTAAACGATCACTCAATCATCAGATCTGTGGGCGTGCGTGCTCTCGTCGATATATTTTCCCAGCACGCGTTGCTAGTGGCTTGTCATTCAGGTGACCTTCAAGTATACGGATGCAACAATAAAGTAGGCGAAACTTATTGACATGGCCTATTAATTACAAAGACCATTAGTGTCACGGAGAGAACGCTATTTTTACTAATCTGTATATTAGTAGAAATATGTAGAAATTAGTAGAAAATTTTTTTCTCTCTCCGTGGCACTAATGGTCTTTCGTATCCTATTAATCAAAATGATTAAACAATATGCTATCTATATTATATTAAAATTACTTCCTCAGAGATAGGCTACTTCTCAGAAAACCAGACTTTCCTTTAAAAAATTGTAGAGGCCTGCGCAGCCAATATACCACTCATAATTTACTTACCGCATAGCGAGTTAAAAATTTACATAGTAATGGTGATCTCATTAATAAAATTAGCCATAACTTTGTTAATCTTAATTCTTGTTCGATTTCTTTCAAACATATATTATTCACCATTCTTTTTTTCTTATTTTCTCCTCTCACACCCACCATTTTATTATCAATGTAGGATTCCTTTGCCCGCCCCCCCCCCCCCCCCCCCCCCCACTCGGAGGTCGAAGTGACCGCATGCGTGTTCCCAAAATCTCCGGTAAAGGGGTATTTTTGGGCGACACAATCCGGCCCGTGAATTGTAAAAAAAGGGGGTGTTTTTTATCTTTCACCCGGAGATTTCATTAAAAAAAGGGGGTGTTTTTCTTTCGCCTCTCTCTCTCTCTCTCTCTCTCTCTCTCTTCGACAACTGAGAAATTAAAAAAGGGGGTTATGAAATATGGTTTTATGGTGTCTGTCCTGAGATATGGGGTTGGAATGAGAGCTCACCTGAGATAGGGGGTACATTGAGCAGTGTTCTGAATTTAGGGGGGTCTCCAAGGCAGGAAAAGCCCGCGCAAAGCCCGCGATAGGGGGGTTCAGAAATGTTGGCAGCCCTGAGATAGGGGGTGCTTTCAAAGGGAGTGAACAAGCATACGCGTACCCTAAATAATACTGAGTGGGGGGGGGGGGGCGGGTTCCTCTGTAACAGTCCACAAATGCAATAGTGCCGTCATTAGTATTTTCTCAAAGAGGGTGCATAGTTTTGAATTTCTTGTTGTTGCAAACTTGAGCATGTCGAGTGAAATATACTTATCTATGCCCCATTCAATTGGTGTTTTCTCCTTTTGGAGGGGGGGGGGGGTGTTTACTACCCCACCGCCTCTGATTTGGCACCTATCCAAAACAAAATCAACACGAGGGAAAGGCAGTAAAATGGAATAACAACAGGCGAGCATCTCATCACATGTATGCCTTCAAATGTAGCGCTTACAACATTATGTTGAAATAACTTCGGGTGAAAGTGAATTTCTTTATTTCTCTTCTCCTTAACCCCTTGGCTACTGAGTTCTCAAATGCACATAGGGTTAATACAGGGACCACCTGGTTCCCGTAAGCAATGGGTTATGGACAACCACGGCACCCTTAATCGGTGCCTGCAGGGAAAAAAGCCTGAGATCGTGAGGGCGGTTGTGATCTGATAAACGCACCTGTATTATCACACTTTCAGGCACGTGCCCTCAAATTAGTCCCTTTGGATCTCGCAGTTAAAGTTTTACGAGGGCTTTCGAGGACGAATGTAATGGGGTGGACATGGGATAATTTTCACTGAACTCTGGACATAACAGGACAGTGATGATTTTCAGTGATAATAGCACATACCCAGCGTAGATGGCGCAAATCGAATTACTCATTCCATGAAGTTGTCATTTTCTTACTTCTGTATAAATCATTCTAAAATATAACAACCCATGGTTACCGTGCAACTTTCACATTTATTAAGAGGATCCTTTATAAATCCCCAGCCGATTTTTTCCCCATATTATGGCAATGACAATATCCACTTAATTGTTGGCCCATTTATTGTATCCAATAACAATTATTCTCTTATATGTTAATATAGTAATTTGGTTTCTTGTTTAAATGCAAATGTATTTCCTTTATATCTCTTTCGTTCCCAAACCTCCCTTCTTATCCTCTTAATTTACCTAAATCTCCATGAAATTAAGATGTATTGTCACATATTGTTGACTTTCATTTCCAATCCAAAATTGTGGCAACATTTGATGAACTTTGGTTGTTCGGCACCTATATAGACGTAGAATTTATCGATAGCATTGTGATAAAGAATATCAACATCTAAGTATTTAAATTAAATGGGAATGCAAAATTTTCAAGGAGTAAGAAAGGAGACATTATGAGCTTAAGTGATTTGGGAAGTGAATTTCTGGAAATATAACACAAATCACGACAAATAAAAGGTAAATAAAAACGTTAATTAACTGAAGTGAGCAAAGTTTTTTTACAGGAAAGGAGACGAGAGGGGTGCAACACTGAGAAACAATATACGTACAGGAACACAGAATAAACGGAACAAGGAAAGTGGAAACATCAAAGTTTGGGACGAGTGGAAAAAAAAATATTCTCAAATTTGTAGAAAAATAAATGAGAATGACATTTAAAATATTACCCATGGATAAAAATAAACAATCTCGCTCCGTTACAGTAAAATAGGTGAAATAAGAGAACTCAATAATGATAGCTGTAATCATTCTTCATCTATATAGCGCCTAATATTATGTGTCTCCTCGTGTTTAAGCGCTTTACAGAAAGATTATAGCCCCGGTCATCGGATTTAGGGAGGCTTGCCAGCACACAAACATCAGATAATCTCATTCACTTTCAAGGGAGCAGTACAAGAGGTAGAAATTTTACGTCTCCCGTTCCTTGTTAGGGCCATGATCATGTGGATATAGGTGGGTATTGTAGGCCAATGGTAATGCAACGCGAACACTGGTGTGGAATCCCCTCTAGCTCGCTCAGAAAACCGCACAGTGTCTTGAAGGTCGAATTGAACGAAGGGAGGAACATTATTGTAAAACACCCCAAAATCACCCGAAGTTCACCCTCCCTGAGCAAGTTTGATGTTTTTACGACCTGACAGGTAATGGCCCCATAAAACATGGAAAGAGGGTGAAAAGAGGGATGAAATTTCATCTTAGTAACGAAACTCCACCCAGTTTGAACATCACCGCATTTTCACCCCCAAACCAGGTACCCCGATTTTCATAGTGAACGAAGCACAGAGTTATGAATGCAGTGCGTGTACGTAGTCACAATGTATGTTAACAGTGCAGTGTTATTATGCATGGTGTGCATGCACTGTACCGCGCGCCAGCTGCTATCTAGCGCAGTGGCTATAGGCTAGGCGTTAGCTCCCGCGGCTTTAGAACTTGATTTTATTTCACTTCTTCCTAAAAAACATCACTTCATCGTTACTGTATTTTAGCTGTCAAACTTTCAAACTTAGACAATGGTGGAAGGTAATGGTGGATACGGAAATTTACTGTATAAAGGGAAAGGACGTAAAAGACGGAAGATTCCAAGGACCGAGAAAGTTGAAAGAGCACGATATCGTGCAATACAGAAGTTGGGGGACGAGCAGGCCGCTGATCTGTGTACATGGTAGCGGTTTTTAGGAAGGCGAGTAACGGGGGAGACAAGGAGCAGGCTGATGGTGTTATTATGACACTGCTGGCCCAATCCCTCTCTCAAATCGAAGAAATAGAAATCAATAATAGAATAATTACTCACAACAACAATGAATTTGAGAAAAATACATGACTTATAGGATGTTTTACAAGAACATGAGACACAATTGAATGTTGAAAAAATCACACCAAAATAATTTCCCACTTTTTGGCAACCCAGGGTACAGCCCTAAAAAAAAATTAAATAATTCAAAAAAATGGCCGATTTTTATTTGGTACCCCAGGGTACTATTTATGTCATCATATTTCTTTTTCCTTTCAAATTTGTATGGAGATGTGTCTTGGTACAATCTACAAATTTTTACTTTTTGATAATGCTGCCCTCATTGTTCTGTCCTTTATTAGGGTCAAAGGTCTTTTGTCCTTTTTGTGGCTCTTCTACTGCCACATTTCTTGACGGATTTCTATTCAAATTTTGTATGGAGGTGTATCCTGGTCAAATCTACACATCTTTAGTTTTTGATGATGCTGCCATCAGTGTTTCGTCTTTTATAAGGTCAAAGGTCATATTTTGGACAATGACTTGTGTGCACTTTGCAGGCCATATTCTTTGATGGAATCTTTTCAAATTTTGTATAGAGATGCGCTGTATCTTGGCACAATCTACAGATTTTTACTTTTTGATAATGCTGCCCTCATTGTTCCGTCCTTTATAGGGTCAAAGGTCATATGTCTTTTGTGTGCTCTAACTGCCACATTTCTTGACAGATTTCTTTCAAATTTTGTATGGAGGTGTGTCTTTGTAAAATCTGCACATCTCTAGTGTTTGGTGATGCTACCCCCAGTGTTCTACTTTTTATCCGAAATGTCATATTTTGGTTGCTGTCTTGCATGCACTCTTGCGGTCACATTTTTCGACTGATTTCTTTCAGATTTTGTATGGAGGTCCATCATGGTTTACTCTAGACCTCTGCTGTTTTTGGTGATGCTGCCCCCAGTGTACTGTCTTTTATAGGGTCAAAGGTCATATTTTAGTGGATATCTTGTGTGCGCTCTGCAGGTTACATTTCTTGACAGATTTCTTTCAAATTTCATATAGAGATGCATTATACTTTAATCTACACACATATTGTTTTGGTGATGCTGGTCCTGTTGACAATAGTCCGGGCCACTGATGGCGATCTCTACGTCAACCTTTTGTTTGAGGGAGAGGAGGGGGGAGGTACTTTGTCCCTCCTTCGAACAAAAGTATGGCGCAAAAATCGCTGCCAGTGCGGGGGATGCATTCGCATTGTGCGGCAATGGACATTTCTAGTTTTTTTTACGAAAAATGTTGTTGCTCATTTCTAGTATCTTAATATATCATCATATGTATAGACGATAATTATTTTCTAAAATCTGTTGAAAAATAAACATGTATATATATTGAAAAGACATTACCGGTATATAGTTTTGAAAGTATAAAGACTACTTTAGCTCTGCATAGAAACACAAATTGTATATACATATATATACAAAATATACACACATATATATATATATATATATATATATATATATACAAAACATATTACAGGATAGTATACTTATTCAATGATTACACGATGATTGCATGTAATATAGTATAGCAATCGAATATAAAGTGTCTCTTTAATAACAGTAAAAATATTTTTGTATTTTTACTGTTATTAAAGAGACACTTTATATTCATAATGAATGATATGAAATCCATTCAATTTGAAAAGCATGATGTCATCCTATATCTTTGAGCTAAGAAACAAACTATCAAATTTGTTCTGCAAATTAGGACAACAAAAAATGATTGATTGATTTTACAAGAGGAATGCGTTGAAATGCGATTAGAATGAGAGTAAAACTTCGGCTAAGAAACTAATTAAAATTCCTCTTGCCATTTTATCTTATTGGGAACAGATATTGCAAGATCTTTTGAACATATATATATAAGATAACGCATGCTTCCACAGTTACTTATTAGAATACCATGTCTTTCTCCACCTTCTCTTTCTCTTTCTCTCGCTCTCTCTTGCTCTCTCTCTCTCTCTTTTTCTCTTTCTCTTTCTCTTTCTCTTTCTCTACCTTCTCTTTCTCTTTCTCTTTCTCTCTTCCACTGCGCATGCATATAGAGTACCGAAGTGTAAAGTCATCAAATTTTGATTTTTGTATTTCAGTATTTTTATGACCATATTTAGGTAGAGCATGATGGAAAACGTTCCCACATCAAATTTGACATGAATAAGTTCATGGTGGCCCAAGGTATGGCTATATGAATATCTAATTAGCCCCCTTGAAGTCAGTGTAAATTGACCTGGTTCTTAACAGTTTAGAACCAGGCCAATTTAACACTGACTTCAATGGGGCTAAGGAGGTATTCGTGCGGCCATATCTCGGGGCCCAATGAGCCAATTGCCATAAAATTTGGGCTCTGGATGTTTTTCACCATGTTCCTTTGAGATATGGTATAAAAAATGTCAAAATGAAAAAATAGCTTTTTGTGAAGTCATCACTTCGGTACTCTATTGATCCAAAAGAATGTTTTAAAGGGGAAGTCCACCCTGGTATTTATTTGATTTTTTTTTAATCAGAAAAATGAGAGAAACAGATTAGTGAAAGTGGAGTAAAATCTGATAAGTAATGAGAGTTATGACTTATGAATTTTTCAGTTGTAAATCAGTCAAACACAAATTGGCAACTCCGTGACGTATCTTGCGAGATCCTCTCCCATTTGCCTTTTCCACATAATTTCATAAATGTTCATTTTCTCAATTGCTGATGAAGGAATAGATTTGTTTCATACAAGTATTTGAGGAATATGTGCAATAATTATATCAAGGTTACATGCATGATTAAATATTTTCTTTACAGAAAGTGGAAATTCATGATTTTTTTGTACAGGGCGAATTGGAGAGTACCTCGCAATACATGTCATAAAGTTGCCAATTTATGTTTGACTAAAACTTCAACAATTTGTAATGTTTTTTATTCATTATTGGATTTTTCTCAAACTCTCACTAATCAAGATCTGCTTCTCTTATTCTTCTGCTTTTATTAAAATCAACTATTATGTCAGAGTGAAATTCCCATTCAAGAGAGATTTTTTGTATTTTGTTGTGCTTTTATATGTATAAATGGCTATAGCCAATAAAGCTAACGATGACAGTCACATGGGCCTTCTAAAAAATTATCTGAGTGTTCTCAAGACCGACAATCGCAGACTGTCGGTCTCTTTGAGCTGTCCATCATGTGGCAGTTGGTCTTGCGGGCTTTTGGTCTACTGTGATGTCTACTTTTAGCCTTCAAGCCTTGTTGAATAAAATAATACAATACATAAACTATGCATATATGCTGTTATCACTTAGAAAACATATTACTGCCCTCTTTGTTAGGATACTTATTAGATCTACTAATAGGGTGAAGATTTCTTTACTCTTTTTTAGATTATTTCTTTTTTCCTGATATGTGATTTATAGTCGCAAATTATTTATCTTATTTCAAAATTAGGTCAGGATTTTTTATCGTCATTTATGATCTAAAAAGGATATTTACAACATAAAAGGCTCAGTGTTTTACTGTAAAGAATGAGAGATTTTCATAAGATTATAATAATGCTGGGAAAGCACTTTTCCATGGAAAAACCTTTTTAAACCCTTTTTAAACGATTAAAAACGTTCAAAACAATAAAAAAACTATGTTTTTTGGTGTTTTTTTAAATATTTTTTTTTATCACAACCCTGCTTTGCAATCACTTCTATGCAAGCACCAATATTGAAATGTCAAGTATGCCTTGTAACTTATGGGTGCTTGTCTGTCATTTATCTCCCTTTAGAATCGGATGGACCAGTACTTCGGTAAGATTGACAAGATCATTGCTTCCCGGAAAAACCAACCTAGGATACGATTTTTAATGTGTGATCTTGTTGACCTAAGGAAGGTGAGTAGGTCCACCATCTACCCTTTTTCCTTGTCCTCTTCCTCTAAAACACTGGGAAATGTCAGGCAGCAATAGCAATATTCTTAAGTGGAAGCATGCAGATAAGTCAAAGAAACTTAATTTATGTACAGTAAAACTGAAAAGAGGCTATGACTAAATGATATGGAGGATCTGCTGTCTGCGATTTAATTGGTCTTGTTCCTGTATGTACATTCCTACATGTCATTTATGTCCTTAAACAATCAGACAACAAGTTTAGTAGAGAGCTGTTCAAATATTTGAATATCGCTTTCCATGATTGTAATATACAGGGAAGTAAAATGAATAGGTAATGTAACTGATTTACCTCAGGAAAGCTTCGAAAAATGTCAAAAGAGCTCTGTATATCTCTGAAAGAGGAAACTACAGGGAAACCTATAGTGTTGCTTAGCAAATCCAGAGAGAATTCATTTTATTGTATTTGTTTATATTGTGGGGGTTTTTTTTGCACAGAACAACTGGGTACCAAAGAGACAGGAGAGCATAATAACCACCATCGATGCCCTCCACAGAGGATGGCTCCTTGGAGAGGTTCTACCTCCACGTACCATCCGTACCATCCATCCAACAGCCTATGATCCTGCTAAGCTTAAAGTTACAAGAGTGAGTAGTTGTTGGCAAAAGAATAGCTGCGATTCTAGTATTCGACTGCATAACTTCCACAACGATGGGCTGTAACATGCAGTCGTAAGATGACTTAGCAGCATGCTCAATTTTTGAAGTGGGCTTTGTCGATGATATGAATGCAGATTAAGTGCCTGTAGTCTGGTTTTACAGGTTCCTCATGGGGCATCTCTAACATTCTGTGAAGGAATGCCATTCTTGGAATTCTGGTTCTATGGTTTAATCACATTTTGGACTGATTATACATATATTAATGGGTTGTATGTAGTCTCAACTTAGATGTACAAATATTGCATTTCTCATAGACCATTATAGTGTAAGGGCGCCACACCCTACTAGCAGTATTTCGGTCTAGTGGTCCAGCTGTTACCAAAGAACTGTATTTCAAATGTATTATGATCATTTTTTAATATTAATATTCTTTCATTCATTGATTCATTAAGTCATTAATGATGTTTTCATCATAGAAGACCACTGTGTTGAGTCCAGCAGAACGTAGCTCCAACTGGAGGAGACGTACCATCGGTGCCAGCACCAAGAACCAGTCAACATCAGATTCAGCCTCATCGTCAAAAGGAGACTCTGCACCAACTCAGGCTAGTAGGTTCTCCATGTTAAGTGAGGATGCCAAGAGGCCAGTCAGGTAATGAAATGACAATCATGAAAAAGATATTGCTGATGATGTATAGGATGAAAGAACTCATGTTTGAAATTCATTTCTATCATAGGACAATAAACCATACAGAGTTATCCATCTTCCTATTTAATGTAAATCTGAAAAATGTAGCTATCAGTATCAAGAAAATATTTACTTAATATCCTTATCCATATTTCTGTGTTGTCATTTTTTACCGACATATTTTTAAAACACCCCCAATCATTGACCCTTTATACTGTATCGGACTATTTTGAGCTCCTCCCTAACTTGGGAGGGGGTGGGGGGGGGGCTCAGAGGAGCACCCCCTCCCCTCCGACCTTGGCCGCCATATGACCTCGAGTATCGGGTAAAGAACACAAATATATCATTTTCTCGTAAACCTTTACTTTTTCATTTAATTGTTATTCAATCAAGTCTTTATGTCAAAAGATTTTGTAATACATATAATTACCTGGGGCGGTATTCAATTCAAAGCCCACATAAGTAAGCATTTTACTTAGCATTTTATAGCCCAGCTTAGAAAATAGCAGAACTCGTATTCAGGATCAATTTTAAGCACTTTAATTTAGCAAGCCGACTTTGAGGCAAAATGCTGATATCCATTGAGACGTCACATACCCTGTCCAAAAAATTGTGCAATAAATGTGCTGCATTATACAGTTTGCTTGTGCGCAGCATAATTGCTCTGCGTATGTATTAAAGCCACATACCTGTCAATGAGGTAATTGGCTTAAATCTGCTAGGGAGCTGTCGTAGATTAAGAGAAAAGATTCAATTTAGTACCAAAGTTCCGTAAGTATTTCATCTCCGCAGAAAACTAAGTAAAATGCTCATATTTTGTATTTAATTAATGATTGAATACGGGCTCCGGACTTCTACACAGAATTTTGAATTTTGCCTCAAACATTACTTATAATTTATGCCAATTTATTGAAAATATACCAAAATGCTTCTTCTCTTTCATTTATTGACCATATTAAGTTTTGGTTATATATATTGTAGATCTAAGTGAGATCTACAATAGGGTTAGGGTTACGGTTATTCTTTATTCTTTCAAAGCATTAATGAAAAAAATACCTTCTATCCAAGTATTTGTAAAGATGACCATTGCAATTTAAGAAGATATATGAATCGCACACTTTTCACCCGGGGGGTGTTTCATAAAGCTGTTCGTAAAGTTACGCATGACTTTACGAACGACTGGAACATGTTCTTGGGTGCTATACTAATCAGATTCTTTATCATTTAGCACAAGAACTGATAACCAGTCGTGCGTAAAGTCGTGCGTAACTTACGAACAGCTTTATGAAACACCCCCCAGCTCTTACTCACATGCACGCACTTGCAATTTCTCTTCTTGTCTACACTTTTTTTTTTTTAAACAAACTCTGATTTATATAATTTCTGGGAAAATATCTAAATATCTTAAATATTAAGGTATCATGTAGCCCCCATCCCCCCGCTGCAATCGACTTAAGCATTCTTGCTTATGATAGCTGGCCCCTGCATTTATCTCGATTTCTTGACTTAATTTACCTCCACAATTTCAATATTATCTAAGTATATATAATTAGTCTTTTAGTAATTCAGTTGTCACACTTTATTTGTATCACTTCTGATTTGCATCATTATTGTATGCAATGTTTGTATTTGATTTCTTAATAAATGCAGAAACATCTGTTTGAAAAAAAAATACACAGAACTTCTATACACAGAAATTTGAAATTATACCTCAAACATTACTTATGATAATTTATGCAAATTTATTCAAAATTTACAAAAAATGATTCTTCTCCTTCATTTCCCAACCAATTTAGTAGAGAAATTAAAATCGTGACAAGGTGGATGCCAGATGAGCGCTATGTCAATGACGTTCTGGTTATAAACGTGTCAAAAAATGTGCAAGACTTGAAAGAAAAAAGGTCAGAAATGCGGCGGTTTCAAATACAGGGTGAATTATGTCTAATGAAGAGAGCCTCCGTGCCCACCCCTCATCTCTTCGTCTTTTTCATTACAGTAGAGGAGGCTCAGGCGGTTATTTTTCAAGAGACTCAAGAGGAAGGGGTCAGTCACCAGTAATCATCCGAAAGAGGTCATCAAGGGAGAGAGATAGAGAGAGGGAAAAGGAGGCAGCCATCGCAGAGGCTCAAAGAATCAGCAGAGGCAGGCCTTCAAGACCAGAGCAGCCTGAGCCAAGAGGTGGGTATACAACTCTCACAATATCCTCTTACTTTCCACGTAGCCAGAGGGGGTGGGGGGGGGGCATTGGCAGCAGTCGTCCCCCCCAAAAAAAACGGACAAACAAAACAAAAAACAAAAAACAAGAAACGCCAAATTAAAATAAAAAAGAAAAAGCGAGGGGAAGTGAAAGAAAAAAGCGAGAAAAAGTACAGACAAAGAATGAATGAAGAATTGAATGAAAGCGACATAAAGATAGAAAAAACTGAGGTGTGTGATAGACTTTAAAAAAAAAAGAAGTAAGAAATGAAGTTACAAAATCACAGGTTCATTCATGAATTTGCTGCTCGTCCTGCCCGACGTACATGTGTATACATTCAGAGATGATCTCCGCTGCGGACAATTTTGTCGAACCCGCCCACTTTATCCATAGGCATCTATTGTTGTTACATGTACCGTGTAGTATAATCGAAAAGCAGTCAGGGCATCGAATTAACTTTCAGCCTAAAAATGGTGCTACAAGCCATTATCTATCTCTCAAAATTTGCTAAAAAAAGGTCAAAGCTTTCACGCTTTGTGCATGAGGGGGGAAACTCCCCCTCCCTGCACCCACCCCCTGTTACATGTACAGTGCAGTATTGCGTTCAGATAATTGAAAAGCAGTCAGGGCGTCGAACTAACTTTCGGCCTAAAAACGGTTATACAAGCCGTTATCTTTCTCCCCAAATTTGGTCAAAACGTCAAAGCTTTTGCGCTTCGTGCAGCACCCACCCCCTTGGGGAGCACGCTTTGCATGCTCACAACTGCCCCCTGAAATTAAATCCTGTTGCTTGTGATTAATAGATTATAGTAGCTTGCATAGCAAAAGGCGAGACCTTCATATTCTAACTTTTTACTGAATTTTACCTACATAAATTATTTACCTTTGTTTATGTAAATATGGTTGTCATTTGAACAAAATTTTGCCACAGATGCATAGTTTTGAAAGAAGTTATACCTATGTATTCCCCAATTTCCATACTCCAGTATACTCACTGCACGTTTCCTTACAGTAGAAATTCATACATTTTCTTCATAATAACATTCACATATCATCAGAAAGCTTAAAACCCCAAGAATAGAATAATTCTATTATCAAGCATTGACACAAAAGTGGTAAGGTGAAATAAGCACAGTGAAGATAGTACTTTTGGAAAGAAGCAATGGGGAAGGACCGCAGATCGGATGAAAATGGTCTGTCGAGTATGACGTAGGCGTATGGACGCAATGATCTCTACTGCATATTCATTAACATTGACGCCGTAGTCGTGAACATGCTTCTGGGACAAAATACATTGCTCGTAAAATTCGCATTTATACTGTTTTATGCGTTTTTCACCACTTCTGCAATTTAGCTTGCATACAATAAAGCATGGACAACAGGTTTCTGGGTTTCTTTTCTTCTATATCCCCCGTAATTATCTAAATTTTAACATTTTTGTGATCTGTTGTACACATACGGAGCATAGCTGTGTGAGTGAGTGAGTGATCGAGTAGCATGCTTGTAACATTTTCATGGTAGTTTCGGGCATGATATAGAGCTACATGTAATAGCTCCCGTAGCGAATAAAATTTTTGTTTTCATTTCTGCAATATATGAACGACAGGTTTCTGAGATATTTTTCTTCTTTATGCTACATAATTATCTAAATTTTAACATATTTGTGACGCATTTCGATCCCGGCATTGCAGTGATATTCGAACAAGCTGCATACGTATGGGGCAGAGAGCTGTGTGCCGTGAGCGTGAGTATATATAAATCGAGTTGCAGGCTGGAAATATTTTCATGCTACTAGTGGGACATATTATAGGCCTAATATCACGATCATAGCAAATAAAACTTTTGTTTTCATTCTAGCAATATGTGCGGATTATCATTTTTTTGTAAAAATATCTATTATCTGCTATGATCGTGATATTAGACCTATATGTCCGAAATTACCATGAAAGTATTACCAGTGCCAGCTTACTACTCGATCACTCACTCATTCACACAAGGCTGGCTATGCAACTCTTACGATAGAAATGCATCATGAAAATGTTAAAATTTAGATAATTAAGGGGGATAAAGAAGAAAAATATCTCAGAAACCTGTCGTTCATACATTGCATGAATGAAAACAAAATTTTTATTCGCTATGATAGTGATATTAGCCCTATATCATGCTCGAAACTACCATGAAAATGTCACCAGCCTGCTACTCGATCACTTACTCACACGTACAAGCTATACGTCCCGTATGTGTACAATAGGTACAGCTTGTCTAACATCGCTGCATTGCGATCGAAACACATCACAAAAATATTAAAATTTAGATAATTATAGGGGATAGACGGGCGGATACAGGATTTTCTGAAAGGGGGGGGGCGCATTTCAGAAAGGGGGAGGCACCATCTAGGGGGTCCGGGGGCATACTTTGTCAGACCAAACGGGGGGGGGCGCACACCCCTTGCGCCCCCCCCCACCTCTGTATCCGCGCCTGATAGAGAAGAAAACAAACCCAGAAACCTGTCGTTCAGGCTTTATTGTATGCAAGCTAAATTGCAGAAGAGGCGAAAAACGCATAAAACAGTGTAAATGCGAAGTTTACGAGCCTTGTATTTTGTCGCAGAAGCACGTTCACGACTACTGCGTGAATGTTAATGAATATGCCTACATCGTACTTGACAGACCATTTTCATTCGATCTGCGGTCCTTCCCCATTGCTCTTTCCAAAAGTACTATTTTCCCTGCATGTGCTTATTTCACCTCACCACTTTTGTGTCAATGCTTGATAATAGAAACATCTACTTTAACATAGATCATATAAAGGAAAAGGATGCTAAAAGCATTCAAGGTATTTTCCTTCTGCCCATTTTCTCCAACAAGACAAAGAATAGTAAATCAGAATTATGTCTCGCCAAAGAAAGCCTCCACTATACCATGAAAAACATCCACCTTTATGTTGTATGGTGGTGATCCAAAATTTGCTTCTGCCCCTTTTGCTCGTGGCTTCATTTTGTCAAAGATACAGGTTGAGGCTTGGGTTGTAGGTCAGGTTTAGAGTTAGGGCTTCAGTGTTGGGTCCATGGTTGAAGTAAGGAATTTGATTAGTGTTTGAGATTCAGTTAAGCCCGGCACACACTGCACCATCCGACTGCGATCCGATTGCTCTGCGACTGTGAGCCCAATCGGATCGCAGTCGCAGGACAATCGCAGACTCTACGATTCAACTAAAACCTATAACCGATGATTTTGCAGCGCGTGCATATTTTGCATCGGAGTTAACATTTTCATCATGTCCTGTATATACCCGCCTGTATCAATTACTAAAGAAGACAAGTATCTTGTCTGAAAATGACATTGATTTACAAAACAAATCGGGCTGTCTTACAATCGGGAAAAGGGTATACATGCATCGCTTACACCAAATAGCTTATTCTTTTTTTTTTTAAACAGTCACAAGACCCAGCTCTGAAAGTGGGGTAGGAATGAGAACTAGAAGATGAGGACGAGGGTATATGAGAAAGAGGATGCCGTCATGTCTGCTGGGGGATGAACTTCTATCAAGGGGGAGGGGGAGGGGGAGGGAGAGTAAAGAATAAGGGATTAAAAGAGAATGAAAGAGAGAAAGAGAGAGGGTGGGACTGTAGAGTTATTCAGGGGGAAATGAGAAAGATGGAGTAAAATAAAGAGAATCAGATGAAGGGAATGAGAAAGAGTGGACAAGAAATCGAAGAGGTGAAAAGAATGGTGGAAATGAGAAGAGAGAAATAGGGTAAAAATGAGACACGGAAAAGTAGAGCGGGAGGGAGAGAGAGATAGAGAGATGGTAGCGGGGGGGGGGAGGCGAGACTGAGTGTAAAAGAAGAAAGTGGGAAAGATGCAGGCATGTCCCATATTGTAGAATAGGCCTACTAGTATTGAGCCGAGATGGAAAGAACGAAAAAGGAAAAAAAAAAGAGGGAAAGACCCCCCCCCCCTCCTCGAAAAAGGGAGAGTCTTGAGTGAGATAGAGTAAGACAGAGTAAAATGAGAGGAGTTAAAAGGAAGGAGAAAGAAATGAAGCAAGAGCATGAAAAGAGAGAGGGGATGAGAAAGCTATAGGAAAGACTGGAATAAGAATAAGATTCATACAGAGTGAGAGACAGGCTTAATTGGGACAAAGAGTGACATTGATTCGAAGTAGGAAGATATACGGTGGTATATAGGAAAGAATGAAAAGGGGGAGGGGGTTCTAGATTTTAAAAAATGTTTATACATAATTCAGTCCCCTCCCCCCCCCCCTCGCTCTCTTTCTCACTCCTTTTTTTTTTTTACGAGATCATCTTTTAATCCATAATTCATCTCCCTGTCTGTCTCTCTCTCTCTTTTTCTTACATATATCATATTTTCTTCTTACTTCCTCTCAATCCCTTTCTTTCAACTTCTCTATGACTGAAGTCTCCTTCCATTCCAATTCAATAATCATTTGTATTGAAACATTCATTTTCAGATACATGTATATTCTTGGCACACATGCGGACTCATTAATTTTCTTTCTCCTTAAACTATCTTCATCTACCAAGCAATTTCATTCTAATTTCCATCATACCTCTCCTTTATTTCAGTTCTCTACTATTTCTTCTGCTCTGGAGTGGAAGTACTTAAAAATGCATGTAGCAATGTTGATGAGAAATCTTAGAAGCATGCCCCTTTTCTATCATGTAGATTGGACAATTTCTGGCATGGTTCTTCAGACATTCATACGATGCCTTGAAACTCAACAATAAACAAAGTTTCATTAATCAAGCTTCTTTATTTTGTTAAATTATTCAATAAATGAAACAAGCTGATCAAAGCAGAAAATTCATAGATCTCATTAGATTCATGAACATGTGAAAATGATGGGACAACTATAAGAAATTTGTGAGAATTCTTTGAGAATATCAATTTTGGTGAAATGGTAATGTGACAGTGGTGACATTATTTATAAACAGTGTCGGACAACTCCTCTCATTTGTTTGTAAACTGGCGATCATAATGTCCATTTTTACCTTCCGTGCTGTTTTCTAATATTAATTAAGGATAACATGTCCTCCAGTAAACAAAATCCCTGCTTCTCAGTCATTGAATTTTGAAACATGATTGATTTCATTAATTATGATTACAAAAACAAATGGGATAGTTTTCCTATATATGTTCTTGTAATTAGACTCAAAATATTTTATCTGTAAAGTCAGGAAAGGTGGTAAGGGGGGGGGGGGGGGGGCTGGTCACGGAGCTCCTTTATCACTTTGCAACTAGTGTGGCCTTTCACGTTTCAAAAATATAGTTAATCTGTAATTGATGGGAATATAAATGACTGAAAACGGGGTCCGATCACCTATTCATAGAAAACCGCTATTCATTTACACGCGTTATGAATAGCAGTCCGTATGAATAGCTGTCCTTATGAATGGAGGTCCTTATGAATAGTGAAGTAATTTGTCTATGGTTTCCTCGCTATTCACAAGGACCGCTATTCATACAAAACCACTATTCATTTAGTCACGCTTTATGGATAGCGGTCCTTATGAATAGCGATCCCTATGACAGTCAGAGCGCCACGCGTGATAATTCAGCCGTATTTATTCAGCTCGTATTCATGAATCTTCCGCGTTTATGAATATTCATGAGTAGCGCAAGGGTTTGATTATTCGACGTTCTTAACATTTTTTCTCAGGTTTCATCCATAAATTTAGGATGTATGTAAAGAGGAATATTCCAAGATTCTATATATCTGAAATTCAGAACCATATTCCTGTATCATAACATTGAAAATCAGGCTTACATATTGCCTTCAAAATGATTTTCATTCGTGCGTCTTAGAAGACGCGTAAACACACCTTACATTTCTTGCGTCATTACACTTTTATAATAGGCGTGTTGCTACACTATTTCTCTTCAAAATGAGCCATAAATCAGTATGTATTCTTTTTGAGGACGGTCAGGAACCAAAAAAGTCTATCACCTTGTCATCCCCATCGTCCGACGAAGAGCGAGTTTCTTGCATTGGCAACAATGCTGCGGTCTGATTGGTCAACGCGTCCTAGCCCTGCTGCGCATTGTGATCAGGGTCAACGAACTTCAACGGTGTGGAAACGACCACCGACAGGTCAGGGTTTAGCGTCGTCTACTTTAGTCGCAGTAACCAAGTATTCGTATATTTATAATGAATGGAGTCACATGAAGTAGCTAATAATTAAAGCAGTAGCTGCAGTTCGTCATAATATTCCTAAAAAAAATAATAAATCACCCTCTTTACCTCATTAACGCCATTAATCTAGTCTTCCAGGTAAGTATGGATACGTGTATATTCTCGTGTCCCATATGTGTTTTTCTGCGTCGGCTTTACTGCCCCTGTTAACTAAAGTTTGGCATTGGTTGTTAGCCCCAGATTTAGAGGTGAAAATGTTATTCAAATAAATTTTATATTGTAACCATTAGTTAAAGATGGGATTCATGTGTCCCAAATTTCCTACGACAAAAATACTCTGCACATTTTCATGCAATTTTTCCTGGGGGGGGGGGGTAGAATGTGTTCAATATTCGAGGGAACACGCAAGTGAGGGAAGGTGTGGGAGGGGGTTACATCCTGCTCCCACACGAGGGAGCTTTTGCATATTTAGAATTGAAAGTGAACGATCTGGTGCACACTTTGGTGGAATTATTTGAAAATCTAAAATCCGAGTCTTAAAAAAAAAGAAAGAAGGGGGATTTGAAAATTTCGGAGGGGGCCGGGGGGGGGGGGGGCAACTGCCCCCCCCCCCCTGCTGTGTACGGCAGATTTGATATGCAAAGTTCGTGTAGTATTGCCTTAACTGAATCTGATCTTGGCTCCGACTGCCTACCCGTTTCCTTTTTGTCTTTAATTCACTGCCCACACTTTCATTTGTATTTGCTTTTTCTTCTGTAGTTATCTTTCATTCATTCAATTCAACTCTCTTCCTTTTATAGGTATATAGACAGCAACAAAACAGAATACTGTTGCAACCTCTTGGGGCCCTGACAGGGGGGGGGGGGCTTGTTTAGCTGGGGGAGGGGGATTGATATTGGGTCGAGTACATGCGCTGCCCCAATCCGACTCCCCAAGCTTTGGGAGTAAAAATAAAAGGCACCCCTCAGGACCAAGTTGTGTTTGGCATCCATTCTTCAAAAATATCACTTTCACAGTACCACTTTCAACTTGTTTTCTTATCCTTTCATTCTCTTCTCAGAATATTACCCAAACCTTATATATTGCATGCTGGAATAAACAATTTAAATTTGAAATGCAAAACATTTTTATTTAATATCTCTGATATTTCTGTTCTGCCTGAGCATGATAGAACAAATAACCACTAACATTGTAACTCATTTACACAGCAGAAAACACAAAATACACTAGGTAAATATTAAGATGTTTTGAAGCAATATATTATTTTGGAGTAACAAATACATTGATTACTTGTGACTAAGTGAGTCTACAATACAAGGCAGGCATCCTGGTCGATCCCCGATCCTATTTTTAAATATCAGACATAAATAAATAGAGTCAATATAGTACAAAAAGCAGAACTGATGATCTTGCAAAATATTTCTTTTTTAACATGTCATAAATAAAGGGCATGCAATATATCTGGTAATATAAATAAAGCACCTATAACTTTACAATGATTGCACTATAGAAGGCAGATAACCATCCATAATATCATAATGGATGCTGGAAAGACTGGCACTGATAAATAAACCCCCAAAGACATCCATGCACCAACGAGAAAGCCATCAATGTAGCATTAAACAAAAAATAAAATTACCCAGCATAAGAACCATTGAAGCATAAATCTGGATCGTCTCTATTAAAATTACCTTTTGATAGGTACACAATGAACTATGACTGAGCTTAATAAAAATCTTAACAACAGGGAAAGATATTACTACAAAACTTGTAGTTTACAGCAAAGTATATGACATTACAACAATGAAGCATAGTGTGACAACTATCTCCACATAAAAATCACATTGCATGTATGGAAGAAATATAAATCAGCTGCAAGTGGCACAACAGTTTAAGAAATATTACATTTACATATCTTTGGTATGTCAGTTGATATCAACAGATAACAAGGTAGTACATACATACTGACCGAGCTATGTGGACACGTCAGTATTGCAACTTACTGGCTCTTTATACATGTGCATTTAGATGGTAATTCTTGCACACACAAAAAATCTATTACTTTTCTATTATGTTATATGATGCGTAACACAAATATACAGGAAGTAATGATTTGCATGGCAGAGCCTTCAAAGAACAAGGAAATAATGTGTCTCGCCATGTTCGTATGCAATCATTTTTGCAGGTAAATTGTAACATTTGACCTTTGACCCCCAAATAACATTGAGGTCCCCATAGCATCTACATGCACCATCCAAGTATGGCTACAAACAGGCAAATGGTTGCAAAGTTATTCAAGTTTTATAAGCATCACGGATGGATGACGGACTGACGGACGCTGCTAAGGATCCCTTAGTCTCACTCCACCTCGGTGGCTCAACAAAAATTTACTCAATATGAAAATAATCTACATAAATTTCTTTATCTAATTCTTTATCTAAATCCTCTCCACTCGATACACTATCAGTGTCACTTTATGGTATCTGTTTTGAACAAGATATTACTAGGTTCTCAAACCATATACATTGACAACCGGGGCCACAGAAACGATTCTCTTTTCTGCATTTGCATAAACGATTTTGACATTTGCTCTTAGCACAAGAACAACCCGTTGTAAGATATAAAACATTGGATTTAATCTTAATCCAATCTTATCAATATTTTCATTAGAGTCCCACTGGCATGTAACATGTACTCCTTCATCATCTTCACATACAAGAAACCTATACAGTTTAATATCTGGATGACTGAATATAGGAGTTTGCACTCTACTCCCAACAGTCTGAACCCAACAGGTTTGAAGCCAATGCAGCCTCAAAGCTGAACTAGAAGGCAAAAGACCATACACATTTCCAGGATGCCTTTCCAGGATGCCTTTCTTACAACTTCAAGGACCTTCATTGATACTATGAAACAAATCAACTGGAGAAGAATAGTTATGCAAGCATGCACGATTTGTATTGAAGTATACACATAATACCGTCTACCGGTATAAAAGTCTATAAAATGAAAGTAACCTTGTATCACTATCTACATTTAAATTTGTATGATATAACGTTTGTGGTGTATCTGAGGATAGTTCTCCAGAAATAAAGGATGCATACTGTAAAAAAATGTTAAAGAATACACGTTTCCAAAATGTGCAAAAAAGGAGACAAAATTGCACCCACTACATACATGTACATAAAGTGCTTGGATGCATTTCTTTATAGCAATTCTTTTCGCACTCAACTGGGATAAATCTTAATCTTTTTCTTGCTGCAACTGTTGGAAACTGACTGCATTTTCTCTCTACAAATATTAACAAATTTGTAAAGTGATTATATTCCTCTCTTGTGGCGGTAAGAAGGCAAATGGTATTCCAAACTAATGGATCGAAATACGAGGTTAAATCACGAAAATTAAAATCAATTACACAAGATGGATTTCTGATGAAATTGTCTCTCATGCATTTACTTTTGAGTGTGCAACTTGCTGTTACATTGACCAAGTATATTTCTAAATTGTGATTCAACACTGTTATTGGAAGAATGGGAACCTTTCTAGTCTTTTGAATTTCCAATACCATCATCAACACCATCACATTTATTCTTTAAAAGCCTCTACTCAAAACAGCTTGAATGCCACACTTCAACAATATCTGAAGGTGATCTCTGACAAGAAGAAAAAGATTCCTTTCTTTCGTGAGGACTTATGCAGAGTAATTTTTAGTATGAAGAAAAGTCTTAGTTCTTATCAATCTATAGTATGATCGTTGATCTGGCACTTTCGCCTTAAGACTTCTAAAAAGTGTTCATAGGCAGTACTTAACAAAAAACATTTAGTATACTTACAAATGTTACACAGGTGTAAAATAGTTGCATTAAAGACAATTGATAATACATCTTCTTCATCTCCTGAAGAATCATTTTCTTGGGATTTCAAAGAAAAGCTTTGTTCTAGTTCTTCTAATGACAAACTATCATAATTTTCTCGTAAAGCAAACCTCTGACACGAAGGACATTAAACAGTATCACTTTGTAAAACAAACTGATCATTAAATATCTTTCAATTTAGAAATGCTTTCTTGTGGAAGAGAGCATACAGAAATATTTCCTAGCTTTCAGATGCGTGTCACAGAATGAGCACTGTCCTCAATCCTTATGATTAAAAATCTGTGCTCTGTGCTTTTTACAAAGAGGAATTGACTCTGGAATGGATGTACAGTTAAGGAAAAACGTCAAATTAAAATCCCCGATTGTGAAATAAATATCAAACTCAGATAACCTATCACACATAAGATGACTTTAAAAGCATGGCAAACGTTCTTTCATTCTGCTTTTTTCAGGTGCAGTTTGATCAACTGACTTTATTTTTTTCATATATTTCTGCCGACAGGCATTATACATACTATCATTTTCATTTATGGCAGAGCAGTTTTCCAAAATATAAGAATTTAATCTGGTAGTTGAAGAGGTTGAAATATGGTGATATCTATTAGACGTTCGACTACAAAGTTGACAATGACCAGATACACGTTTGTTGCATGGGGTACTCTGACGTTCCTTTACCTCACAAGTAGTGTCATATGCACGTTTACTGTGTGAGGTCCTCGTTGGTTCTACCCCAACAATGATCCTGTTTGATTTGTTTCAACTGTGCTTGGGAATAGTGCTTACATGTTCAACAAAAGAACAAGAACTGTTATGGGTTCCAAATTTACTTGCACTTGGTTGATGAGGTGCATAGTCTGGTGGATGAGTCGGTTGGTAGATGCCATCCCAATGGCTGGAGGGTAGTGGCAGGCTGGCAGGAGCTGAAGCAGATGGATGAATACCTACATGGATCGATGAGTGGACGGACGGGTGGGTAGATATTCATTGACAAGTGCTCGAGAGGTGTCCAACGATGCATTCAGCATGTCAGATTGAGAGCTGTGCAGATGTTACTGGGAATCCAGAAATACATGACACTTGCTGCACATGACAAGATGGTAGGTGGACCTACAAATAAAACAAAGACAAGATATTTATGCAAACCAAAATTTAAACATATTGCATTAAAAATGGCCTCAAATTTTTCAGAAAATTTTTCTTTCTGCTCATGTATAATGTGTAATTTCTGGCATTCTGATTCAAAAGATAATGCAAAAGTGTCTTTGTACTAGGCCTACTATGGGCTAACACAACCAGGTGTATGTGGTTTGACAGTCCATGATTATTTGCTTATTTTATTAATTTCATAAAATACGCAGTGGCTATTCTTATGACGAGTCGTAAGAATAATTTTCCGGCTATTCTTACGTCGCATAGGGTTAGGGTTAGGAAAATGGAGCGTATGTGCATGTTGTAAGAATAGCCGAAAAATTATTCTAACGACGCCGCAAAGTACGAAAATGGAGCGTGTTATGACTCGTCGTAAGAATAGCCACTGCCTTCATTATAACTGGGAATAAATTATTGGCGGGACATTTTGACCAGTCAACAGCAAAATCATATTTAGTTTTTATTCATTTCAAACATTTCTCTCAGGTTTTGTCATTCACTCAACACGTTGCCCACTAGAATTAGAAACAACTTGAGTGCAAAAGAAATATTCAGAGTATCAGGAATTCCCAAACATCGTAATTCCGAATCCGGCATGTCCGGACAGGTTGTTTATCTGGACAGGCTATTTTTAAACAATTAAATCGAACAACTTTTCATGCAAATTGTCACAAATCTTTCACAGGATAGGTTGAAAATCATGTGCATTGCAAATATTCAGTGGATATCCTTTTAAGTTTTTAGTGTTACTTGATGCACGTTTTTTGTAAAATCAGATGGCAAAATTGACAGACTAATTTTGTTTACCGGTAACATTAAAATCACTCATAGCTACATTCCTATACTTCGTGTGTATAATGTAGGCAATCATACACCTCATCTTTTTAAAACACCACTGCACAAAAGTCACCAATATTCACTCAAAATCGGCATTTAATTTTCAAAAACCAACCCCAAAATATCCAAGAAATACAATAAATTCAACTCACCAATGTTGGAAAAGATATTTCCAAAAATGAAATCCGTAATTTACTGTTGATTCTCGCGAAACGAGCTATCGGAGTCATTGTGTACATTTCCTGGTCGCCGCGGGCGCTGACATCTCCCCAAAAGAGTTTTGTCCTCAAAAATTCGGTCCCAATGGCATACACGGAAAAGTTCCGATTTTCTGTGTGCGCGATCGTAAAGATCGATGTGCGCTTGCGATCCCGAGTTTCTTCGTGGACAAAAATTATATTGGCCGATTTTAGTCTAAGACATCGGCAGTTTGTAAACAACACGCGATCGCGAAACAAATCGGCGGGGATTTCTCCGGTTTTGGACAAGATTTTGACTTTGGATTTTGCTGAAAATATCAAGAGTTCTTCCTAATTGCCATTTGATGTAGGAGTGAGATTTTTAAGGGCTGAATTTGAAAGCAAGTATTTAAAATATTTATCTTATTTTTCCCCCCATACCTTTAGTACATGCGACAGAAAATACCAACTATTTTACAGAAATGTACCGGGAGTGATTAAAATAACAAGTGTCCAGATATGCATTTTTTTTGCATGTGATATGCAACCCCATCCTACATCATAAAGCAAAAAGAAAATCTGAGTGATAAGGTATCTTCCATATAAGGGCAGAAGTAGGCCTAGGCCTAGTAATAAATAGACTTAACTTACATGTAGAGTCATCAGACTTATTAAATGAACATATTGAACATGTTGAACTTGTTGTGCCGAGTTAAGTGCAGCTTGCCATGTGTATACAGTACACAAATATACACGGGTGGGCCTACAAAGCCAAAAAAAGCAACGTCGGCACCCACAGCGGTTCACTGCCCAACACGCAACTTCCATCGTGAAATTGATAATGAAAAAGATCTTGCGTCACGAAGATTTTCATACATATTGAACACTGAACTCTTATCGAGCTAAACAAGCTGTTGAAAAATGCCACGGTTTCTGAGGACGGTCAGGAACCAAAAGCGAACTTTGTGATGCAAAATCAATTCTAAATCGTAACAAAATAAGGAGTAATTCCTGGGCACTATTTCAGGCCCGAATTTTTACAGAAACATGTCATATTTCATACCAAAACAATGGTATAATCTTGAACTTTACTTACGGTAACATTCTGCCATCTTGGCTTTCCGTCGGTATGGAATACGACGTCGAATACGCGCAGGTCACAACCTCTCGTGAAATCACGTGATATACGAGAGCCAATTTTTGAGCTTCCAGCACAAACGGGATTCTGAATAAATATCGCGGATTCAGCTCATTAGCATACGCGTGGCGCTCTGACTGTATGACTGGCGAGGTAAACCCCTGAAAACTGCCCTTCCCTTTACAGATAAGCTTAGGTAATTCTATACATTACAAACTGTACAAACTTTGCAGAATGCCAAATATTAACTATAGAGTTAGAAATAAATTCACATGGTAATTTTGCATTTAATCTAAATTTGGTCTGTATTGCAATATTATATTTAACTGCATTAAATACAATTTTGGGTATTCTTTTTAACTTACTGGATAATAAAAATAGCAAAGCATAATTATGTAATTGTACTGTTCAGTCTCGCCAATTCTAAAAAAAAAATTCCTCGAACTCATGCCTATGATGATGACCCTCTAGGCATCTACCCACTATGGGCAGCTTCAAAATATAAGAATTTAGATATTTGCCTTTTTTACTGTCTGATAAAAAGTAAGGATGAGTAGCACAAAATAGACTATTCTCCTCATCATACTTTTATTTTCAATATCCCCCTCATAGTGAAATATCTTTAACCCTTTTTCTGGATTCTTTACACTCATCGTCTGTGACTGCCAATGTCTGGGAGATTCTTCAGGGTCCTCCTGTCAGTGTCAATGCCTCATCAATCTGGAGAGAAAATAATGAAAAGGTCTTGCTATATACATATGTACATGTACGTTACAAAAAGTGTCAATGGTTTGAAAGTTGATTTATATTGAATCTGGAAGGAAAAAAATAAAGTCGTATCTTATTGTATAGTGGCTAATAAACAATATCTGAATTTGCAATGACCTCATGATGCAAAAGGTGTATAGATATGATCAGGAATGGCAGGGACAATGTCACAGAAGAGGGAGGGGGCATGCAGTCACAAGAACAGTTCCTGTCCCTTCTGATTTGCCAAATATCACCCAAAAACCTGATAACCTTCATTGGTAAAGAGAGATTTTCAAACATATTGAATGAAGTCTTCTTGACGCTAGTCGCTAGTATGGTTACGACAATCGTTCCCAACTTATTTTGTTTTACTGTGAAACAAGTTAGGATCTTGCGTATATTCCCCAGAAAGGGCAGTTTTTTTAAAGCTTTATCTCACCTGTAATATAGATGTTCATATAGTCTCAAAGGTTATGTAGCTACTACACCTGGGTACTTAATTGTTCCATCAGGTCCTTTTCGAGTAGGTAGCCCCCCTTTGTCCAAACTCGAAAGCCATGTTAGTCATCCTTACGCAGCACTTGTACCTGAAATGGAAATCACAGTACATTTTTAGTTTATAAATCTGAGGTCTATCATCACATGCTCATTTTTAGGTTGCAAAAGTTGAGGTATTTAATGGCAAAGTTTTCCTAAATATTGAACTTAGTTTAGTACATGCATGTATGTATGATAAAGAGAGATTGACTCAGTCTATACATGTAACTTTTCCCTAAATGTACCCTTTAATATTTGGATAGAAACTGTAACTGTAAATTATTCAGCCCCCCAACCCTCTCTCAATAAACCTCAATAAATACAGGCTAAAGTTTATATGGTCTCAAAGTAATTTTAAAAGATACCCAATGTAAATGTTTGTTGATAGAGAAATGAATAGATCCTTAGATCTAAATGAATAAAATAATAAATGGCCAAACACAAAATAATAAATCCTATTCAACGTGATAAAGTTAACAGCATATAAATAGGTCTACCAAGTAGAAAGATCTAGATTAGATCTAGGTCTAGTTAGACTAGATCTAACAGATACTATCTTTTGTAAAACTGAATCTAATCTATTTATTATGATTGTTGGATGTAGAATCGAGATCGAGATTTAAACATCAACAGGAAGTTTATTCAGGAATGAAGATGGAGTACACAGGTCTAACAGTTACATCTACAGTCGGTTTACTCTTAGTCTAGACCAAACTAGGTCTAACCATGACCATGGTCTGACGATAGACTCTCCAACTAAAGTTAACCTTTCTGGCATTATCGTGGAATAAGTTACCATTCCATTCACTGCCGTTAATTTCATCAGTACTGGTGACAGCATTCCCATAGACATAACACGCAAGTGTGTGCGTGCACACCGAATGAGCGGAGATTTATTCCACTATATATACATGTATAGCCAAGTTTCTAAACATGGTTAGAATCTAGATCTAGATTTAGATCAGCTAGTCTAACTTGTTACTAGATCTATAGATCTAGCCTAATAATAAACTAGATAAAATTAGGTCTATATGAACTAATAGTGACATAGATCTAGATCTCCTTGAATAGTTCCAGGAACTCCTAGCTCGGCTGGGGATGTGTGGAAATCCCACGAAGGCGAAAAAGAGGAAGAACATGAAGAAAGAAAGAAAAAGAAAATAAGATGTAGACTATACTAAGTTAGATCTAGATCAAAGATCTAAATGTTATAAGACTCCAAAGTAGAATCTCGAGCCTAGATCCAAGAAGCAGAAGAAGAAGAAGAATTGGAAGAAAAAGAATAAAGGAGGAGGAGTCTGAGAAGAAGAAGACAAAACTCGAAAGAGGAGGAGGAGGAAAAAAGAAGGAAAAAAGAAGGAGAAGAGGAAGAGGAAGAAGAAGAAGGAGGAGGAGGAGGATCGAGGAGAAGAAGAAGAATTAAGTTCGTCACTTTCATTACTTAATTTAGTTTTATCGATTACTTTGAAGCGCTAACATTTTGTTAGATCTGTAAAGTGTAAATAAATTCTGGTTGCCTACCTCGAACTGGATAGCTGGGACTGGTTTTGGCTTTCCTCTTGTTTTCAATTGAAGTTGAAATTGAGTCGCTTTTGACTTGTATGGCTAGAGTGCCCAAGTCTGCGCAGTGCCCATGTCTGCGCACACGCGTAATTGCGCGATTATAATAAAACAAAACACGCAACGAACACTAACTTTTCATCTTTATCATAGCGATAGGTATTCATGCAGAAAACGAGTCAAAATAATGATGAACGGTCTTATTTCAGACATTTTATTCACAAGCCTCAAAATGTTGTCTTTCACGTCAAAACTTCCGAACTGCGTGTAAAATAAATGAGTGCGCAGACATGGGCACCATTATTTTTTTCAATGTTCAAATGACACGGCCACCGTTTCTTGTGAAAATGGCATTGTTCTTGCTCTAATTTTGATGAGATTTTTTTCAAACTTGCTCTTTAGAATATCAGGAATAAAATAAAATAAAGCTTTAGAGGAATATTAAAGAAATTCTTGTTCATTTTCAGGTCAAAACCTTAGATGCGCAGACATAGGGCTCCCCATCATACATGTACTTTGACAATCCTCGAAATCTTTTCCTGGGGCCGGCTGTTGCTTAATATGAATACAGACTTTTATTGTTTCTCTTGCTCATCATTTTCGAACTGGTCTATTTTGTTTCGCCCAGACGGTAAGAGGAGACATTATCCTCCACCTTCTCTGCTATGCAGTGGTCGGTGGTTCAGTAATTTCAAGCACAGTCCATATACGTATACCGTACGCAGGCTTCAGCCCGCCAGAGTTGTGGGAGCGAGTTGTGAGTTGTGTGCATACAACTTCAGCTGCTTTTTTGTGCGATGAGCTTTTTCCCGCACTTGGTTACAGATGCCTCGCTTGTCAATCACAGGGCTAAGATTCTATGGTCTTGATCATCTTGACAACGGATAATCTGCGGCTGAATATTGCTGGATCCTGACTCTGACATAAATTTATGGATGTTTGGAATATAACGGTGAAAAAGATGAGATTCCAGCGCTTCCATACATATGTGTCTTGATGGTGGCATATATACTTTTTATATGTCTTTTAACAACTTGAAATCTTGTGAAAAAAGGGTTTTGTATGACTGTTTCATCATTTATTTTAAACAACTTATTTATAAAATTCTGACGTAAACAAAATATCCCTGTGTTGGTAATTTTCATTTATTTTTGCAGAAAGTCTAATGAGCACAGCATTAATATTTATTGAGGAACATAACTTTAAAGATGACCATGCGATACAGCCGACTGGGTGCAGGGAGAGAGTCCATTTCGGGCACTGGAAATAAAATGCGCGATTTTTGCGCATTTGCACACGACTTGCTGTTAAACTGTTTCCTGGTTTTGGTGATCATCTCAAGCAATTGACGATGACATCATCATTTTGCACCATCCTGATTGGCCAAAAGATCATCGCAGAAGATTCAACATGTCGAATCTCTGCGATTTGGTCTCCGATTGTCAGACGACTGGTCGGATCGCAGTCATAAGGTACAGCTCACTATACGATCCGATCAAAAATCAGTCGCATTGCAGTCAGATCGTACAGTGTGCGCCAGGCTTTCAAAATTGACTGCAAGTCAATTGTCACTGGAGCATGTGTCTTACAATCAACATGGTACATTGGATGAGAGTACATCATGAGACAGCATCCTATCTTCCTTTCTCACATGTTATTATAGGATCCAAAGAGAATGTTCCCAGGCCTGAGAAGAAAGAAGAACCCACCATGACGGATGCTAAGGTCGAACAGATCTCAAAGGCTACAGTCGATCAGTTTCTCAAACGTAGAGATTTTGCTGTAAGTATATTGACCAATGCTTAAATGGAGCCTCCAAGCACTTTTCAATATGTAACACAGGGAAAATAAACACCCAGAAGAAGATGGTAACTGAGGGTTTCCACTTTTATTCCTCCCGTCGTACGGAGTGTGACAAATATGAACAAGTAGAAGAACAAGAACAAGAAGAAGAAGAACCTGTTTCAAAATACAACAAAATAACAAATACATGTCACTGGTGTACATGTAACAAACAGTTGTAGAAATATATACATACATGCATGTACATTATCTTCACATTTCAATGGCAATTATACTTTAAACAAAACGATTGACTCGTTAAGATGCTAGGCTGAGCTGCTTTAAATATCAAATAGATATACCACTAAGAACAATAGACGAGATGCCTAACCTGATTCATTAGTGAACACTTTAAAGTTCATAAATAGCAATTCAATATATGATTTAATAGTAAATACCACAGAAGCTAGTACATGTGTATATGTATAGCAAAGAGAAAGTTTCACAATAAGAAACAACACCATAATGTATATCAGAGTACTGATTCAGTCTTAATGAGCAATAAACACATTATTTACTTGAACTTCACTGCACTTCAATAAAACAAAGTTCTTTATCATGCACAAATTAAAATGTGAATATTTGTTTAATTCCAACCCGTTAGTACATGTCCATTCCATACACTCACCCCGACTACTTCAGGCTTGTTACGTTTACACACGTCACGTTCACTTCATGTTCACGTCACGTTCACGTCATGTAATCACGTAACATGCTATTTTGTAGAAAAGGGGCATCTAATCTATGAAGTGTTTGGTTACATAAACGCAACAATTCGTAGAAATACTATCAGTAAACCTCGATTAGTAACGTTTCATTAAGAAAATTACTCTAACCCTAACCCTAACCATATTGACGTCATACTAGCCTCAATATCAGCCATTGCAGGTTTCTTAAAACACTCACGTAACCTGACGTGAAAACGTGAGTATTTGTAGATTAGCCAGGGTCTAATCAACGAAACCGCAGACCTTACAATTCGTAGATCAGATCGGGTATTTCTACGAATCTGCTCAAAACGTGACGTGAACGTGACGTGTGTAAACGTAACAAGCCTAGCTACTTCATGCCCATCAAGCAAGTGTAATGAAATCAGCCTTCATGACTCTGACCCTGATGACTGTAATATAAAAGAAACGTGACAGATGTATCTTATAGAGTAACTCATCTTTATAAACATGACAAAAACACTAAAAATCTAGTGAGAGGATTTCAACTGGTTATCTGAATGTTACAACAAAATCCCTCTATGACTAACCAATTGGTGTTTGCAGTAGGCCCTATATATAAACATATATCCAAAAGTGCATTTAATATATTTACAATTGTAAGAAGTATACTTTCATCATATTTATTTGAAAGTCTCATTTATGCATAGCTAGATAAACAGTATACATAAGTACTATATCTCAATAGAGTACCGAAGTGATGACGTCACAAAAAGCTATTTTTTCATTTTGACATTTTTTATACCATATCTCAAAGGAACATATGGTGAAAAACATCCAGAGCCCAAATTTTATGGTAATTGGCTCATTGGGCCCCGAGATATGGCCGCATGAATACCTCCTTAGCCCCATTGAAGTCCGTGTTAAATTGGCCTGGTTCTAAACTGTTAAGAACCAGGCCAATTTACACTGACTTCAGTGGGGCTAATTAGACATTCATATAGCCATACCTTGGGCCACCATGAACTGATTCATGTCAAATTTGATGTGTGAACGTTTTCCATCATGCTCTACCTAAATACGGTCCTAAAAATACTGAAATACAAAAATCAAAATTTGATGACGTCACACTTCGGTACTCTATACAGGCCTACATGTAACTGCTATAAGCCATAATACACACACACACGATACACACACTATAACTTTCTATGCAAATACATGTTACAACTGAATCCCAAATCTGCCCGTGTGTTAAGTTTTCTAACATCTACCTAAGATATGCAATTCATGAATCAAGTATTAGATTGACCATGGGCCTATCATGTAATATTATAACAAGTTGACAATTCCTAACAACTTGATGAATACAATACAATCATATACAATTAATTTGGAATGAACTATCATGCAGTCTCCCCATGTCAAAAGGAGTAACAAAGTTTAGCAATTCATCAATCATCGCTTTCACTTATAACTGAACTCCTCATTACATCGTGCATTGTAATAATAAAGCTCAGCATCCACATTGAAAAGCTGAGATTGAAGCATTATAAAACATGACTCAATCATATTACATCTTAATCACTAAAAATCTTTAGAAGATGAGCTGTAAAACATACAACATTCTTACATTCTAATACAGATATAAAATCAATAAACATACCTCTTTAAAGGGAAGAACTTTCTTAAGAGATTCTGTCCTGTATAAATTAGCTGAGTGTGGTGCTTTCTTTGGTTTCCAACAGAAAGTACAAGTACGTACACGTACACAGACGTAAAAAGTACAAATGCAAGAAAATTCTAGACTAATCCATTCCACTGAAGGGAGAGGGTAATTAAGGGGAGGGAGAGGGAGAGGGAGAGGGCTATTTACAAAGGAGGGACAATTTATGTAAAACTTGTTTTGCTCTGTTACACACTTCCCTGCGTAATTGAGTGGTGTCCCGACACTCGGGCTACAAAAATTAATTTCACCAAATTCCCTTTATATCTTGTCACCATCAAAGCTGTTTCAGATTTTATAACCCTACCGCCTTGCCAATATGCAAACTGATATTAATCGTGCGATTTAAAAATAAATTACACTGTATATACTAGTAACACATGAAAATTCAATTCATAACACAATTGGCCAACCCGCACCACTAATACAATCTTTCAGGTCTCATGACGAGAATCACAGAAAACATATCTAGTGCATAACTTAGCTGTTTCAGCACTACACTCCTCACTATGCAATACTAGACTCATGACGAGCCTCCTAGCATTGGCATCAGCCTACGGCTAACTGACTGATCCTAACAGTTCTAGAGTCTCTACTGCCAATCCTTTTTTATCAACATAAATCTTCATGTTACAGGTGTCTCTCACAAACCAAATGATTTTAACAGTATATACACCCTATTATAAACCTATACCCAATGTCGAACTGATAAAACAGTTGAATACTTTCGCAAAATATCCATCAGGAAAATGAACCTATGCTTCGTTACGATCATGGATATCCCTATCAACATTGCAATACACAAAGAAATCCTAGTAACCTAGCTATGGCTAAGACTCAACAATACCAATGTGCACTTTCCGGCCTCCTCACGAGGTTAACAGAAAAACAAAGGTACGGAGAAACCCTCTACTGTTCCGAATAGTCAACCCGTATTTCTCTCATGCAATTCCAGTCTCATGTCGAGGTTTTCGGAATTAAACATTAAATACTTCAACCTACTAATTCTAACAGTAATTCCAGCCAATTCCCAGTAACATAAGAAATATCAATATGAAACAATGCAATACGATATCCATATCAAACTATACACGCACTCAATAACCATTGCTGACCAAAAAATTAAATAAAACATTACGGACGTATAGGCTTCCCTGCTTTTTCAAAAGCAGTCTCTAAAACCAGCAAACCAACAAAATGCGCGTACCCTATTACATTACTAATACTTTCAAACAAATTTACACTTTATTGGACTATAAATTCCAAAAGTCCCCAAATTTCAAGGCAAGAAATATTCTGACTATTCATTATTGACAAAGCCATCAAAGCTAGAGTTGCATACATGCTCTTCTCATACTGTTAATACTATAATCCCTCCTATCAATATATAAAATATCAGTGTCTCTGGATTCCTACACCCTGTGGCTCCACACATCCGACCAAAGTTACATACAATAGAGGTTTCGCACAACATTTGAATAGCAATATTCCTCTGACGGACATGATCTAACCCAAATACACTAAAATTATGTCCTCAAAAATAATTCCTACAAAGACCTCGAAACAAATTCAATGTAGCCTCCAATTAAAATATCAAAACCGACCTAGCTACAGCGCTCAAAAACATACACACAGTTACCATGGTTACGCCTTAACCTACAGTAATATTTACAAAACTTCAACTTCCAAGATCAAAGTTGACAGAGTCCTCCGCGGAAGAAGCTGCACAGAAGGCCAGGGCTTTGCAGTGATGAAAATCCTGCCGCCATGTTATTTAAATGTCCATTAATCACGAAAAATACTTCACACATTCATGTCGACCACTCTGGAATCGAGGTTTCCAGGTCCCTTGGTGGTAGAAACAATTGGCTGATCACATCAGTCCTGTGCAATCAGGGATCTTGCGTGACGACGTCCCATCAGATCTGGAGGATTCCTGTCCGTGACACCAAGATGTAACACAGAGAAAATAAACACCCAGAAGAAGATGGTAACTGGGGGTTTTCCACTTTTATTCCTCCCGTCGTACGGAGTGTGACAAATATGAACAAGTAGAAGAACAAGAAGAAGAGGAACCTGTATCAAAATACAACAAAATAACAAATACATGTCACTGGTGTACATGTAACAAACGGTTGTAGAAATATATACATACATGTACATTATCTTCACATTTCAAAATGAAAAGTGTGTGACCTTTACGAATAGCTCCATAGGCGTAAGATAAGCGCGCATTGCCCAAACGTGCGCTTAAAATGATAAAACAATAATTGTGCGTATCCAGGTAGAGGTACGGTTTGTGGTGGTTTTAACATCTTTTGTGAATTCCCGGGGGGGGGGTGGTATGTGTCATTGAGGCCTGGACGGCATCTGCGTCCGTGACTCTCTGAAAAGTACCTTAAACAAGGATTTTAGTGGAAGATGTTTGATACCCTATTCAGGGAAACCCGCGACAATTTTCAGATTTTTAGATCCTTAACAGGGATTTTTTTAGATTTTGCAAAGTATTGTACACCCTATTCGAGGATTGGTTCTTCTTGGCCCTTATTTTGTTAAAAAGGAAGAGTTAAAGGCAAATATTTACTTTGGAACACAGGCTTACAGAATGATGTTTTTATTGAAAGAATAGAAAAGAACCTCTGGATTAATGAAAAAATATCCACGGGAAGATTTTCAGATGCCGCTTATTTTGCTAGTTTATAAAGCTAGTATTAGGACCTTTCACAACAGGAACAAATGAAAAGATAGGGAGGGGTACAAAAAAAAACACTCATTCAAATCCAATGATAAACATGGGCCATGAGGATATTCATGTAAACACTTGTAGAACTTGATGATTTGAAAAAACCATATGCACACAAACTTCAACACTATACATCCATGGTTGAGTCACCAAAATCCAAATTGACAAAGATGGCATAATATATATTTTATGAACAATATTACCCTAAGCCTTTTGGGATGTTTATATTTCTTGGAGTTGTGATATACATGTACATGTGATAAATTAACGATAATTGCTACACTTTATGACATAAGATCAATACTATGTATTTTTATTTCAGCAAAATTTGAAACACATAATCATCATTTTGTACACTAGCTACAAGAATCATATATATATACTCAATTAATAATGAAATAAAAGAAAACATGCTAAGCTCCTGGGCAAATTACACGTTAGGAATGCACTCCTATGGCAGAACTGTTAAATTATGACAAGAAAATGGTCTGTACCAGGGGTGTCGATCCGTGTTCACAACTGGGGGGGGGGGGTGACCGGCGAGGAAGCGAAGCCAGTGGCGTATCTCGGGATTATGGCGCCTGGGGCAAAAAATGAAGTTACCAAGCGGCAAACTTTTCAATTTTTAACCCTAAAAAACGCAATTTCTTGTGCATTTTACCCAGGAAAGTTTGCAATTGACCACCGCATTGAGCGGTAGAGAAGCTCAAATTTTATACATTGATAAACAGTTTTCTATTCACTCACTTCTACGATCGGAAGCAAAACTAACGAAAACCCTGTAGACTTGAGAAAGAGTAGGGAAATGCAGCAAGGCTACCTGCAGTTGAGATTTCTTTCAAAAGCTGAGCCTTTGCAAATGCTGTTTTATACACTTTATCCTATATTGGGGGCGCAATATTTAGCAGGAGTCATATGAAACTAACATGATATAGCGAACAAAGCAATTACATCTTTATTTTTTCAAATTTTGAACCCTATAAGCCCTGGGTTCTTAAATATTTTGTCAGGGGGGGGGGGGGGGCAGAAATATTTTTGAAATTACGTCATGGGCCACTGAGTATTACACGTACATATAAAGACGTATGGAGCTCACATCTCAATTGCCCGAATACATTGTGTATAGATTTCTAGCTTTTTGATTTAGTGACCGAGTGAAGCTTGCGAGCAAAAATCGTGAAAATCTACTTTCGTCATCAAAATATGCTAATTTAGACCATCTGAGATATAAAAATTACAAAGAGACCATTTCACTGCCCGGAAATGAGATGGCGGTGCCCGAATGCTGGAAATTTTTTATATATTCTCGGGGGAGTGGGCTTCAGCCCCCATCCCCGCCTCGGTTGTTAATGCATACATACCCGAATGGCTCATCTAAGGACACAGTTCCTGTGTCCTTATTTTTTCTTTGTTTCATGTTTGTTTGGTGTTTTTAAACTTGTGGTAGAACAGGGAACGGATAAATATGATTATTCATAACAATAATTAGGATGATATGCATCAACATAGTATAAAACAAGATTATTATTTTTTCTTACTAGATATTTTTGGCGGGCCGCATGAAATCGTCTCGCGGGCCGGGCCGCACTTTAAGAACAAGGGCTTTAAGCTATTTAAGAACTATATTTACTGCAATAAATCATATATACCTACCTATTATGCTAGTCTCTTGACTACGCAAACCCGTTCGATAACTTAACACAATCCTATTGTTCTCCCCTTCGCCACTCATCCGCAGCAATACGGAACGGCCATATCATCTTCCTCTTTCTTGCTCGCCCCCGTCGAGTTAGGATGTCGAGTCACGGCGCTCCTGAAATCAGGTCTTTTTGTATCTTTTCAGCGCGCTTTCTCGCTCTTTAAAGTACTTTTCTGTACTTATGAAGGGTTCTCCAACAAATTCACTCGATAGGCGCGTTTGAGGATTGAGTACCGCAGCTTTATTAGTATGGGCAAAACAGCCCCGCCCACACACTGCAAGTTATATATGCCGGTGAAAACTATCGGTTAAATTTTGACTTTCTGATGGCCAGTCCAGCTACAGAAACTTTAAAACTCGATATACAGTTCATGTAGATACGATTTGCCTAGCAGGAAAGCTTCATGTCTCACTCCCTCTGTCTTCTTGTGCTCCTCTCCTTCAACCTTCAACTACATTCTCAATCAACTACATGTCCATGTAGCATACAAGAGAAGAATCTCAATTGCATTCTTAAGGGGTACCTAATTGGGCCCTATCACCAGCCTACTGGTCAGCTAAAGATGTACAGACAATGGCCCTGTGCTTTCAAAAGATTCATCAGTGCATACAACTGAACTACAGATTAGACTCACTGAAAAGAAGGCAAACATGCCACTGAATTACCTCTGAACTACAGATTAGTCTAGTTGAAATAAAACTTATAATCCAAATTTCACATTACTACAAATTTCCCCCCAATTAATGTCTTTAAAAAAAAACATTAATTTTAGAAAGAAATAGATGCGAAACTTGTAAATGCAAACCTCTAGTAAAGTCCAAGGGACAACTGCAATCTTAACATATATATATATTCATGTCTAAACTATATATAAGGTACACGTATTCGAACCAATATACATATTTTGTTGTTGAATTCTTAACCACCTTACTCGGAGCGATTCTCCACTACATCAAATAAATATGTCACTGTTCCCCCCTTTTTGGAGTTCACTCCTTTCTTACGCTATCTCAACACTGAGCGAGGGAGGCGTGCCGGATTGCTATGGAATCCTTTATTACTTCTACTTGAACGCCGATATCCTTCGTGTTCACCTTGACTTTGGACCACTTGGTCCTCTTGATCAGTTGAGCCCCACAAAAAGATGTAAGGCAGTTCTTTTTCTTTGTCGTGGTCACTGTCTTCACTCACGCCTGAAACTTTGACGTTTTCATTGTGATGGAAGAAATCCTCATTCTCAGTAGGTAATCTTGGATCTTGGATGAGAAGTTTGCGATGTACTGTCATTTGGCGGCCTCCCAACATTGGTCGAATGTCGTATACATCATCTGACTGATTTACGGTAGTAATTATGTAGGGCTGACTATGGAACTTGTCCGCAAGTTTATGTCTTCCTCTAAAGGCGCATCTCTTGAGAAGTACTCTCGAACCAACCTGCAATGGGATGCTCATGGGGCGAGCATCATGTCTAATCTTCTCTGTCAGACGGGTCGAAGAGGTGTTTTCCCTAGCAATTTTGTTGGCCTGTTGGAGTGACCTTGCTTGTTCTTCTATGTAATCTTCATTCCAGTCCCCCTCTGTATTTCCAATAAGCTGGTCAAGGGGAGTAAATGGCTCTCTGCCGTACAACAGTCGAAAGGGTGAGATCCGGGTTACTCTGTGTGGTGTACAGTTGTAGAGAAAAACTAGGTGACTGATGAGATCTGGCCAATTACGTCGCTCTGATGCAGGGAGGGACCGGATCATCGTGCAAAGAGTTCTATTAAACCTTTCTGTTTGGCCGTTTCCTTCAGGGTGATACGGTGTCGTTCTAGATTTTTTGATTCCATACAGTTGACAGAGTTCACGAATGAGGGCACTCTCGAAGTTTCTCCCTTGGTCAGAATGGATTCTGAGAGGGACACCATAGTGTGCAAACCAGTGGTTCCGAAGAGCCTTCGCTACTGTAGGTGCGGTCTGGTCTTTACAGGGCACAGCCTGTGCATATTTTGTGAAAGCATCTGTTACCACCAACACGTCTTCACATCCATCTTTCCCTTTGTCAAGTTTCAAGAAATCTATGGCTACCAACTCCATAGGTCTGAAGGCAAGAAGGTGGCGCCTTGGAGTGCGTACTACAGGAGTTGGTGCTTTTGACTGGATACACGTGAAACACTTTCGTATATGCTCCTTCACGTCGCGATATAACCCTGGCCAATAGCATCTCCTACGCAGTACTCCGATGGTCCTTCCTACACCCTGATGACCCCATTCGTCATGAGCCATCTCAAGCATCGTCATCCGTAATCTCCTTGGAGTGAGCAGTTGCTTGGCTGACGCTCCCATGGCATTTGGAGGTCGACGATACAGTATGTCATTCTCTTCTACTATATTGCGATATTCCTTGAACCAGGATCTAACTTCAGAGTTTTCAATCTCAAGCGGGTCACCAGGCTTCCATCCTGACTTCCAATGCTTACGGAGAACTGAGAGTGCATCATCTTCCTCCTGCATAGATGCTAACTGCTGTGGTGAGTAAGAGGGATAGATGCAAGGAATTGCTTTAGTCAGCAAGTCGGGTGCTTTGTCACTGCTGTTCACTACATCATCCGGTAAAACCGAGCTGACGGTTACCTTGCCAATTATTCCCTTTACTTCTTCCTCATTCTTCCCAGGATAACGACTGAGTGCATCGGCACAGCGGTTCAGCCTCCCTGGCCTATACCTAATCTCGAGGTTGAAAGGAGCCAGCTGTGCAGCCCACCTCTGCTCGGTGGCTCCGAGTTGTGCGGTCTGAAGGTGAGCAAGGGGGTTGTTGTCAGTCAACACAATGCACCTTGAGCCAATAAGATACCCCTTGAACTTTTCCGCTGCCGCCCATTTAAGGGCAAGAAGTTCAATCTTGAAGCTGGAAAAATCTGGGTATCTTTTTTCTGCTCCTCGTAGACTGCGACTGGCAAATACAATGGGATGACGCTGACCATCTTCCCCTTCCTGTGACAGGCAAGCTCCAAGGCCCTTCAGTGAAGCGTCCACTTCCAAAATGAATTCCTGACCAAATCGTGGATATGCGAGGACAGGCGCAGTGGAGAGTCTGTCTTTCAGCATTTGAAATGCTCCTTCAGCCTCATCTGTCCATCTAAACTTGATATCATCTTGAGATGGATTGCAAGGGTGTCTTTTTCCAGCCTTTGATGACGTCCTGGTTCCAATCAGAGAGTGAAGGGGGGCCGCAATTCTTGCAAAGTCGGGGACAAATCTACGATAGTACGATGCTAGTCCCAAGAAGGATCTGAGTTCAGACGACGTCTTGGGTGTAGGCCAATCAGTAATGCGTTCCACCTTTCCTGGATCAACCATAACTCCCTTGTCACTAACAATGTGTCCGAGATAAGCTAACTCTCTTTGGAGGAACTGGCACTTCTCTCCTCTCAGTTTTAGACCATGCTTTGAGAGTCTACAGAAGACTTCCTTCAACGTAGTCAAATGCTCGTCGATGGTTTTGGAGAAGACCAGGATGTCGTCCAGGTATAAAATGAGCTGAGTGAAGTTCATGTCTCCAAATATCAATTCCATGATACGTTGAAATGTGCTAGGGCTGTTACAGAGACCTTGAGGCATCCTCTCAAAGTGGAATAACCCCCATGGCACGCGGAATGCTGTCAGTGGGGCCGAATTAGGATGCATGGCCACTTGGAAGTAGCCATGAGACAAATCAAGCGATGTAAAATACCTTGCGCCCTGCATAGCTTCCAGAGACTCATCTATCCTTGGCATTGGGAAAGAGTCCTTTATCGTTATAGCATTCAGCTGACGGTAGTCAATGCAGAGACGAATAGCTCCAGACTTCTTCCTCACTAACACCACCGGGCTAGCGTAAGGGCTCGCTGACCGCTTGATAATGTTCTTATCCAACATGTCTTGCAGCAGTTGTCGAACCTCTTCAGTTTCACAAGGAGAAATTCTCCTATAAGGCATGCGTATTGTTTTCTCAGAGTTCACTTTGATCTCATGTGGGATATCATCACAATAACCTAGATCAAATTCATCGTCAGAAAAGACATTGATGTGGCTGGATAGGAGTGTTGCAATCCGGCTTGCGTCATCATAAGGCACATTGTCTAAGCTGATACCCATTGGCAGTTGTACGACAGATTCATTCTGGAATCTAAACTCTTGCCTATGCCCTGGGTGGCTATTCGAAGTCTGTGCTTGCCCATCGTCTCCGACCTTGAAAGTGTTATCTGGTCCATCTCCGGTCGAGACAAGCACTTCACAAACATCGACTTCTACAGAGCTCTCCACTAACTTTACACTGACTTCGTCGCGTTGTTCCAACTGAGTTGCAGATGCTATGGTCGTATGAGGGGGGATGGCTACTTCGACTTCACCAGTATTGACGACAAGAAACTCAACTGTGTTTTGTCCAGAGACACAACCTTCTATTACCTGAAGAATTGGATTAATTGTGTGTGTATTACCTTGTTCCACCAGCCAAACATCTAGATTGTCTCCTGTGCCCTCGACATGGGAACTCTCCAGATTACACTGCACTCGTTGTACTGTTCGTGGCGGGACCACCTCCTGCCGAGACCCAGTCACAACATCTTGTGCCCTCTTCTGCTTAATCCCATCTGACAGGTTCAGACAAGCCTTCGCTAAATCAAGGTCACTAATCTCATCTCCTAGAAGTGGTCTCAGACCATTGCTGCCAATCAGTATTGGAAAATTTTCTCTCCTACCCTCCATTGGCAAATTGTGTCCAACCAAAAATCCTACCATGGCTTCTCGACCGTCAAAACACACTCGGGCACGTACATAGCCTTCCACCGGCACTTCTGTCCCTGAAATTCCTGTTACTTTCACAAAAAATCCAAGTTTTTCTGGACATCCCAGTGCACTTTCCAACTGAGAATGAAGCACTTCGGAAGGGATGATAGAGACTTGAGATCCTGTGTCCAAAACACATCCAATCGAAACACCAGCGACCTTGGCGACAACAGTAGGACTCGGCTGAACTAACAAACTGCGGATGTCCAAATCATTGCTTCCATTGTCATTGCCTCCATCAATACTCTCCTTGATGCTCCCAGACTCCAGCAGTGTACATGCCGACTGGTCGACTCCCATGGGCGTGTGGTCATGTAGCTCCACCGTTTTGCCCCCAACGGTGGAGGTAGTTAGTTTCCCGACTGTGTATCCATATTTTCAATATGTGGACATTTGTTCTTGTAGTGACCCTTTTTATGGCACTTGTAGCATTCTATGTCCTCCAGGGGCTTTCTCTTGTTAGTCCTGAGCCTCAGCACTGTGTCAGTTAAAGATGCCATGTCAGCTTTCAACTTCTCCAATTCTGATAACATCATTCTCTGTTGATCAACTATTTCCTTAAGGACATGCTGATCACCTTTTGACACACCTTGGGTCACCTCTGCCACTTCCACTTCCGCCTCTCTCACCTTGGGCTTACACTGATTTGTGTCTGTCTCTTGAAACAAGAGCAAGGCTTCGCTTCTTATCACATTAAAGTCTGACTTTCCATGGTCGAGTTGGATGCGGCGAAGTTCACGTCGCACCGAAACGTCCCGTGCTCCAGTCACAAATTGGTCGCATAGGGCATGGTCCCTTAGCTGAGTGAGGGCAGCCTTGTCGTTCCTTTCTGCAGATTTCTCCATCTTGGAATAGGTCCGAATCAGTGCCCTACTAAAATCACAAAGTGATTCACCCTGAAGTTGCTTGCGGTTGTGGAACTGGCTACTGAGTGTCTGGGTTGTTTCCGGGTACCCAAAACACATTTGAAGAGCACCCACGACCTCCTCAAAGTTGTGACGCTTGTCGTCTGGGAGGCACATGACTTCTTCCCGTGCTGCCCCTGCGAGATGATCCACAAGAAGGCGGGTCTTATCTTTGCGTGCTAAATCAAACTGTGCCGTCACCTCTTCAAATTCCTCCAACCATTCGGCGAGAGACAATTCCGCCGCACTCTGAGGAACCCCCTTGAATTTGGTAAGACGGCTTTGAGAAATCCCCTGAAGTCCCATGGAGCGCCTGAAGAACTGCATCATCATCTCTGATTCAATGGGTTTTCCTCGCGATGAGTCTCTGGATCCTTCAGCTTATAGCGCCTATCCCACTCCTGACACCAGTGAAGGGTTCTCCAACAAATTCACTCGATAGGCGCGTTTGAGGATTGAGTACCGCAGCTTTATTAGTATGGGCAAAACAGCCCCGCCCACACACTGCAAGTTATATATGCCGGTGAAAACTATCGGTTAAATTTTGACTTTCTGATGGCCAGTCCAGCTACAGAAACTTTAAAACTCGATATACAGTTCATGTAGATACGATTTGCCTAGCAGGAAAGCTTCATGTCTCACTCCCTCTGTCTTCTTGTGCTCCTCTCCTTCAACCTTCAACTACATTCTCAATCAACTACATGTCCATGTAGCATACAAGAGAAGAATCTCAATTGCATTCTTAAGGGGTACCTAATTGGGCCCTATCACCAGCCTACTGGTCAGCTAAAGATGTACAGACAATGGCCCTGTGCTTTCAAAAGATTCATCAGTGCATACAACTGAACTACAGATTAGACTCACTGAAAAGAAGGCAAACATGCCACTGAATTACCTCTGAACTACAGATTAGTCTAGTTGAAATAAAACTTATAATCCAAATTTCACATTACTACAAATTTCCCCCCAATTAATGTCTTTAAAAAAAAACATTAATTTTAGAAAGAAATAGATGCGAAACTTGTAAATGCAAACCTCTAGTAAAGTCCAAGGGACAACTGCAATCTTAACATATATATATATTCATGTCTAAACTATATATAAGGTACACGTATTCGAACCAATATACATATTTTGTTGTTGAATTCTTAACCACCTTACTCGGAGCGATTCTCCACTACATCAAATAAATATGTCACTGTTCCCCCCTTTTTGGAGTTCACTCCTTTCTTACGCTATCTCAACACTGAGCGAGGGAGGCGTGCCGGATTGCTATGGAATCCTTTATTACTTCTACTTGAACGCCGATATCCTTCGTGTTCACCTTGACTTTGGACCACTTGGTCCTCTTGATCAGTTGAGCCCCACAAAAAGATGTAAGGCAGTTCTTTTTCTTTGTCGTGGTCACTGTCTTCACTCACGCCTGAAACTTTGACGTTTTCATTGTGATGGAAGAAATCCTCATTCTCAGTAGGTAATCTTGGATCTTGGATGAGAAGTTTGCGATGTACTGTCATTTGGCGGCCTCCCAACATTGGTCGAATGTCGTATACATCATCTGACTGATTTACGGTAGTAATTATGTAGGGCTGACTATGGAACTTGTCCGCAAGTTTATGTCTTCCTCTAAAGGCGCATCTCTTGAGAAGTACTCTCGAACCAACCTGCAATGGGATGCTCATGGGGCGAGCATCATGTCTAATCTTCTCTGTCAGACGGGTCGAAGAGGTGTTTTCCCTAGCAATTTTGTTGGCCTGTTGGAGTGACCTTGCTTGTTCTTCTATGTAATCTTCATTCCAGTCCCCCTCTGTATTTCCAATAAGCTGGTCAAGGGGAGTAAATGGCTCTCTGCCGTACAACAGTCGAAAGGGTGAGATCCGGGTTACTCTGTGTGGTGTACAGTTGTAGAGAAAAACTAGGTGACTGATGAGATCTGGCCAATTACGTCGCTCTGATGCAGGGAGGGACCGGATCATCGTGCAAAGAGTTCTATTAAACCTTTCTGTTTGGCCGTTTCCTTCAGGGTGATACGGTGTCGTTCTAGATTTTTTGATTCCATACAGTTGACAGAGTTCACGAATGAGGGCACTCTCGAAGTTTCTCCCTTGGTCAGAATGGATTCTGAGAGGGACACCATAGTGTGCAAACCAGTGGTTCCGAAGAGCCTTCGCTACTGTAGGTGCGGTCTGGTCTTTACAGGGCACAGCCTGTGCATATTTTGTGAAAGCATCTGTTACCACCAACACGTCTTCACATCCATCTTTCCCTTTGTCAAGTTTCAAGAAATCTATGGCTACCAACTCCATAGGTCTGAAGGCAAGAAGGTGGCGCCTTGGAGTGCGTACTACAGGAGTTGGTGCTTTTGACTGGATACACGTGAAACACTTTCGTATATGCTCCTTCACGTCGCGATATAACCCTGGCCAATAGCATCTCCTACGCAGTACTCCGATGGTCCTTCCTACACCCTGATGACCCCATTCGTCATGAGCCATCTCAAGCATCGTCATCCGTAATCTCCTTGGAGTGAGCAGTTGCTTGGCTGACGCTCCCATGGCATTTGGAGGTCGACGATACAGTATGTCATTCTCTTCTACTATATTGCGATATTCCTTGAACCAGGATCTAACTTCAGAGTTTTCAATCTCAAGCGGGTCACCAGGCTTCCATCCTGACTTCCAATGCTTACGGAGAACTGAGAGTGCATCATCTTCCTCCTGCATAGATGCTAACTGCTGTGGTGAGTAAGAGGGATAGATGCAAGGAATTGCTTTAGTCAGCAAGTCGGGTGCTTTGTCACTGCTGTTCACTACATCATCCGGTAAAACCGAGCTGACGGTTACCTTGCCAATTATTCCCTTTACTTCTTCCTCATTCTTCCCAGGATAACGACTGAGTGCATCGGCACAGCGGTTCAGCCTCCCTGGCCTATACCTAATCTCGAGGTTGAAAGGAGCCAGCTGTGCAGCCCACCTCTGCTCGGTGGCTCCGAGTTGTGCGGTCTGAAGGTGAGCAAGGGGGTTGTTGTCAGTCAACACAATGCACCTTGAGCCAATAAGATACCCCTTGAACTTTTCCGCTGCCGCCCATTTAAGGGCAAGAAGTTCAATCTTGAAGCTGGAAAAATCTGGGTATCTTTTTTCTGCTCCTCGTAGACTGCGACTGGCAAATACAATGGGATGACGCTGACCATCTTCCCCTTCCTGTGACAGGCAAGCTCCAAGGCCCTTCAGTGAAGCGTCCACTTCCAAAATGAATTCCTGACCAAATCGTGGATATGCGAGGACAGGCGCAGTGGAGAGTCTGTCTTTCAGCATTTGAAATGCTCCTTCAGCCTCATCTGTCCATCTAAACTTGATATCATCTTGAGATGGATTGCAAGGGTGTCTTTTTCCAGCCTTTGATGACGTCCTGGTTCCAATCAGAGAGTGAAGGGGGGCCGCAATTCTTGCAAAGTCGGGGACAAATCTACGATAGTACGATGCTAGTCCCAAGAAGGATCTGAGTTCAGACGACGTCTTGGGTGTAGGCCAATCAGTAATGCGTTCCACCTTTCCTGGATCAACCATAACTCCCTTGTCACTAACAATGTGTCCGAGATAAGCTAACTCTCTTTGGAGGAACTGGCACTTCTCTCCTCTCAGTTTTAGACCATGCTTTGAGAGTCTACAGAAGACTTCCTTCAACGTAGTCAAATGCTCGTCGATGGTTTTGGAGAAGACCAGGATGTCGTCCAGGTATAAAATGAGCTGAGTGAAGTTCATGTCTCCAAATATCAATTCCATGATACGTTGAAATGTGCTAGGGCTGTTACAGAGACCTTGAGGCATCCTCTCAAAGTGGAATAACCCCCATGGCACGCGGAATGCTGTCAGTGGGGCCGAATTAGGATGCATGGCCACTTGGAAGTAGCCATGAGACAAATCAAGCGATGTAAAATACCTTGCGCCCTGCATAGCTTCCAGAGACTCATCTATCCTTGGCATTGGGAAAGAGTCCTTTATCGTTATAGCATTCAGCTGACGGTAGTCAATGCAGAGACGAATAGCTCCAGACTTCTTCCTCACTAACACCACCGGGCTAGCGTAAGGGCTCGCTGACCGCTTGATAATGTTCTTATCCAACATGTCTTGCAGCAGTTGTCGAACCTCTTCAGTTTCACAAGGAGAAATTCTCCTATAAGGCATGCGTATTGTTTTCTCAGAGTTCACTTTGATCTCATGTGGAATATCATCACAATAACCTAGATCAAATTCATCGTCAGAAAAGACATTGATGTGGCTGGATAGGAGTGTTGCAATCCGGCTTGCGTCATCATAAGGCACATTGTCTAAGCTGATACCCATTGGCAGTTGTACGACAGATTCATTCTGGAATCTAAACTCTTGCCTATGCCCTGGGTGGCTATTCGAAGTCTGTGCTTGCCCATCGTCTCCGACCTTGAAAGTGTTATCTGGTCCATCTCCGGTCGAGACAAGCACTTCACAAACATCGACTTCTACAGAGCTCTCCACTAACTTTACACTGACTTCGTCGCGTTGTTCCAACTGAGTTGCAGATGCTATGGTCGTATGAGGGGGGATGGCTACTTCGACTTCACCAGTATTGACGACAAGAAACTCAACTGTGTTTTGTCCAGAGACACAACCTTCTATTACCTGAAGAATTGGATTAATTGTGTGTGTATTACCTTGTTCCACCAGCCAAACATCTAGATTGTCTCCTGTGCCCTCGACATGGGAACTCTCCAGATTACACTGCACTCGTTGTACTGTTCGTGGCGGGACCACCTCCTGCCGAGACCCAGTCACAACATCTTGTGCCCTCTTCTGCTTAATCCCATCTGACAGGTTCAGACAAGCCTTCGCTAAATCAAGGTCACTAATCTCATCTCCTAGAAGTGGTCTCAGACCATTGCTGCCAATCAGTATTGGAAAATTTTCTCTCCTACCCTCCATTGGCAAATTGTGTCCAACCAAAAATCCTACCATGGCTTCTCGACCGTCAAAACACACTCGGGCACGTACATAGCCTTCCACCGGCACTTCTGTCCCTGAAATTCCTGTTACTTTCACAAAAAATCCAAGTTTTTCTGGACATCCCAGTGCACTTTCCAACTGAGAATGAAGCACTTCGGAAGGGATGATAGAGACTTGAGATCCTGTGTCCAAAACACATCCAATCGAAACACCAGCGACCTTGGCGACAACAGTAGGACTCGGCTGAACTAACAAACTGCGGATGTCCAAATCATTGCTTCCATTGTCATTGCCTCCATCAATACTCTCCTTGATGCTCCCAGACTCCAGCAGTGTACATGCCGACTGGTCGACTCCCATGGGCGTGTGGTCATGTAGCTCCACCGTTTTGCCCCCAACGGTGGAGGTAGTTAGTTTCCCGACTGTGTATCCATATTTTCAATATGTGGACATTTGTTCTTGTAGTGACCCTTTTTATGGCACTTGTAGCATTCTATGTCCTCCAGGGGCTTTCTCTTGTTAGTCCTGAGCCTCAGCACTGTGTCAGTTAAAGATGCCATGTCAGCTTTCAACTTCTCCAATTCTGATAACATCATTCTCTGTTGATCAACTATTTCCTTAAGGACATGCTGATCACCTTTTGACACACCTTGGGTCACCTCTGCCACTTCCACTTCCGCCTCTCTCACCTTGGGCTTACACTGATTTGTGTCTGTCTCTTGAAACAAGAGCAAGGCTTCGCTTCTTATCACATTAAAGTCTGACTTTCCATGGTCGAGTTGGATGCGGCGAAGTTCACGTCGCACCGAAACGTCCCGTGCTCCAGTCACAAATTGGTCGCATAGGGCATGGTCCCTTAGCTGAGTGAGGGCAGCCTTGTCGTTCCTTTCTGCAGATTTCTCCATCTTGGAATAGGTCCGAATCAGTGCCCTACTAAAATCACAAAGTGATTCACCCTGAAGTTGCTTGCGGTTGTGGAACTGGCTACTGAGTGTCTGGGTTGTTTCCGGGTACCCAAAACACATTTGAAGAGCACCCACGACCTCCTCAAAGTTGTGACGCTTGTCGTCTGGGAGGCACATGACTTCTTCCCGTGCTGCCCCTGCGAGATGATCCACAAGAAGGCGGGTCTTATCTTTGCGTGCTAAATCAAACTGTGCCGTCACCTCTTCAAATTCCTCCAACCATTCGGCGAGAGACAATTCCGCCGCACTCTGAGGAACCCCCTTGAATTTGGTAAGACGGCTTTGAGAAATCCCCTGAAGTCCCATGGAGCGCCTGAAGAACTGCATCATCATCTCTGATTCAATGGGTTTTCCTCGCGATGAGTCTCTGGATCCTTCAGCTTATAGCGCCTATCCCACTCCTGACACCAGTGAAGGGTTCTCCAACAAATTCACTCGATAGGCGCGTTTGAGGATTGAGTACCGCAGCTTTATTAGTATGGGCAAAACAGCCCCGCCCACACACTGCAAGTTATATATGCCGGTGAAAACTATCGGTTAAATTTTGACTTTCTGATGGCCAGTCCAGCTACAGAAACTTTAAAACTCGATATACAGTTCATGTAGATACGATTTGCCTAGCAGGAAAGCTTCATGTCTCACTCCCTCTGTCTTCTTGTGCTCCTCTCCTTCAACCTTCAACTACATTCTCAATCAACTACATGTCCATGTAGCATACAAGAGAAGAATCTCAATTGCATTCTTAAGGGGTACCTAATTGGGCCCTATCACCAGCCTACTGGTCAGCTAAAGATGTACAGACAATGGCCCTGTGCTTTCAAAAGATTCATCAGTGCATACAACTGAACTACAGATTAGACTCACTGAAAAGAAGGCAAACATGCCACTGAATTACCTCTGAACTACAGATTAGTCTAGTTGAAATAAAACTTATAATCCAAATTTCACATTACTACAAATTTCCCCCCAATTAATGTCTTTAAAAAAAAACATTAATTTTAGAAAGAAATAGATGCGAAACTTGTAAATGCAAACCTCTAGTAAAGTCCAAGGGACAACTGCAATCTTAACATATATATATATTCATGTCTAAACTATATATAAGGTACACGTATTCGAACCAATATACATATTTTGTTGTTGAATTCTTAACCACCTTACTCGGAGCGATTCTCCACTACATCAAATAAATATGTCACTGTTCCCCCCCTTTTGGAGTTCACTCCTTTCTTACGCTATCTCAACACTGAGCGAGGGAGGCGTGCCGGATTGCTATGGAATCCTTTATTACTTCTACTTGAACGCCGATATCCTTCGTGTTCACCTTGACTTTGGACCACTTGGTCCTCTTGATCAGTTGAGCCCCACAAAAAGATGTAAGGCAGTTCTTTTTCTTTGTCGTGGTCACTGTCTTCACTCACGCCTGAAACTTTGACGTTTTCATTGTGATGGAAGAAATCCTCATTCTCAGTAGGTAATCTTGGATCTTGGATGAGAAGTTTGCGATGTACTGTCATTTGGCGGCCTCCCAACATTGGTCGAATGTCGTATACATCATCTGACTGATTTACGGTAGTAATTATGTAGGGCTGACTATGGAACTTGTCCGCAAGTTTATGTCTTCCTCTAAAGGCGCATCTCTTGAGAAGTACTCTCGAACCAACCTGCAATGGGATGCTCATGGGGCGAGCATCATGTCTAATCTTCTCTGTCAGACGGGTCGAAGAGGTGTTTTCCCTAGCAATTTTGTTGGCCTGTTGGAGTGACCTTGCTTGTTCTTCTATGTAATCTTCATTCCAGTCCCCCTCTGTATTTCCAATAAGCTGGTCAAGGGGAGTAAATGGCTCTCTGCCGTACAACAGTCGAAAGGGTGAGATCCGGGTTACTCTGTGTGGTGTACAGTTGTAGAGAAAAACTAGGTGACTGATGAGATCTGGCCAATTACGTCGCTCTGATGCAGGGAGGGACCGGATCATCGTGCAAAGAGTTCTATTAAACCTTTCTGTTTGGCCGTTTCCTTCAGGGTGATACGGTGTCGTTCTAGATTTTTTGATTCCATACAGTTGACAGAGTTCACGAATGAGGGCACTCTCGAAGTTTCTCCCTTGGTCAGAATGGATTCTGAGAGGGACACCATAGTGTGCAAACCAGTGGTTCCGAAGAGCCTTCGCTACTGTAGGTGCGGTCTGGTCTTTACAGGGCACAGCCTGTGCATATTTTGTGAAAGCATCTGTTACCACCAACACGTCTTCACATCCATCTTTCCCTTTGTCAAGTTTCAAGAAATCTATGGCTACCAACTCCATAGGTCTGAAGGCAAGAAGGTGGCGCCTTGGAGTGCGTACTACAGGAGTTGGTGCTTTTGACTGGATACACGTGAAACACTTTCGTATATGCTCCTTCACGTCGCGATATAACCCTGGCCAATAGCATCTCCTACGCAGTACTCCGATGGTCCTTCCTACACCCTGATGACCCCATTCGTCATGAGCCATCTCAAGCATCGTCATCCGTAATCTCCTTGGAGTGAGCAGTTGCTTGGCTGACGCTCCCATGGCATTTGGAGGTCGACGATACAGTATGTCATTCTCTTCTACTATATTGCGATATTCCTTGAACCAGGATCTAACTTCAGAGTTTTCAATCTCAAGCGGGTCACCAGGCTTCCATCCTGACTTCCAATGCTTACGGAGAACTGAGAGTGCATCATCTTCCTCCTGCATAGATGCTAACTGCTGTGGTGAGTAAGAGGGATAGATGCAAGGAATTGCTTTAGTCAGCAAGTCGGGTGCTTTGTCACTGCTGTTCACTACATCATCCGGTAAAACCGAGCTGACGGTTACCTTGCCAATTATTCCCTTTACTTCTTCCTCATTCTTCCCAGGATAACGACTGAGTGCATCGGCACAGCGGTTCAGCCTCCCTGGCCTATACCTAATCTCGAGGTTGAAAGGAGCCAGCTGTGCAGCCCACCTCTGCTCGGTGGCTCCGAGTTGTGCGGTCTGAAGGTGAGCAAGGGGGTTGTTGTCAGTCAACACAATGCACCTTGAGCCAATAAGATACCCCTTGAACTTTTCCGCTGCCGCCCATTTAAGGGCAAGAAGTTCAATCTTGAAGCTGGAAAAATCTGGGTATCTTTTTTCTGCTCCTCGTAGACTGCGACTGGCAAATACAATGGGATGACGCTGACCATCTTCCCCTTCCTGTGACAGGCAAGCTCCAAGGCCCTTCAGTGAAGCGTCCACTTCCAAAATGAATTCCTGACCAAATCGTGGATATGCGAGGACAGGCGCAGTGGAGAGTCTGTCTTTCAGCATTTGAAATGCTCCTTCAGCCTCATCTGTCCATCTAAACTTGATATCATCTTGAGATGGATTGCAAGGGTGTCTTTTTCCAGCCTTTGATGACGTCCTGGTTCCAATCAGAGAGTGAAGGGGGGCCGCAATTCTTGCAAAGTCGGGGACAAATCTACGATAGTACGATGCTAGTCCCAAGAAGGATCTGAGTTCAGACGACGTCTTGGGTGTAGGCCAATCAGTAATGCGTTCCACCTTTCCTGGATCAACCATAACTCCCTTGTCGCTAACAATGTGTCCGAGATAAGCTAACTCTCTTTGGAGGAACTGGCACTTCTCTCCTCTCAGTTTTAGACCATGCTTTGAGAGTCTACAGAAGACTTCCTTCAACGTAGTCAAATGCTCGTCGATGGTTTTGGAGAAGACCAGGATGTCGTCCAGGTATAAAATGAGCTGAGTGAAGTTCATGTCTCCAAATATCAATTCCATGATACGTTGAAATGTGCTAGGGCTGTTACAGAGACCTTGAGGCATCCTCTCAAAGTGGAATAACCCCCATGGCACGCGGAATGCTGTCAGTGGGGCCGAATTAGGATGCATGGCCACTTGGAAGTAGCCATGAGACAAATCAAGCGATGTAAAATACCTTGCGCCCTGCATAGCTTCCAGAGACTCATCTATCCTTGGCATTGGGAAAGAGTCCTTTATCGTTATAGCATTCAGCTGACGGTAGTCAATGCAGAGACGAATAGCTCCAGACTTCTTCCTCACTAACACCACCGGGCTAGCGTAAGGGCTCGCTGACCGCTTGATAATGTTCTTATCCAACATGTCTTGCAGCAGTTGTCGAACCTCTTCAGTTTCACAAGGAGAAATTCTCCTATAAGGCATGCGTATTGTTTTCTCAGAGTTCACTTTGATCTCGTGTGGAATATCATCACAATAACCTAGATCAAATTCATCGTCAGAAAAGACATTGATGTGGCTGGATAGGAGTGTTGCAATCCGGCTTGCGTCATCATAAGGCACATTGTCTAAGCTGATACCCATTGGCAGTTGTACGACAGATTCATTCTGGAATCTAAACTCTTGCCTATGCCCTGGGTGGCTATTCGAAGTCTGTGCTTGCCCATCGTCTCCGACCTTGAAAGTGTTATCTGGTCCATCTCCGGTCGAGACAAGCACTTCACAAACATCGACTTCTACAGAGCTCTCCACTAACTTTACACTGACTTCGTCGCGTTGTTCCAACTGAGTTGCAGATGCTATGGTCGTATGAGGGGGGATGGCTACTTCGACTTCACCAGTATTGACGACAAGAAACTCAACTGTGTTTTGTCCAGAGACACAACCTTCTATTACCTGAAGAATTGGATTAATTGTGTGTGTATTACCTTGTTCCACCAGCCAAACATCTAGATTGTCTCCTGTGCCCTCGACATGGGAACTCTCCAGATTACACTGCACTCGTTGTACTGTTCGTGGCGGGACCACCTCCTGCCGAGACCCAGTCACAACATCTTGTGCCCTCTTCTGCTTAATCCCATCTGACAGGTTCAGACAAGCCTTCGCTAAATCAAGGTCACTAATCTCATCTCCTAGAAGTGGTCTCAGACCATTGCTGCCAATCAGTATTGGAAAATTTTCTCTCCTACCCTCCATTGGCAAATTGTGTCCAACCAAAAATCCTACCATGGCTTCTCGACCGTCAAAACACACTCGGGCACGTACATAGCCTTCCACCGGCACTTCTGTCCCTGAAATTCCTGTTACTTTCACAAAAAATCCAAGTTTTTCTGGACATCCCAGTGCACTTTCCAACTGAGAATGAAGCACTTCGGAAGGGATGATAGAGACTTGAGATCCTGTGTCCAAAACACATCCAATCGAAACACCAGCGACCTTGGCGACAACAGTAGGACTCGGCTGAACTAACAAACTGCGGATGTCCAAATCATTGCTTCCATTGTCATTGCCTCCATCAATACTCTCCTTGATGCTCCCAGACTCCAGCAGTGTACATGCCGACTGGTCGACTCCCATGGGCGTGTGGTCATGTAGCTCCACCGTTTTGCCCCCAACGGTGGAGGTAGTTAGTTTCCCGACTGTGTATCCATATTTTCAATATGTGGACATTTGTTCTTGTAGTGACCCTTTTTATGGCACTTGTAGCATTCTATGTCCTCCAGGGGCTTTCTCTTGTTAGTCCTGAGCCTCAGCACTGTGTCAGTTAAAGATGCCATGTCAGCTTTCAACTTCTCCAATTCTGATAACATCATTCTCTGTTGATCAACTATTTCCTTAAGGACATGCTGATCACCTTTTGACACACCTTGGGTCACCTCTGCCACTTCCACTTCCGCCTCTCTCACCTTGGGCTTACACTGATTTGTGTCTGTCTCTTGAAACAAGAGCAAGGCTTCGCTTCTTATCACATTAAAGTCTGACTTTCCATGGTCGAGTTGGATGCGGCGAAGTTCACGTCGCACCGAAACGTCCCGTGCTCCAGTCACAAATTGGTCGCATAGGGCATGGTCCCTTAGCTGAGTGAGGGCAGCCTTGTCGTTCCTTTCTGCAGATTTCTCCATCTTGGAATAGGTCCGAATCAGTGCCCTACTAAAATCACAAAGTGATTCACCCTGAAGTTGCTTGCGGTTGTGGAACTGGCTACTGAGTGTCTGGGTTGTTTCCGGGTACCCAAAACACATTTGAAGAGCACCCACGACCTCCTCAAAGTTGTGACGCTTGTCGTCTGGGAGGCACATGACTTCTTCCCGTGCTGCCCCTGCGAGATGATCCACAAGAAGGCGGGTCTTATCTTTGCGTGCTAAATCAAACTGTGCCGTCACCTCTTCAAATTCCTCCAACCATTCGGCGAGAGACAATTCCGCCGCACTCTGAGGAACCCCCTTGAATTTGGTAAGACGGCTTTGAGAAATCCCCTGAAGTCCCATGGAGCGCCTGAAGAACTGCATCATCATCTCTGATTCAATGGGTTTTCCTCGCGATGAGTCTCTGGATCCTTCAGCTTATAGCGCCTATCCCACTCCTGACACCAGTGAAGGGTTCTCCAACAAATTCACTCGATAGGCGCGTTTGAGGATTGAGTACCGCAGCTTTATTAGTATGGGCAAAACAGCCCCGCCCACACACTGCAAGTTATATATGCCGGTGAAAACTATCGGTTAAATTTTGACTTTCTGATGGCCAGTCCAGCTACAGAAACTTTAAAACTCGATATACAGTTCATGTAGATACGATTTGCCTAGCAGGAAAGCTTCATGTCTCACTCCCTCTGTCTTCTTGTGCTCCTCTCCTTCAACCTTCAACTACATTCTCAATCAACTACATGTCCATGTAGCATACAAGAGAAGAATCTCAATTGCATTCTTAAGGGGTACCTAATTGGGCCCTATCACCAGCCTACTGGTCAGCTAAAGATGTACAGACAATGGCCCTGTGCTTTCAAAAGATTCATCAGTGCATACAACTGAACTACAGATTAGACTCACTGAAAAGAAGGCAAACATGCCACTGAATTACCTCTGAACTACAGATTAGTCTAGTTGAAATAAAACTTATAATCCAAATTTCACATTACTACACTTATTTTCGTCTAAGATTATAGTACTCTAGTGTTTTTATGTCACTCTTGCCGATTGCAAGGGATATTTTTTATTCCTTTCCAGGCAAGTTATTTTCATTTTCACTGCCAACCCCACGTAGTTTTTTCTGTGTGTCTTGCTGGTGTTTCCGTTTGACCTGATCTGTTTTTGGTTCGGTGTTTGTTTTATACGGTTTTTGTCTGAAATTTGTGCGTATCCCCAAATTTATTATTACCTGCACTCTTTTAAAGTATTTCATATTTTGGTATACTTTATTGTCTGTTTTATTGCAGCATTATGAGTTCGGAAGAAGAAGCTGCTAGGTCGCGGAGACCTGCTTCTTCCGAAGAGTCGTCTAGCAAGACGACTCGGCCTTCCAGAACTCTCCCGAGTACTTTCGTACATGGGGGAGGGAGGAGGGCTGCAGGTAAGTTGCCCAGTGATGTTTCCCTGCAGGGTTTGCCAGCCTCGGAGCATGCGGCTTCGGGGCGGGTGGCGTTAGTTGAGCTCGGGATGTCAACTCCGAAGCCCGTGGCTTCGGGGTGGGTGGCGTCAAGCTCTAGTGGTTTGGATATCACAAATCCAATCCCCCGGTCGCTCAGACCAGAAGGGGGGACGTCTGTTTCCCCGCACGGTAGCGATGACTCGCATAAATCCGCTAAGGGAGACGCGTGCCACTACTGCAGGGCAGCTCACGGGCACCGCCCATGTTGGTCTGGGTTCTCAAACCCTAGCCCCCGGCCGATGCCAAGTGGGGAAGCGAGTACTACCCGGGCTGTCTATATTGCCAGCTGATGGGAAGACTCGAGCCAACAATTATGGGCGCTCTACGGAGCAACAGGTGCGATCACCTGAGTGCGCGACTACTAGTGCTCTCCTATTGCCGCCCACGGGCGGAACAATAGTGAGTTCACATACTATTAGTAGTCGGTGGGCGAATACTGGGACCTCGTCCCAGTCTGCCCTCGCACCTGGCTATTGAATAGCCCCCGGCTGATGCCGTATGGGGGAACGAGTGCTACCCGGGCTGTTGCTTGCCAGCTGATTGGAAAACTCGAGCCAACAATTATGGGTGCTCTACGGAGCAACAGGTGCAGTCACCTGAGTGCGCGACTACTAGTGCTCTCCTATTGTCGCCCACGGGCGGAACAATAGTGAGTTCACATACTATTAGTAGTCGGTGGGCGAATACTGGGACCTCGTCCCAGTCTGCCCTCGCACTGGGCGCCTCAGGCACCCGGCCCATGGCTGTAGCATCTTCTTTCTCAGCCAGTATGGGTAGTCTGTGCGCGACTTTGGGTACATACCCTCAGCGCACTTCTCCCCTTGAGGGAGGCGGGCATCCCTCTGTTGAGGGTTTGGTTCGTGTTTCCGAAGTTGTTTCGGAGAACCGCCCGAAGTCTGTCTGACCCTTCTCAATCTGAGATGCTCAGCATGATGCAGGTTTTTGCTCAACGACAGGGTTGGTCCCTCTTACCAGATACCACAACCCCTGCTTCTGTCCCTCTTCCGGGGTCTGACTTTGAGACTAATCAGCCTTTTGTGCTTGATTCTTCATTGTCTGATACGGGATCTCTCGCGCCTCCTGTACCCCCAGCCCTCGGGGATCCGCTGGGTGAGGAGACCTATAGTGGTCCATGGGAGTGTCCGCCTGTTTCGGCTTTTGTTCGTGGACCATTGTCCTGATCAATTCAAGCGGAACCAGTTTTGGATGTGGCTTCTCAAGCTTCGGTTTCTGAATCGACATTGTTGGAGCAGGGAGAGCCTCAATCGCTCTCCCTTTGTGGGGTAGAGGCGATTGCTTTGTTGTCCATATATCTCCCTGAATTTCAGTCAGCCCGCGCGCAGGGTTCGACTTTCCGTTGGTTCAGGCAGCAAGATTTCTCTGAGGGTATTTCTCTTGGGGAGGATTTCAAGGTGGAATATGACCGCATTGAATCAGCGCTCCTTGTTAAGCGCCCTGTTTCGATTAAGGGTAAGGCCTTTGCCTTTGGTTCCCAAGATCAAGACAGCTTTTTCTAGGCTATATAAGCCTCTCTCTCCGGAGATTTTAGCGGTGGGTCGACGTCTGCGTGCGACCAATCCGCTTACTTCTGCTTCCTTTAAGTCTGAGGATAAGCGTTGAAGCAATGTTGAAAGCCAAGTCAGAGCAGGTATGCGCTTGGCTGCTTTTCAAGGTTTTCTCTCCGACCTCAGGTCCAGGGCCGAGGAGTTGAATGTCACTGATGGTGATATGCTGGTTATTGATGACCTGCTGCACTCTTTTTAGTTTGCAGTGGTCACAACTTTCCAGTGCGGCTGCTTCGGTTATGTACCGTCGCAGGGTTTTTGGCCCTCTCTGCCCTCGGGGTTAAGGAGTTTGACATCGCGTCACTTCTCCGGGATGTCCCGTCTCGGGGTCCGTCGCTCTTTGGCGGTCAATTCGCTACAGTTTTTCAGAGGGAGATTGATGCGCGGAAGCAGATCACTGAGATGACTAAGCAGTTCCGCGCTCCCTTTAAGCCGACGCGGGCCCCTGCCCGTCGGAGGCCTGTTGCTCCCACTTCGGGACAACACAGTCGTGTTTCTGGGGGCCTGCCTGCTGAGCTTCAGCCAGTTCCTTCTCGTGGGAGAGGGGGGCGTGGCAGAGGCTCTTCGAGAGGTACTCGTGGCTCCCTGCGTGGCAAGGCGACGGCTTCGCACAAGGCTACGCCTAGTCTTTGATGGTCTTCCCCGAGCGCTTGTTCAATCCGACATGATAGGTGGCCGACTTCGTTCTTTTCTCCCGGCTTGGGAGGCCATATCCGGGGACGCATTCGTGCTCTCTGTAGTGCGAGACGGATTCTTCATAGATCTATCCGCCTCGCTCCCCGGAGGGGCTATAAGATCTCGTTCACCTCTCATGTCTGCCCTGGCTCGTTGTCATGCCTCAATGGAGATCAAATCTTTGTTGAACAAAAGGGCTATAGAAGGGGTAAGAGACCGACCGTCTCTTCCCTTTCTCTGATCTTCGTTATTCCCAAGCGTTCGGGAAAACTTTGTTTGATACTGAATTTGAAAGGAATAAACAAATTCATTCCTTCAGTGCATTTTCAGATGGAGACTCTCGCCTCCATTCTCCCGTTGGTCAAGTGGAAGGACTACGCGATCTCGATAGATCTCAAAGATGCGTATTTCCATATCCCCATTCATCGCGATCTTCTGGGGTTTTCCTTCCTCGCAGAGACTTTTCGCTTTCGCGCTCTTCCCTTCGGGCTGCCCCTCGGGTATTTACGCAGGTTGTAGCCGTTTTGGCAGCCTCGCTGAGGCGCCGCGGCCTTCGGCTATTTTGCTATCTGGACGACTGGCTCCTCCTAGCGGAGTCGCACGATCGTTTGTTAGACGAGGCTTGTTTGCTCGTCTAACTTACTCAAGACTTGGGTTTCCTAATAAATTGGGAAAAGTCAGAGTTGGTTCCTAATCGCAGCCCGGTTTTTCTGGGGGCTGTGTTAGACATTTGGAATCAATTAGCTCGGCCCAGTCGAGACAGGATTCTGACTATTGTCTCTGCGGCTCGCAAGCTCATTCTGGCCAGATAGGTCAGGGCCAGACAGTGGCTTCAGGTCTTAGGTTTCGCGCGCGAGGCAAGTTCTTCCGTACCCCCTTCTGTCGATCTCGTTTTCGACGGACGCCTCTCGGCTGGGGTGGGGCGGACATTGCAACGGCAGCACGGTTTCGGGGATTGGTCTCATCTCAGGACTCTACCCCATATCAATGTCCTGGAAGTCATGGCAGTCTTAACCCTGCTTCACTTCAGAAGTCGACTTCTCAGTCGTTCAGTTCTGATCCTCACGGACAATGTCACAGTGGTGGCTTATATCAATCGGCAGGGAGGCACTCGTTCTGCCACCCTGAATGCCTTAGCAGTGCAGCTGTGGAGGTGGTGTCGTCACATGGCGATCATGCCCGTTGCCTCTTTCATCCCCGGTCAGGAAAACCTCATTGCGGATTTTCTATCCTGGGGCAGGTGTCTTCCATCAGAATGGAAGCTCCATCCAGAGGTCCTGGGCCCACTGGAGGTGGGCCTGTTTGCGTCAGCTCTGAACCACCAGCTTTCGAAGTACTGCTCCCGTGTTCGCGACCGGGAGGCTTGGGCTCTGGATGTTTTCTCTCTCAGTTGGGAGAATCTTCGAGGGTTTGCCTTTCCTCCCTTCCAGCTGATCCTGCGAGTCTTGCAGAAGATCAGGGAAGATCGGGCTTGGGTGTTTGTAATAGCTCCCTTTTGGCCCAGGAGGATTTGGTTCCCGGAGTTAGTGAGCCTTCTGGTGGCTCAACTGTTCCTCTTTCCGCTCAGAGCGGATCTGGTGTCGCAACCCCTCTCGGGGATTCTTCACCACAGTCCGGCGTCCCTTCATTTGACTGCTTGGCCCCTGTTGGGGAATCTGCAAGATAGTCAGGTCTCTCTGAAAGGGCCGCTGACTTTTTAATGTCCAGTCGTAGAGTCTCTACTAGGGAAATTTATAATTCCCGTCTTTCAGTCTTTTATTAATCAATTCAATCAATCAAACCCCGTCTACGGCTCCTATTGGTTCAATCGCGGATTTTCTAATCTCGCTGTTTGACAAAGGGAGGCCATCTCTACTATCCGAGGCTACCGGTCTGCGATCGGCGCCATTCATTCGGGGTTTTCGGATGGCTCAGGGATTTCTAATTCCCCGCTGTTGAGTGGATTGATTCGGTCTTTCTTTCTGAAACGTCCCCCCTCGTTCTCAGTTGGTCCCGTCTTGGAGTTTGCCTCGGGTCCTAGAAGCCCTAGCCAAGCCTCCTTTCGAACCGTTAGTTGAAGCTTCACTTCACCATCTTACGGTAAAGACGCTCTTCCTGATAGCCATTGCCTCTGGTCAGAGGCGCAGTACCCTTCATGCCCTCTGTCTTACTCCTGGCCATGTTTGTTGGGAGAGAAAAGGTGTTAAATTGATTCCTAAGCTTCTTTCCTTGCCAAGAATCAGATGGCTTCTTCTGGCCCTGTTGAGATTTTTCTTTGTCCGCTATCTGACTTTTCGTCAGTGCGTGAGGACAAGGTTTGGTGTCCTGTTAGAGCTCTCAAATGGTGTATTGATAAGACTAAGTCTTGTCGTAATGATGATCAGTTGTTCCTGATCACTCGAGAGCCTTTTTCTCCTGCTTCTCTTGTTTCCATTTCTAGATGGATTGTCGAGGCTATTCGGGCCGCCGGCACAGAGGCCCTCTTGTCAGATAGTAAGCCCCATGCTCATGACACTCGTAGTGTCAGCTTCTCCTGGGCTCTGTTTCAAGGTGTGACGCTTAATGATATTTTGAAGGCTGCTTATTGGCGTTCGCCCAATTCCTTCATATCTTGCTACCTTAGGGATGTCCCTGCAGGTGAGGCAATTTTTGCGTCAGCTACCTTGAAGGCCGCTGTGTCTTCTTTGTAATCCTGTTCCCTTCTTCTAACATGCCACCTGGTTTTTGAATGGGTGCTAGTCTAGCATAATAGGTAGGTATATATGATTTATTGCAGTAAATTTGTAAAATCAGCATTGATTTTCTTATTTACTATATAAATCTATATACCTACCTATGACCCTCCCTCCTTCCCCTCGCCTTGCAAGCAACATGTTTTTCTACTTGTGGTTGCTCGCAAAAGAGGAAGATGGCCGTTGCGTATTGCTGCGGATGAGTGGCGAAGGGGAGAACAATAGGATTACGGGGGGTGCTCACAATATTGTGACACATTTGTGTTAAGTTCTCGAACGGGTTTGCGTAGTCAAGAGACTAGCATAATAGGTAGGTATATAGATTTATATAGTAAATAAGAAAATCAATGCTGATTTTACAAATAGGCCTACTTGGGGCGCGAAATTTACGAGATCTTGAAAGAAAATGATTATGCAAGGGAGCAAAGCAACCAAGCTTTGGAAAATTTTCGCATTTCAGGACCTTCAAAAACTAGATTTCTAGTGCATTTATCCTGCGGATTCTTCATTTCCCCCTTTTTTTTCTTTCTCTCCTTTGCGTGTTTTACGCCCCCTCCAAGTGCCGCCCAAGGCACGTGCCCTCTGCCCCCTTAGAGACGCCACTGAGCGAAGCGAGCGAGCGGGGGAGGGTGTGGGAGGGGGTATCCCCCTCCCACTCCAGGGACTTTTTCAAAAATCTGTCTATAAAACTTGCATTTTAGAGCATCCCAAAATGTTTTTTTTTTAATGAAAAAAAGGAATAGACGGACCCCTCGATTGAGAATGACAATGCGACTCGCAAACAAATTTTCTTCGATAATTTAGCATTGAAATTATGACATTTCTTATTTCCTTACATATAATCGTTAAGAAATATGGTATTTCAAGATCAAACATAATGAGTTTGGATAATTATTAGTTTTAAGTTAAAAATATATAATAATTCTTATTTATTCCATCCAAAAATATTGGGGGATGATAATACAGGCCATCCCCGGCCCACCTCAATTTTTTTTTTTTTTTTTTTTTTTTTTTTTTTGGGGGGGGGGGGGGCGGATATATACCCCCATCCCCCCTCCCCATTTTGTACGCTTCAAACTAGCTTTAAGGTACAAGAATCATATTCAATTAATGATGAAATAAAGACAATATATTATGCCATGCTCCGGGGCAAATTACATGTTAGGAATGCACTTCTATGGCAAAATCTTTGTTGAATGATGACAGGAAAATGGTCTGTATCGCGGTTGATACATACATGCAAAAACACTTACTGTATATACTTTGTTTATCAAAAGTCTTATACATAGGTTTCAACATTTTCTTTCATATATTCAAAACCCCAAACCGCGAAAATCTCGCCAAATCCGGGGCGAAAACCCGCGTAAAAACCCGCGTAAAAACAGAACTATTTCATGGAATTCGAGTGAAAAAAGCCCAATCCCGTGGAAAATAGACCAAACAGACTACTAATAATGAAGATTCCCGAGATTATTGACAGCCGACAGCCGGTTAAGCATAAATCATGCAGCTGTTCGTTGGGCTCCTGACCGGCTCCCGAATATTTTAAATTTAAATTTTCTACCCTTTTCGAGGATCTTTTCTCATCACTCGTGAATACCCTTTTTTCAGAATTTTCCTGTTTTTGATACCCTAAACGAGATACCCGGGTTACCCGTCTGGTGTTGAAAAAACAACCCTTTTTACTCGTTTTCATGGACGCGGATGCCATACAGGCCTCAATGAGACACCCCCCTCCGCCAACGCTAATTATTTGCTTACTATATCAATATCAATCGATACAAATGTCACGTTTATAAATGCTCAAACCTGAGCACTTAGTGA